>CALYLW010000673.1:595324-636134 GCA_944989445.1 Ampullaceana balthica
ACAAATTAAATTGAAATAAAATAAAATATCCACATCAATTTTTTACAAGTCTACAGACAGCCATAGTTTCCTTATGTATACATCGTCCCATCCTGAATCTTGTAAGAGCTCTATCCCATTTTCGCAACTATTGAGACTTAAAAGACTCTGCAGTGATGAGGCAGACTTTTTGGAGAAAAGTAATGAAATGCTGGATTTTTTTCGAAGAAGGTCATACCCGGAAACAGTTTTAATATCCGCTGTCAATCGAATTAAAGGCATGACCAGACAGGATATATTTAAATCATCTGTTTCTGATCAATGTGATCGATCAAAATTTATTTTAACTTTTCATCCTCATAATTTTAAAGCCCGCCAGGTGATTCTCAAAAACCGACCAATCCTTATGGCTGACCCTCTAACTCAGCAGGTCTTCAAAAAACCTCCACTTTTTGCTTTCCTGAGAGATAGAAGCCTCAGAGATTTTCTTGTAAGAAGTCACCTTCCCACAATGAAAGCACATATTGGAACAAAAGGTTGCAACCGTAACCGTTGCAATACTTGTCCATATGTGATGGAAATTAACAACATTTCTTTCCCTCTTGAAAAATTCTTAATAAAAGATGGATTCACTTGCACAAGTCGCAACGTGATTTATGCAATTCTTTGCAAGAGGTGTAATAAAATTTACGTGGGTGAGACTGGTCGTCGTCTTGGAGATCGGTTTAGAGAACACCTGTATAATATAAATAAACAGGCTCAATGTCCTGTGTCTAAAAATTTTAACAGTGTTGACCATAACGGCATATCAGATATTGCAGTAACTGGTATTTTATATGCAAGCAATACCCATGATAGAGTCCACATGGAAAATAGACTCATAAAAAGATTTGGTACGTTGGCTCCATATGGAATTAACCAAATTCATAATTTTACTTAACTGCAGAATCTTGTTCCCGTTGTGGTTTTTACTGTAACTTTGGATACTTCCCCCTTTTTCCTATATCCTGTGTCCATGTTTGTTTTTGTTTTTCCTTTCTTTTTATTTAACATAAATATTTTAAAATACAATATGTTTTAAGAATATTATTATTACTTATGTAAGTATTGTAAGAATGTATTTTATGTTGTACTGATGAAGGCATTAGCCGAAATGTTTACTGTCGTATCAGTCTAAAATAAAGCTCAAATTTATTGTTTTCATTGCACAATTTGTTTGTGTATTTTGTATTTTATTTAAAAGCTTTATTGCAGTCCCATTCTATATGATGTATTTTTCTCTTTGTCTTAGCATTTTCTCATCGGTTTATTCGATTTTTTTAAGTCGCCGAAACCTAATACCTCGAGCACAAAAGAGGGCCAAATTTGCAACTTAACGTCTGCTCGCCTAGCAATGCACTTTGGAATTTTTAGTTCAAAACAGTGTTGACATCTCCCTTTCTTCGAGACTTCCAGCTATTGTGTGATTCTACGAGATTTCAATAAAAATTACCGGATGTTATTATCTTCTTTCACTTTCGATCCATGTGTGAATTAGATGTATTCACCTGAGGTGCCTGTAAATCGCGTTAGCGGTCTTTAATCCGTCATTATTTCGCAGCGCATGTTATATTATTACTAAACTTAATTCATTTTCTGATGCATTAATCATTTTATTTTTTGAGATAAACGAATATCTTTAGAAATGAAAATAAAGGTTTGTGTCGAGAATCGACGGTGGTTTTTATTTAATTAAATAAAAAAATTATTATTCTTTTAAAAGTTTGTTGTTGCTTTGTTACCAGTAAGATACGTGACTGTGACTAACACGCACGTGATGGTGAAATCAAATCATTTTCTTAATATTCCAGTATATATATATATATATAATATACACGTCATCACTTTTGCAGTTTGAATTCTGATAAGGAATGATTTTTTTAAAAATTCGCTTAGACTTAGTTGCCGGCCGAGGTCTAACACACAGCGTGCTGTGATCAACAGTCAAGGCCGCAATAGTTTTATTTATATTACAAGTTTGATTGACTGAGGAAATTCAAGAGCGGTCTGATAGTGACAGATATCCTGCACGTCAAAAGCATTAAAATTAAAATTACCATATAGATATGTTTTGTTTTTTTTTAATTCGCTGATTCGACGGAGATTGCAAATGCGAGCGGCTGTGACAATAGTGACATGCCACGCCACACGCGCCATGCAACGAGGCGAGGCGAAAATTTTAACCTTTTAATGCATGCGCAGACGATTATAAACTGGTAACTTTTTAAAAAAATTTTTTATTAAATGGAATCGAAACATGACCACAGAGATGTAATCAAAGTCCTTTACTTCGGCATAAAAATATATATATATATAAAAATTCCCGACTAGTCATAACTTTTCCCGACTTTGAAGGCCGAGAAAATTTGTTAAGAATTTCCGACTTTTTCCCATTTTCCTGAGTGGGAACCATTGTTATATTTAAACGGTCCTTAAAAACGAATGGTCATTACAACCTTAGGAAAGAGTGAAGAGATATTAGGGTTCCGATACGATTCCCATTAATCATCCCATCACTAATTAACGCACATCTTGTACATAAAGAAATTTTAAGCAAATGTTAATATTTTGCCGCCATATTGGTTTTCATTTTAACTCGATCATCGGTTATCTCGACGCCATTTTTCATACCCCAACGCCGTCGACTTAACCGGTTTCGACTGTAATAGAAGATGGAAAATATACACCTATTAATACATCACATCTATATATATATTATTTATAATTCACCAAAAATTAGGACAAGCACAAGACGCAAGCAAATTAGAATGACGAATGACCCTCGCTAGGGTTGGCAAGCGAGGGTGGTGCAGGGTGGGAGGCAGGTAACAACAACTGCAGTGCGCATGTCTTGAGACCAACAATGTATTCGAATCCGTGTGAAGGCAAGGGTTTGTTCCCGGGGCCTAGGGCGACCCTGAGTCACCCCGCTCCGAATGGGTACCTAACACTACATGTAGTTAGGCGGCTGGGTAATGTGTGGAACCCACAAAGCCGTGGCCTGTGAATGCTGCATCACTTGCCAACAGATCATCTGTCATGGTCTGTGGACGCAACTATCTTCTGCATAGAAGGAGCGTCTGTATAGATAAGATAAGATAAGATAATGTGTCGGGCCCCCCTCCCCAACGTTCACTAGGGTTGTTTTCATTTCTTCGTGATGCTATTTGTGTCCGTTCTTTCCCCCCGTTCTTTTAACTATCTATGAGCAAGTCTGCTTCGTATGCTACACTGTGGGTCCTACCTAGTTAGCAATATTCAAAACCATTAAGACAAGGGGTTCAATATACATGTATAAGTATTTATGTTCAAATTAAATAACTTGCAAAGAGTACTTTTAAAACAACTTAGTAAATAAAATGTTCGAAAATAAGAATGCTATTTTAGTGTTTTAAGTGACCAACCTTCTTGACACAATCAGAATTGCTTAGACACTCCAGTAGATCATCTCGTAGGCCTTCGCAGGCAAATTTCTTTTTTTGTTTGATTTCTTCAACATCTTCATAGTATTTAGGCATGATATTATCTATAAAATAAATTGTAAAAAATGTAATTGTTAACATCTGCTTTTAATAATATTTAGACTGACAAAGAAAAATGCTGTTTTGTTTTAAACAGACGCTGCTTAAACGAAAGTATCAAACTATCTATAACATTGCAGTTTTTGTCCTGCCATGTGTGCAACATATATAGACACTCCATATAAGTGATGTTTCAATCGTAATTCTAGAAATTAAATGTATATTTGTCCTCACATCTCACACAAATTTCAGCGGTACTTCAGTGTATGTGTAAAATTTAAAATAATTGAAATGGCCGTTTGTGTACCCTGTAGCATATTGTCTTGTTTTCATATAATCTAATATAATATAAATATTGGGCATAATGGTAATTTTAAATTTTTCTTTGTTTCAGACGTTATCCAAAATATTCATTAGTAATGAAAAATAAATTTTAGTAAGGTCATTTAATTTATGTACTATTTTTATCAATGTATTTGTAATTTTAATTCAATATGCTTTTCTTCATTTTTTCTCCAACCACAATAAATTTAACAAATGACATTCAAACAATTTCTTTTTGCACAGTAGGCAGAGAAAAATTGTGCCATCAATCCACCATAACTTGCAAGAGAGTAAAATTTTTGACATCTTGATTACAACTTCTAATTCTAATGCAGACCAAACAAAGCTCAAACCAATCTGATTAAGGAATCTGTACCCTTTTCTCAACTCAACTGTGGACTGTTGCCAGGTGAAATCGATAATAATCATACATTATTTTTGTTTTGGATTTGGCACTTGGTAATGCCAGATTATAATGGCAAAATCGGATATGTAACATCTTTTCTTTGACTTTAATCATTTATGAAAAGGAATTGACTTTAGACTAGAAATGGGATTATAACCCTCCATCTATTTCCAATGGTTTTAATTCTTCTTTATGTTTAGGGCAAAATATCTGTGTCACTGTCGCTAACTCTGAAAATTGGTGAGTTCCTTAAATATTATTTTTTCAAAAGGCATTCTGCATATGGAACACTATCACCAGATTTGAATTTACAGTTTTTCATCTCTTGGATGAGTTGGTATATGAGGGGCTGGTGACTGATGTTTTTATAATTTTTTAAAAAGGCCTTCGCTTGAATTCAATCTTGGAATTTACGTTATCGGTAATTCAGAACACTTGTCCTATTGTGATAAATTGTGCCAGATAAACTGATAATTTTTTTTTAAAATGTGAGCTGGTCCTCGAATTCAGGCTGTGTCTTATTGAACTGAGAATAGACGACTTCAAATACAATAATAATTGAAGAAACTAAATCCTTTTCTTTTACATTTAAATCAATAAGATGAATTAAACATCAGAGTTAAAGTTAGAGAGAAACCAAGAATTAGAAAGTGAAGTTGAAGTAAATGTAGGCTACTTCAGTTTTTCTTGACATTTTCAGATAATTTTATAACTTATTGATCATATTTTAAATACAGAAGATTATTGCGTTCTACGTTTTGATAAGAACGTGCAGACCAAAGTGATTTAGTGTTCACAGGTCACAGCTATGAGGGGATTGTGTGGCGACAATGCCAAAGCCGCCTTGCCTTCAAGATTCCCAAAGATTCAAACCTGTGCCCCTCTCAAACTGAATGTATCATCATCATCTTGCATGAAAATAGAATAAGTAGGGTATAACTTAATATAATCTATATATATATATAAGCTGCGGGGATGATCGCCCAACCATGCGTGACACCACGCACGCGCGCCGACACGGTCTAACCAGGAGCGTGCGTCCCGCCACCCTTCACGCAAAGGCCAGTATGTGCAATCGAGCATGACAATGAGCTCACGCTGGGTCGAGCCAATGTTTCAGAGACCGAACTATGGTCCCTTGCGTTCCACATTGCATGGTTGGTGTTGGGGGGGTGGGGGGGGGGGGGGGGGGGGGGTGGGTGGGTGGGGGGTTGTGGGGTGTGTGGGGGTGTTAGGGTGTGGGGGGTGGCGTGGGGGGGGGGGGGGGGGGGGGGGTGGTGGGGGGGGGTGGGGGGGGGGGGGGGGGGGGGGGTTGGGGGGGGGTGGGGGGGGGGGGGGGGGGGGGGGGGGGGGGGGGGGGGGGGGGGGGGGGGGGGGGGGTGGTGGTGGGGGGGGGGGGGGGGGGGGGGGGTTTAAAATTTTAGTGTGGGGGGGGTGGGGGGGTGGGTGGGGGGAAGGGGGTAAAGGTTGGGGGGGAATTAGTGGGAGTAAAGTGAGTGGTGAGGATATGGGGGTTGGTGTGGATGTGGTGTTTGGGGTGGGGTGGGGGGATGAGGTGTGTTATTGATTTGGAGATGGATGAGTTTGATTTAAAATATAGGAGTTGATGAAAAAACAAAAATACTACGGAAGTTAAGAGTCACTACTCTCGCATTGTTTTGATTTCTTCGTGCTGTAGTTTGTGTCCGTTCTTTCTCCACTTTCTTTGCACTCTCCATGAGTATGAGCAAGTAGAATACGCAGTGTGGCGTCTAGTATAATGAATAATAAAAGTAATATTACTATAAGTATTTACTATAAGTATAAGAATGAAAAATAAAAAATGAAAGAGAAGGCAAGGGTCTGAAGCTCCCTTGCCCTTTACTAATTTACTTTGCCGTCTTTGGCCTAAATTAATAGACTACTTAGACTTAGTACTAGGACCGGCCGTTAGTTTAGTCTAGTCGTTGGTGTTCAGTGTTAGTGTTACAACAAAGACAAACTTTAACGTCTTTAATGAATTAAAAACGCAAGTTCTCACGAACAAATTAAATTACGCAGTAAAATAATATACTTGTAGAAACTGCAGGATTACCAAAGTTACTACTAAGTAATAGTAATGTGTCAGTAGTCGCCGACACAATGCATTAGATTAATTAGATTTGATTAACGATAGCAGATAGTCCCCCACTTTGAATAGTTTCACTTAAAGTATGTTCCAAAATTTTATTAGTTTGTAAAGTTTGTTAGTGTTAATGGCTATGACTCGGTTCTCAAAAAACCACTAGCTGGCTGTTAAAGTTTTTATTCATCAGAATACTCAAAATTTATGATTAAAAGCATAATTTTTAGTTTCTTGTCAAACTAAAATATTTAAATTATTATTTTACTCAAAGGCACTTTCTTAGTCTCAAAAAAAAATTGTGTGCTTTTATTTTTAAAACTTTTAAATACCCTTTAGAATGCGCCTTATTGTTTAAAAAATCATATCTCATGTTCTAAATACCAAATTATCAAATATGTAGACTCTATTTTATTCCTACTTTTTAAATTTAAAAAAAAACAGGCTAATGTTAGTTTGACATTAAATCCCTTAAAATTAATACAAGCGCAGGCGCAATAACACATTTTAGGTATAACTTCCGTTAATTCGCTGGCAACTCCAAAATTTGTTTTGTTTATAAAGTTACCTTAAATATAGCCCATTCTAATAATGAATGCCTGCTTATTAGAGGACTAAATACTTTATCGTGGAAAGGTAGCATTTATATGTAAATTATATGTAGGTATTATAATAATATGAAGGTAATCCCTTATTTCAGCGCATTTTAAATTTTTAGAACAAAATAAATAAAATAACTTACTTTTACTAATTTAAACACTTAAATTTAAATCAGAAATAAAAAAAAAGTATTTAATTCTTTACAATTAGTTTTTCGTCTGTTTTGTTGAGTTTAAAAGGGTTTTTAACTTAGTAAAGGGTTTTTAAAAGCAGACTTCCAACAACAACAATGGCGCCGTTAGTCACAAAAGATAGTGAAATATACTAAATATAGGCCTACACATTTTTATTTCGTACAAATCGTAAAATAGTAATTCTATTTCAACTAAAAAGTAATGTTTTCATTTTAAAATAGATTTCATAATAATAATTAATGAAGTAAGTTTGAAAAAAATGTTTTTTTGATGACTTGAAATATAAAATGCGCTGAAATAATAAGGGATTACCTAATATGAAATAGGTAATCCCTTATTTCAGCGCATTTTATCTTATTTTATCTGTTTCAGACGCTCCTTCTATAGACTTGATCATTTCTGAGACTGGAAAACGTCATAATCATAAGCCATTCGGTCATATCTATTTTTAGGCTCTTCGTTGTCAGTAAGGTCAAACATGGCTAGCAAAAGTGTGTTTAATAGTGTTATAGTGCTATCTGAAAACGATGTTCCAGGTGCTATTTTGGACAAAAAAGATATTTCTTTTCACTCAGTTTTGCAGCCGAAAAAATTATTAAAATGTCGAAGACTTAAAAGTTTAATAAATAAGCCGTAACATATTTTAAATTATTTAAAGATGAGTGTAAGCGTTCGTTTCGATAGTCGTAACCACGGTAAACACTAGTCCTTTGTAATTTGTATGTGTTTGTTCTTGCACACGGAATAAGAAAGGTGTTTTTATCATTATGTCTATCTGATGGTTGTATTAAGTTATCTTTGTGTTGTATTTCTAAATTAGAGTTAATTGCTTCATGTATGATTACTACTTAACTCTTTGTTCTTCTATCCTCTAGTGTTTCAAGGTTTAATGATTTAACTAATGGTGTTATTCTAGTCAGTTTTGAATATTCTCCAGTAATGAATCTGGCAGCTCTTTTTTTGGATTTGTTCTAGTTTATCAATGTTTTCTTTGGTGGATGGGTCCCATACAGAAGATGCATATTCTAGTACAGGTCTCACCAAAGTGAGATAGCATTTTAGTTTTATATCTTTATTACATTTGTAAAGGTTTCTTTTTATAAAGCCTAAGGTTTTGTTTGATTTTTTAATAACTTCATTGCAGTAGCGGATTAAGACTGCACGGGGCCCCTGGCTGCAATTCAAACTGGGGCCCTATCAAGCCAGCCTCCCTTTAAATAAAATGATTGCTAGCAGCTAATATAAGACTGTAACTTGTAACTTAATACATGTAGTTCATCGGTTCCTTTAACATACTTTGTCTGTACTAAGGTTGTTAAGACCGCTCGTTTTTGAGGACCGGTTAACCTTTAAAAAAAAGACCGGTTAACCGGTTAGCCGCTCCGTATTTATACAATTTATACCATTTTTAAAGCACCAACAAGAGAATAGATCAAATTTTCCCATCGCCTCGTTTAATTTGACATCAAAGAGCCCGTGATGTACCGACTCTAGTGTTGCTGTCAAAACAGCGAATTCAAAAAAAAATAAAAAATCCCCAACAAAGAATTAAACTGTAATGATATTCAATTTTTATGTAATAATAGTATTAAAACGGCATATTATAAATTGTTGTCAAGTCAGTTTGTTTTTGAGGACCGGTTAATCATTTTTAAAAAAGCCCGTTTTACTGAAAAGAATATTGTTATTATTAAGAAAACGCTTTGATTTTGACGTCACGGTCGCTCGCGTGTTGGCTCTGGTATTCTGCCGTAACACAACAAAAAATTAACTCCGGGTAATAAGCTAATATACCATGTAATAAGCTAATATACCGACTAAATGAAGTTACGGTTAACCAGTCCTGATAAAACGGAGTAAACAGTGTTAATAAGATAGAATTTATTTAAATTAAATACCATATTATGTTTCACTCGACAACTTGCCAGAATTATTGACTTTTGCCGCGCACACGACAACCCCCCCCCCACCCAATAGGGTAGGGTGGAGTTTAGGTGGGGTTGAGCTACACTCGCCATTTTCCAAGGCGTGCTCTGACTCAATTTAAAAAGAAAAATGTTCCTTCCCCCAACCCACTGTAGATGTGGGGGAGGGGAGGGAAGGTGTCTCTTCGCGCGGTCTTGTATTGGTATGTCAAAGCAAGAGGCTTCCTTTTATATAAACATCAAAGACCTTTCAAGCCTTCTAGCCTTCCCCCCCCCCACCACCCTCATTATCCCTAACTAGAAAACCCTGTAACTTGTCGTTCCCCCCCCCCTGTCCCTTTGAGTTGACCGTGGTTCTCATGAAGCTCTCATACAGTGCCTCCACAACTAAGCAAATTAAAATTTAAAAGCATTCCTTAGCCATAGGCGAAGTAGACTAATAGTGATGACGTGTATATTATTTAGATACCAGAATAGGGAGAAAGCGATTTGAAGTCAACTCAACAAAAACAGAACTCCTGGGTAAAAAGCTATTACGGGCTTATTGAAGTTGCGGGGGGCTTATTGAATTTGCGGTTAACCGATCCTGATTACATAGGACCGGTCCTGATCTGAGGATCGGTTAACCGTTAACAACCTTAGTCTGTACTACGGGATCGACCTTCCCAGCCAAAAAGATTATTCATGAAAAAAAGGAATACGAAGAAATAAGTGTTTGCCGGTATCCTAATATTGAGTGTAAAAATACAATTTTAAAAAAATAATTTTTGCCCACGCCGGGAATCGATCGCGTGACCGCTTGCACAGCAGGGCGACTTTCTACCTTAAGACAACACGAGCCTGGTGAAAAAAGTGAAGTTTAAAAATATAAAGAATAATCTTTAATATTTTCTCTTAGTGAGCCCATAAAATCATCTTTTTAAAAATTAATTTATTTAATTTATGATATTTTTAGGAATTCATGCAATCATTTGTGCATCTTTCTTATAAAATATACTAAATTTGGGGGCCCCTAATCATCGGGGGCCCCTGGCTTTAGCCTGTTCAGCTCCCCCTTAATCCGCCATAGCTTCATTGACATGGGGATTCCATGATAATTTCTCATTTATTATGACTTCTAAGTATTTTGCATCTTTAGTTTGGGTTAGTTCCTTTATATATATTTTATATTTCAAGTCATCAAAAAAACATTTTTTCAAACTTACTTCATTAATTATTATTATTATTATGAAATCTATAAGTTTAAAAATAAAACATTATTTTTTTTGTTGAAATAAAATTACGATTTGTACGAAATAAAAATTTGCATATTTCACTATCTTCTGTGACAAATGACGCTATTGTTGTTATTGTTGGAAGTCTACCTTTAAAAACCTTTAATTAAAAACCCATTTAAACTCAACAAAACACAAGAAAAACTAATTGTAAAGCATAAATTACTTTCTTATTTCTGATTTAAGTGTTTAAATTAGTAAAAGTAAGTTATTTTATTTATTTTGTTCTAAAAAAATTAAAATGCGCTGAAATAAGGGATTACCTATGATAGGCACTTCGGTATCGACCGGATATTTCCGAAAAATTGGTATTGTAATTTCGTTGTCAAAATGGCGACCACCACTTTTTAATTTACTGAGGGTATCGTTGTTTCAATTGTTATACAGTCGAACCCACTTACCTCGAGCTCGGTTAGCTCGACCCCCCAACTCGACGTTTTTTATTGGAACCGCCAAATTCTCTCTTTGTCTTTGCATTTTTTCATCGGCTAATTCGATTTTTCTAAGTCGCCGAAACCTAATACCTCGAGCACAAAAGAGGGCCAAATTTGCATCTTAACGTTGGTTAGCTCGATCCTCGTCAGTTCGCCTAGCAATGCATTTTTAGTTCAAAATAGTGTTGACATCTCGCTTTCTTCGAGACTTCCGGCTATTGTGTGATTCTACGAGATTTCAATAAAATTACCGGATGTTATTATCATCTTTCACTTTCGATCCATGTGTGAATTAGATGTATTCACCCGAGGTGCGCGTAAATCGGTGTTATTTCGCAGTGCATGTTATATTATTATTAAACTTAATTCATTTTCTGATACATTGATCATTTTATTTTTTAAGATAAACGAATATCTTTAGAAATGAAAATAAAGGTTTGTATCGAGAATCGACGGTGGTTTTTATATAATTAAATAAAAAATTGTTATTCTTTTAAAAGTTTGTTGTTGCTTTGTTACCAGTAAGATACGTGACTGTGACACTAACACGCGCGTGACGATGAAATCAAATCATTTTCTTAATATTCCAGTACATGTATATAATATTATTAATATACACGTCATCACTTTTGTATTTCCAATTCTGATAAGGAATTATTTTTTTTAAAAATCACTTAGACTTGTTGCCGGCCGAGGTCTAATACACAGCCCACAGCACGCCTAGGCCGTCGACTTAACTGGGTTCTACTGTAGTTTGATTTTAAAGTTTTGAGTTTTTTTGTTTGAGGATGGGGAATTGGGCAAGTTGAAGGGCATCCCATAGAAACTATTATTGACATAGTGCCTCAGCACCAGTAACATCAAAGTGTGACCCTTTAAAACGGCCCCGGACAAATTGGCTCTGTCAAAATGGCCCCAGACAAATTGTTTACATTGTTTAACACAATTTAACTTTTTTACATTTCAACCTTTTCACCTTTTAAGAAAGTGGTCAAATTGTAAAATTATTTCTTGTAATGTTGTTTTATTATTTCTTCTCAACAAAAAATTGTGACTTGGTACCATATAGAGTAACTGTTATTAAATTGTGATGTTATTATTATTGTTTCTTGTGAATTAAACCGGACACTGAATTGGTGAGTAAAAATACTAATATAATACTTGATTGTATTTTTATTCCATTTAACATCTATTAGTCCAGGGCTGTTTTGTCTGTTAAAATGGTCAGATTACTGTGATGTAAGCATCGGAAAGCAACTAGAGGCATTGGGCTACTTCAAGACTTGCTGTTTCTAATGACCAGAGAATTGGTCTCTTTTTAAAATGTTTGATTGGCCTTATAATATGAGTCGTCATGACAACCTTAGTGTTTCCTGTATATTCATTGTATGTCTACAGAATCAGAATGATTATTGTTCTAACCGTTTGAAAAATTTACAATGTGATTTTAAAAGGCGCATAAATTTTACAAAAAACAATCGGTGTTGTTCCTAGGTATTGTGGAGCCCATTGAATGCTACAGTATGGATCTTAAGGCCTAACTCAATGATAATTATTATTAAAAAAATTTTTTTAATAAAAGGTCTTTTATAAATGTGTAAAATTTCTATTTTTTAAGTAACAAGTAAGTCTTGAGTGATGTCATCCTACACTAAAGTGTCTCCACCAGTTTCTCCTACACCTTCATCACCACAGCTATCCCCATTTCTAAGTCGGACAAGCAGTAATGGCAGTACTGGTTCCCAGAAACGTGATGCTCATCTCACAGCAACAGCAAAGAGGCAAAAATTCTTCAGACGTTTATTCAAATTTAGACAAATGGATTTTGAATATGCTTTTTGGCAGATGATTTACTTGTTTGTTTCTCCTCAAAAAGTGTAAGATTTTAGAGCAAATGATTTTTTAATAAGCTTGTCACTAAAGATGTCTTAACACTTTATATCACCCTTTGATAACCTTGTAAATTTAAATGTTAATCAAACTTTCTTCCCATTTTAACTGAAAATTTTCAGAAACCTGTTGTAATGGCTCTTTAACTTCAATGTTAAAATTTCATTTAAGAGACACTTTTTTTATAGTATCATAACAATTAATAACTTACACACAAGAATTCATTACTGGTTTATTTATTCTAAATAGGTACAGGAATTTTCAATATAGAAAACGTGAGTATGACAGAAAGTTTATATTATTTAATTTTTATTACTACAGGTTAATTATAAATTTTGAAAATTAAAATTTTCATCCCTGAACTTTTGTATCATTACTGTTAAAATATTAAAATTTACTATGCTAATTTAAAATTAAAATTCATGATCCTTTTCAGAAACCAAGGACCAATGGGCTAGAGATGATCCAGCATTCCTTGTGCTGCTAACATTTTGGCTCTGTGGTAATGATTTATATATATGCAATGGATTTATTTATTTCACACAAAATGAATATAGTTATACTATACCATACTTTCTTTGTGTTGTTAAATTAAAACCTATTTCTCTTGGGATTCTACGGCAAATTTTACCAAGAAACAAGTATTGCAGCAGTAGCCACACTGAGGCATGGGCGTCGCTAGGAATTTTTCCGCAAAAAAAACCCACTTTTTTTTATTTTAACTGACAATGCCATACAGGTACAATTTTCAATTAAATTCAAGTTCAGTATAAAATAAGGGTCGTAATTAATAAGACTTACAAATTAGTACTGTAATAGCTAAAATACAACATTTATTAATGCCTTTAATAAATTAAAAACTTAAGTTCTCACGAGAAAATTGAATTTTGCTGTGAAATAATATATGTGTAGAAACTGCAGGATTACCAAGGATGGATATCAGAAATTTTGTTTACAGGCTAAAAAAATAAAAAAGTAGACCAATAGCGGCATTCCGAAATGCCGTTATTAGAAGATTTTGGGGCGCCTGCAGCATCTGACTTATCATTGGCATTGAGAACAACAGTACAGCCAGACACAACTGAAGGAACTGTTTCCTAATTTGATTGTCGCTGACACTTATTCATTTCCTAAATTGGATATTGGAAGGTATGTCTGGACATACGACCTTTCAAATAAGTTGAAATTGCAGCTGATTCGTGATTTGTTTGGGCCCTTGATAAAAATTATGATTTTAGAGCTGACAGTGAGGGGAACAGAGTTTTTAGTTTTTAGATATGCATGGTTATCAGACTATTCACCGTGGCTTGTATACTCGCAAATGTTAATAGGTGCCTTTTGCAAATATTGCGTGTTGTTTCTGCAAAAAGTAATTCTATGAGTTCAGTGGGTATTTGTCATCAAACCATGCACAAAATATAAAGATTTCAACGAAGATGGCACGTAGCAACCTGCAAAGCACATTATGGCACAAAGGCTCTCATGAAGGTGCAAGCAATTTTATTTGCTTTATTGGAAGCAGTTTCTATAGATGAGCAGTTGGACTCATCATTTAGAAGACAAATTCAAGAAAGTCGCAACAAACAGGGTCCCATCATTTCTACAATCCTATTTTGCTGCATGCATGTTTTAGCACTTCGTGGAACAGAATCAAATTCTGGTAATTTTTATGACCTGTTAGAGTTTCGTGTTGAATCTGGAGATGAAGTTCTTGGTAATCGTTTGTCAATTGGTTCTTGTAGTGCTGAGTATGGTTCACAGACAAAACGGCCCCGACAATTGGGCTCCGACATAACGGCCCTGGACTAATAGATGGACTAATAGTAAAATTTACAATCAAATATATTAGTATTTTTACTCACTTATTAAGTGTCAGGTTTAGCTAACAATAAACAATAATAATAACACCACAAAAGTGAATTTAATAGCCTTTACGCGAAATGGTACCAATAACGGTTGTTTGTTGACAAGAAACAATATAATAACATCACAAGAAATAATTTTACACAATTTACCACTTTTTTTAAGGGTGAAAATGTTGACGAAAGCTTAAAATGCATTTTTTGTTAAAAAATGTTAATTTGTCTGGGGCCGTTATGTCGGGGCCGTTTTGACGTGTAAGTGTAACCACTGAGTGTATCTGGGCAACTACGCAAAACACTATAATCGAAATTTGTGGGTCTCTCTTGCGTGAAGACATTGTTCGTGAAGCAAATAATTCTATACTTGCCGACGAGGCAAATGACATTTCAGGCATTGAGCAGATGTCACTTGGTGTTAGATTTGTCAAAGAACAAAATGTGAAAATGATGGTCACAGAAGAATTCATGGGATATATTCCAATTGTCAATAGAACAGCTGAAGGTTTAACCAACACCATCATTACTAATTCATTTGAATTTTGATTAAATATGACAAAGCTTGTTGGTCAAGGATACTACGGATGTTTTTCAATGGCAGGTAAAGAAGGAGTCCAAGCAATAATTCGGAAAAAATACCCAAAAGCTGCATTTGTACATTGCAGTTCACATAAACTAAATCTTGTTGTGAACGATTTAAATAATGTGAATGTTGTACAAAACACAATAGGAACAATTAAGTAAATTATAGTGTTTTTCCGAGAAAGTAATCAGCAAAGAAAACTTATTCTAAATGTTCCTTTGCTATGTGAAACTAGATGGTCACATAAATATAAAAGTTTGCGGATTTTTGCTGAAAATGTTACAGAAATTGTTAAACAACTGGAAATTTTAGAACAATCAGTAATGTAATCAGTTATACTTGCAGATATAATTCTTTTTTATGTTTGATAAATGTAAACTGTCTTCCATGAAATTTAGTTCAGTTTTATTGTAACAACTTAATGACATTTTTTTCTCAAATGTTTGCCCCCCCCCCTTCCCTACGCCCATGGCCTGGGGGAACTTCCCTCAGGCCTTTGATTAATTTGCTTTAACTCATATTTTGTCATGGTCATTTTCATGAGAGCTGTTTCTGTAAATAAAATACTCAAAATTTAATAAGAGTGTCATATTTTCAATGAAGACTGGTTGTGGAATAATCCTAATAAGGCAATGTTTTTTTTCCTGTGTCTGGAAAGCATGTCAGTTTTTTAAGCAGACAATCTTAAGAAATACATTCAGACTTTGGTCTTAATTTATCATAGTAAGAAAGATTAAATGAAAGTATCAAGTAATGAAATGTCTTTTAAATGTTGAAAATGCAGCAGACAGTTTTTATTTTAAAAAATCATCTAAAGATGAATGCTGCAGATTTTTGGTCCAGAAGTTTGAAAAGATTGCTTTGTCAAGAAAAAGTTACTTGATGTCAAATGACTCTTTAAACTTTTTGAATATCAAAAGAATAGACTGGGCTGCATAGCTATAAAAAAAATACATTTTTTTAATAGTGACTTAGCCACCAAATAATTTATATGACATAACTGTTATTGAAATTAATTTTTCTGTTACATTTAATTTTTAAAAAATAAAAATTTAAGAGCTCTGTTGCAGTTACGAAAGTTTATGAGTTAATGTTTAATGTGTCATTAAATAACAAATCATTTTAAATGTAGTCTATTCTGTTTAAAGCATAAATATGATGCTTTTGTATATACATAAAAAATAGTCAATTGTTCAAGAAAGTAAAATTATTATTTATGAGATCTACATACTTTCCCGTCAATTTCTTTTAGCTTCCTCAATTGGTTTCACTCTTGCTCTCAGTCTTGGTTTTTTGGGATTCATCAAATTTTTATTATGGGTCATATTTGTGGACTGCATTGGTGTTGGACTTCTCATTGCATCCCTATTTTGGTAAGTTTTTATTTTATAATTTTTAATATTTACAATGAATTGTTTTCATGGGATGAACGACTCATAAATTAATTTCTTTTTTTTAATTAAAAATGAGTCCCAATCCTATAGGACCATAAATAAAATTTTAATAATTCAATTGTATGTTATTATTTCAGGTTTATTTCAAACCGTTACATGTTGATCAATCCACCAAGAGGGCAAGATGTGGAGTGGGGATATGCATTTGATGTCCACCTCAATGCTTTCTTTCCACTTCTTATGATATTACACTTCTTTCAGCTGCCTTTCCTAACTTGTAAGTATGGGTTGAAATAATATAATAAATTTAGCAATCCAGTCTTTTCACTTTAATTTCAGATTAAATTTAAGTTTTATTTACTTTGATAATTTTAGTTTTAGTGTACATTTTATTTTTTGTTTATATGAACAGATGTAATAAACAAAGACATGTTCTTCTCAAGATTTTTTGGAAACACATTGTGGCTTCTTGCTATTGGCTATTATATCTATATTACATTTTTGGGATACAGTGGTAAGGTTTAATTTATTATTTTATAATTGAAAGTAATGTAAAAGTTGAAATATACGTTTTTTAAATTTTAGATATACTTGTTTCATTAGGTACCACAAACTGACGCAAAATTGCATTTTTTCGCCCTGAAGCTAAAAATTAGCAACTTTTCACTCACATTTTTCTATAATAAAAAGAGATGTTATACAAATTAAAGTTGTACCATTGAAAAGTGTATTTTAAGCCCTTTAATTATATGTTATTTTCTTTGATGTTGACCTAATTTAAAATATTAAATTTTTCGCTGGAAAACCATCACCATAACGATTTTTGAGCAGCAGCCGAGTTATGGTTTTTTACCCTCTTCCATTCAACGCCTTTGCCATAGCGCAAAATACATACAATTGCGTTAAAAAGTAGTGTATCGTATGCAAAATTGGACAATCTTTAGTTTCGTACAAAAAAAACATTATAGAATATTATTTAAAATGTAAGAAAATGTAAAAATGCCAGAAAAAATTCATATAATTATAAGTTTTTGACATAATTGGACTTGTTGGTTAATATTTTTGAAATGATTGTCCATTTTCCAATTGATATACGGAAAAAAAAGTTCATTTATTTTTATAGCCAACGTCGGCAAAACGAAATAAATAAACTTATATTTTCGTTTCGAAGAACGTTTCGCCGGTGCGCGGAAATGGCCGAGTCTATAATGCTAGCGCTCCGCAGGGACAAGCAAATTGAAATTTGTCGATCTCGAGGGCTTATTTGGTAAGTAATATTATTTTTAAAAAAACATATCTATCATTTGAAATATCTTCTCATTATTTATTTATTGACAAATGAGTAGTTTTCACTAGTTAGTTTTACGATTCATTGTACAGTAACGTTCACTTTTTAGGTTCGTAACTAACGTAAACCACCACTCCTACTTTGAAGTGAAATCTATTTTTATTCTGACTTTTGATATAAAATTGATGTATTTCCCCTGAAATATATTAGTTTTATGAGTAATAATTAATATATTTCATAGTAATAAAATGATATTATTAATCCTAAATTGTGATTTATATTGAGGGTCACGTGATCATAACTTCGGTTGCCAATGTAAACAATGATTAAGAAAAAGTCAATAAGTTAGGGGTGTTTTTGTTTCAATTATAAATCACTTATGAAGAAATATAAGAATTTCAGCGCAAAGTTAGAATAATTTCTATAATTTATAATATATAATTTATGTACTGGGAAATATGTGTTAAATTTTTTTAGATGATGGTGCACTTGAGAGGACTTTTCTGGCCAGTGGAAAGGATAGAAGACCATCACTGCCCACTCTTGTTATTACCAACAAACTACTACTGCAACTCTATGTTTTAAAAGAAGAAAATAACAAGTCATGGGATCAGGTATCTTTAAAACTAATACTGTTGTTATTAATTATTTTAATGACTTTATTATAATTAATATGTTTTCTTCTTATATATTTTGATCTTTAGACCTAGTAATTTTGAAAATTTTAAAATTAAACTCTGATAAATTGTCATTTTCAGCTTGAAACCTGGTTCTCACTGATGAAACAAGGGGGCAGCTTTACAATTCGGAATCAAGTTGAGAAGGTTTTTGACAGTTTGAATTTAATTTCATCAGTGGACTATCTATGTACATTTCTTGGATTAATACATGTATATCACATATATATTTCTTGGATAAAGAATTAGATTTTGATTTAATAAGTCCTACCTTATCATTTGGAAATAACAGAAAATCTGGGCTCTCCACCTAAAGTACATGTGAGGCTGGTGCTTGAAGACAGGTACCAAATAAGTTTATTTATTGAGTTTTATGTTGATCTTTTGCGGAGACTTATAAATAGCTTTGCTTATTAAATGACTGTGTCTAAAGGTATGTTAAGTTAAATATTTTATTAGTAAGCTGATTATTAAGCTCATATATTCTGTATACTAATAATTAATAACATTTTTTTAAATATTGGGATTAGAAAAAAACATTTGTAATTATTAAATTTTGATGTAATACCACTTTTCTACACTTAAGTTCATATGAACCATTGCGCATATCCAAACTCACTTGTATTTTAAATGTATATAGAATGGGTTAATTTGATCTTTGAATAGTTATAAGCAATGGTTAGTCTTTATTTTAATGCAATTTTTACAACTTTAGGGTTATGTGTTGTTTTTTTTACAAATTTTTGAAAATGACTAAATTTTAACTTTTTGAGAACCCTTGCATTTTTCTAACCGTGTGTTTATTTTGATTATTGAACTTGTGGGTAAACACTTTATTTCAGCGTATAGATCTTTAGTTACCCTTCATTTTGATATAATTTTCTTGTATCCTAATTCATTGGCTTATTTTTTATGTTTTTTTGAAAAGTTGTTAATTTTAGGATTTTTACCTCCTTTTTTATTTTTCTCCAAAAATGATGCAAATCCATTTTCAGGTCAATAAATTTTTAGGATTAAATTATTTTGCACCCCAGAAAAAAATTGAGTTTGTTCTCCATATACTTTTGGTTGAAATGAGTGTGAGTAAGTGGGTATAAGTAAAATAATTTTACAGATATTGTCCTTCAAAACCTAGGAAAGAAAAAAAAACAAAAAAACCTGAACTTCAAATGTCCATAACTTTCTCATTTATGAAGATATATGAACAAACTTGGTGTCCTCAGTCTTAGAATTACTAGTACTTTAAAATACATCATCTAGAAAAGCTGTGGGACCATTTTGAAATTTCAGTTTGTGGTACCTAGTTTCATTAAAGATTTTTTTTCTAATTTCAAACATATTTTGCATCTCTTTAATGAACTTGTCCTTATTAGCTCTATACTATAATGTATTGTGTTGGTGAAAATGTATGCATCATTCTGAAATTAGCATCCATCTAGTCAGTTTATACAGAGATTGATTATTATATAAACAGAATATGGCACTAATTCAATAGTAAGATGTTGATATGACTTTATCATTTCTCCTTTTGTGTTTCATGTGTTGATTTTTAAGGTTATAATTTATTATAATAGGTAGCAACCTGTACAATAGATAGTGGCACAAACATGTATAGCAGCTCTCGATTTAAAAAAAATAATAAAATTTAGTTGTTTTCCCTCTTCAATAACAACTAGGTTTGTTTACTGTAAGTTGTAGTTGTAAGCAGTCACAACAGCTTTAGAATAACATTAGATTTTCTTGTTGATTAGCAATATTTAATATCTGTGACATATATTTCATGAGTATTTTTTATTAACAGCACTTCCATATTTGAAGAATACAAGAACACTCCTGTTCCCAATGACAGCAGTACTGCTTATATATATTCTTTCTTTAATCCTTGGATGGAACTTCAGCTGGGGGCTCTCACAATTTTACCATGATCGAGTGATGGACAACATTTAATAAATGGTATTTGGACATAAGTGATGAGTTGATAACTATCTTAGAACAGTAACACAGTAATGGTTGATCAATGAAAGGCTAATATGCCAAATTAAAAAAAAATTGGCAGACTGTTTTAGCTGAAGATGCAACTAATTCTTATGAATTTAATAGTAATTGTGCACTGTGAATAGCTGCATATTCTTTATAAATGTTCCATGAACGAGTTTACCTGCACTAATTTTCGTATGTTATAAAAACTGTACAGAAATTGACAAAATAGCCTCACATTTTCCAAAGCTCAAGTTAAAATATTTTATAATTTAAATTGTTTTAAAAAGTATCTTTTGAGTACCATTTTCTAAAAACATTACAGCATGTTTCCCATCTCATTTTTGGTACTTGGTTTAAAGCTAATCAATTTCTTGTATGAATTGCTGAAACTTATAAGTGTGGGAACTTGCTGGCTGGCTAGCAAAACTAAAATTTTTATTATAAAAATTCAAAATTTATTATGAAGAATGTTCCCAAACAGAAGTCAGAACCTCCTGAAAAACAGTTAAATGGGATGTGAATGAACAATATTGATTTATCTGGAATGGCAGTGAAGAACTAAATTATTTTTAAAAGCTTCGATGTAACCCTGGGTTTGTTGAAAATGATTTAGTTTACTTTGTTGGATTACAACTATTGAATTCACATTTCTTTGTTGCAGATTTTCCATCCTTAGTATTAGAATCAATTCAAAGCAAATAAAATTTGTGCTAATAAATATATTTCTCTTCTTCATAAACCTTGGTAATTAAAAAGTGATTATGTGCTAAGGCTCGCTTTAAAAATAAACAGAAGTTATTAAATGTAGTCCCATTATAACTAACCAATAAAAAATTAAGACCTTTGGAAAGTACAATTTTATTTTTCATAATTGGTCATTTTAAGATATTATAAATTCATAGCTTTATATTCATGTATATAAAAGTTGGCTGTTACTGAAAATCGTTGCATATACTAAAACAGCTATAACTATAACCAAATTTTCAACAAAAAAAAAGACTGTTATTATTCAAGTTGATTTAAACTGTGTCAAAACTGTATTACTGTCACAGTTCTCTAGCACTGATAATGAACCATCATAAAATTTGGAAAATCTGGTTGGATGAGTATCCTAAGGATACACTATCAAGAGAGCAAATGAAAAATAGAACACATTGTAAATGCTTTTATGCTGTGGGATTATAATTTGGAGGCATGGTGCCTATTACTATCTTGTATATATGTATGCATTTTTAAATAAAATATGTTGATATGACACATTTTATAAAATCATGTTTCAATGTTTTTGCTGATATATTGTGTATCTTAATTTATTTGTGTTTAATCTTTATTACTAGCACTATTAACTCAATAGGTTGAATTTAAAATATTGCAACACAGTTATTTGCAACCATGACATATTATATGAACAGCAATTACACAGCAACCAAAGAAGTTAGAAAGAATTCATCTGCTGAGTCACCTGAGCACTGTTCAATACAATAATTATGAGATACAGTGAAAGCTGTTAAACAACGATTCCTGAATGGTGCAAACTCAAATTGAGGAGTTTCAGAACTGCAGAGATGACATAACAATTTAAATCAGTGGTTCCCAAAGTGGTCCGTACGGACCCACAGGAGTCCCTGGTACCATTCAGGGGGTCCTTGAAAAATTAAAATTGATTTGGGGGTCCCTGAACAGCGTCAGGGGGTCTGTGCAAAGTTTAATATAAAATAATAAAACTGATCAATTTTTATTATTATGGAAATTAAAATAAATAAAATATATTTTCAACTGATTAAACACTATCTTAGGTGCATCAGTTGTTTTACCTAGAAAAGGTAGTAGAACTGAGGTTATTTCTACAACTATAACCAAAGTACTTGTTTTGTTGAAAGGTCTAGCTTGATGCGAAAGAAATGCGGAATTCCAATAAGTAGGTCAGCAAAATACACGTTTTTAACTTGAATGTACGAGGGTTGCAAGGTAGGGTATTTTTCGATGTGCCAGGAAGTTATATTTATCTAAATTGTATCCTATCAAATATTTTTTCCATAGGGCTTTACTGTAGCATTCCATTGAAAATGTTTATTATTAACAGTGGTTTGTTACCATAGATAAAGAGAATGAGTGAGCCCAGGGCTGGATATAGACTTGATTGGGTCCTAAGCTATAAAGGGGCCCTTTTGAAGTCCAGATATTCTTTGTCAGTGCCAAATCTGGAAAAAAGTTCCGGGGGCCTCCAAGAAGCTATAGCTTGTTTTGCAAATAGGTAAATCCAGCACTGAGTGAGCCGAAAAAACAATGCCGACAATAGTGTTGTTGAATATTTGAAGTATGGCTAAATGTTTGGAAACAGATACGAAAGGAGAAACATTATTAACTGAATTAAAAAGATTTTTTCAAGTTAAATCAATACCCTTGAATTTCTGGCATACTTAAAACAAGCTGAAGGGAATGCATTTTTAGTACATTGTACCATCATCCACATCATTTATTCCCAAAAAAACTTAGTGGAATTTGTATGGATCACTAGATAATGCCATTAGAGCAGTTAATAAAATCAGAAGGAATGCCTTCAATGAGAGATTATTTATTCAACATTGTTTGGAAAATAAAGAAGCCTACAATCGTTTACTTATTCACACATAAATATGTTGGTTATCAACAAGTACTTATTTAAATCGATTTATGCTCTCTTTGATTCAGTGTGTGAATTTCTGGAAAACAAAGACAATGATTTGCGACACAATTAACTAAAAAAAATGACATATCCTTAATAAATGATTTATTTACCAACTTTAAAGAAACTAATTTGAAACTTAAAGTGCAAGTAAAGCAATTAAATTTAATCAAAAGCATATCTGCATTTGTTGCAAACATTTATTCTTTAAAAAACAAAACTTAGGAACAGGAGAATGTTCTCAGTTTCCAAATCTTTTGAAATTGCAAAAAGGAGATAAAGATTTGCTGGCCTACTGTCAAAACTTAACAGTTCTTCATGCAGACCTCAACCAAAGATTTAAAGACACTCTTCACTTGGATAATCCCGACTGGGTGTTGAACCCTTTTGCGCGTGGACAACCTCAGATCCCAAACACAGATGAATCAATACTAATATTGGAGCAGCTTATTGAAATGAGGAACTTAAACCAATATTTGAACTAGGATATTACAAATTCTCGTTACAAAATCAGATCCCAATTTTACATCTTGTATTTTGGGTCAATGTACAGCCCAATTTTATAGCCTGCATTACGAGTTTTTGTACAGAAGTTGTTGTTTTACCGTCTTTCCATTGGGCAGAACAAAGATTCAGTGCCACTGTGAACCTCAACATAAAAATCAGAAACCTGTAAGAAATTGGTGCTCGTGGGGATTTGCGGTTGCTACTCACAAACATAGAGTCGGTCATAAATACACTCATAAAATCGCATAACGTTTATCCAAGTTATTAATTTTTTCCAATTTTATTTTAAACAAAAGTTATAATTTCAATAAATACTTCAACAAAATGTTGCTTTTTTGGATTTGTAATTTTTGTACTATGCATTTATTTAGTTTTTCACTTGGGGGTCCGTGGGGAAGTTTTGACTATAAAAGGGGTCTGTGGGTCAAAAAAGTTTGGGAACCACTGATTTAAATCATAATTGGAAAGCATTTAAAATATATGTATGGTCATTAAAGTTTTAAATGTATGCTCTTTACAGTTTTAAAAACATATTTATTTATTTATAAGAAGAAATATGTACCGGTATAAAAAAGGCAAGGCAAAAAATGCAAATAAAAGTATGACATCTACTCTTATAATTTAATTTACAACCTTTTTTTTTGATCCCTGTGCTTCTATCATTTTATTTTATGATAATAATGCAACAAAAAAAAATCAGATTTAACAATATTGTAATAAAATTTAAGAGAATCGGCTTCAATGTCAAATATTGGCATTCATTTTCAAGGAAAATGTCTTCACTGAGTAGGATACGAATTCTTAAATGTGGATTCTAGTTCTATAATTTATAATAAAACATGAAACAAAATTGACAATGCTTTGAGTTAACCATGGCCCAATTTATTGTCCTGTTATCTGAATAAATCATGCTTGGCCAAATAAATACAGATGTGAGTTCTTTTTAAAACACTTAAGAGATATTCACAATGAACACTATTTACACACAATGAGCTGCCAATCTGCCTGCCTGGAGTGCAATAAGATTCCAATCTCATTATAGTAATTATACCAGTTTCAAATATTTTGTCACTGCAATGAATTTATCCAAATTTATATTTAAAAAAGAACTACTAAGCAACTGCAACAGCTTGACTTGTTGTAGCTTTGGCTTTTTCACCAACCATGAAAGTGTCCTGGGAAAAAAAAGATATTTCAAATCATGGTGGGAATTGCAGTACAATAGTCTATGGTAAGTAAGACATTAAAATTTATTAGAAACATATCACTTTACTTTAAAAATATGTAGGGGAATTAAAATAGATTATAAACATGTCATACCAAATCATAGATGACTTTAATAAGAAGTGAGCAGCTGGGACACTTTGCAACATCTTCTCCACTCTCTAGTTCTTCCTGGGGAAAAATGTATGAAGATATTTTTACAAATGATGTCAATGTCAGAAAGGTTAGTTATCATATACATATGTCACATTCTCATTGGAGGGCTGAGTCACTTAGACTCTTATAGCCCAGCCTACAATACAAACGGCGAGCCTCAACATAAGGGCATCGCCATGGAGATATTCCTCCACAGTGCGTGGGCTGTCTGATCCGTCTGCGTCCCCAATCGCCGCAGAGCATTTCGGTCAGCAGATGTGCCACTGTCTCCTCGGCCATACCACATAAACGGCTGCCAGGTTCCCTGTTTTTGTCTAGCCTGTGCAAGTAGCTGTTTGTTGGGTAATGTCCAGTCCGCATTTGCGTAATGAGGGACTGGCAGCTACGAGGCAGCTCCCACGAGGGATCTCAGGGGTCGCGACATTTTGTTGTAAAGCACCCTTGCCGTGTTACCATCTTCCCAGCCTGCAAGCCATCTTTCCATAAAGCAGGCTTTTAGCGACAGTTTGACTCCCAATTGAGTCATTGGGCGATCAATTTGGGGCTGGGCAGCGCCCTTCTGCGCCAGCAGGTTTGCCCTTTCCTGCTGTGGTACTTTTGCATGCCCTGTAATGTACTGTAGGACGACCATGCCCCCCGCAAGATCTAATGTTGTCCACGATCTCCAGTACAGCATTGACAGTTTTCGTCTCCAATGAGCTCCGACCCAGAGATTCCAGAGAGGATCTTGAGTCTGTGAAGACTACGACTGTTGGAAAACTCTTTCTTCTACATAGGCGTAGGTGCACTTCTTTCACACCCCTGTTAATTGCTTCTAGCTCGGCATCCCCACTTGAGGCTAGTTTTCCAAATGGTACAGACAGCTCAACTGCTGCTGGTCCCCACGCGGGGTATTCAATCAGTGCGCCGTACCCGCTTCGTCCATCTGTGAAGCATGAGCCGTCTGCGTAAACTCTCACTATGCAGGTTCCATAGGCATTGATAGTTCTCAGCGCTTCTTCGCGCTGAAGCTCTACTGGACTATTTTTCCTCATGCGGCATTTCGCGAGGTCCCCTCGCCGGGACCATGGAATTTTTTTCCCTGCTTTTGGGTAAATTGACTGAAACCTCAAGCTCGTTGACCACATCCATGAAGGAGGGTCGTTTCAGTCGCGAGCGTTTTACCCACCTGTCTTGCATCTGAAAACAGGGTTCGTTGCGGTCTATTTTACGGTAGTTAATATTGCCTTCTCTTGCTGTACTTTGAGCAGTTCTACATTTGCCTAGATTTCTACCGTGGCGTTGGGTGTGGTACGTATCGCCCCACAAACCAGTCTTAGAGCTTGGTTTTGGACTCTGTCCAGGTCTTCGAGTGCTGTTCTGCTTGCAAAAGCCTGGACATGGAGGCTGTAATCAATGGCACTTCTCACTTTGCTGAGGTAAAGAGCTCTCAGCGTTCTTGCGCCAGCGCCCCAATTAGTGCTAGCCAGTTTTTCCACCAGGGACTATTGAGCAGAGGTTTTCGCTCCCAATTCACGTATATCAGGGGTGGGCAAACTTTTTCGACGGAGGGCCGCATTGCAAACTTTATCATTGTAGGCGGGCCGCATATACATTTTAACTACATCAAGTAAAATTTACCCCGTATAAAATATGAATTAATCGTTATAACCATGTACTTATAATTTTATTTCACATTCACACTCTATTTAACATGTACATTACATTTTAAAATACGAACTAAAACAGTTTCTAATTTAATAATAAGATTTTATTTTTCATCATTGTTTTAACAAAAGTTTATTGTTACCTGTCATAATAAGAATAACGTAATAGGAACATAATATTATATTTTATGTATAAGCTGAATATAGAGTACAATTAAAATTAGTGAGAAGTATGTAACTGCCAACAATTATGGATAATGTTCTTGAACTGTGGAACCAGTTTACTGGTTGTGATTCACATGAGTGCATTCAAATTGCCGTCAGTCAACATAGCTCTTTTTTAAGACTTGTTTATATTCATGCAAGAAAAAGATTGCTCACAGATGTATGTGGGCCCAAATAGTGACAAAAGTTTGGCAGCAAAGCTTTTTAAGTGTGGAAATGCTGCTGCTGGCAAACATCCATAAAACTGCAGCTGAAGAACTGGCTTGAATTTCTCCTTCATGTCATAATCTGCTTGCAGGTCAAGCATTTTCTAAATGTATATCCTCTGGAGCTGAAATAGCTTTTTGCACTAAATGGCAAACTGAGGATATTAAAGAGTGGTTGCAAGTTCTTGAAGTTTTGAAACCTACTTCCAAATTCCACAGCAAAGGCATCCAACGGAGCCTTGTACTTGTCAGCAGTTTCACCAGAAATGGTTTTCTGTTTCAGCAAAGGGAAATGCCAAAACTTGTCTTCACCTGTTTGCCTTTTGAGGAGGGAGAGCTTTGCCTGAAATGATTTAACATGCACATACATTTCATGTGCAAACAAGCTATTGCCCTGCAGTTTGACATTCAGTTCATTCAACTTTTCCAAAATGTCAATAGCAAACATGAATTCTAACTTCCACTCTTCATTAACAAAGTCACAAACAAAACCCTTATTCTCCAGGAACATAACTATTTCTTCCTTCAGATCACACACTCCCCTCGATATCTTGCCCATGAGGCTCAGCGCAGTGGAGACTGCTGTAGTAGATATATTATAATATTCAGTTTCCAAATCTTTAAGCAGTGCCCTGAACATGTGGTTAAGTGCCCTGGCTCTGATGAAGTTTATCACGCTGACAACTGGGTTAATAACATGCTTGATATTGAAAGCAACTTTACAGAGACTTTCCTGATCGATGACAATGTATCGGTAGTTACACTTGCTATCTTGTTCCACACCAAACCTGTTCTTTCAATACAGTTCTCAACAGCAATGAATTAATCCTGGCCTGTAGTTGTGTCTTTGAGTGGCTCAACACTAAGTAATTCTTAGGTAAGCTCTAAACTAGTGTTTATTCCCCATATAAATACCAACAATTGTTCTGTGTCCTGTACACCGGTACTTTTGTCAAACGCAAAAGAGTACCACAAAAACGTCTTTGCCTACATCTTGAAGTTGGTGCATCAAATTTTCACAAATCTTTTCAACACGCCTGACTACAGTTCTTCTTGATAAAGAAATGCTATCAAATTTTGTTTTCTGTTCTAAACACATAATTTTTGCTGCATCTGTCAAGCATTCTTTGATGAACTCACTGTCACAAAAAGACTAGTTTCGTTTATCAATCTTATCGGACAGCACCAAACTAGATTCGGTTGAAAAATGTTGTATTAAAGACTGATTGGCGAAAACAGTTTGCTACTTCTTTAAATTATTAACCAACTCATGGCAATTCCTTTTGCTCTCTTCGTTCGTTAAAGTGTGCCCGAAAACCAAATGTTTTGTTTGATGGTGCCTTTTTAAGTTGTACTCCTTAAAGACGCTCACACACTCACGGCACATCAAGCAGACTGCTTTGCTGCCAACGCTCGTGAAGCAATGTTTAGTGGTCCATTCGTCATTAAAAACATGACATTCGTCCTCTATATTTCTTTTTTTGGCAGCACTCATAGTTGAATCAACATCTATTCGCTTTTAAATTACAATTTTTAAAAAACCACCAATGCTTAAATCGTAAAGAAAATCCACTTCCGGTTGATCTTAAATGCAGTTTCGAATATGGATGTTTACAATTAATGACTAATAATCAATTCTTGAGCCATGAAGCCAATATAATATCCCTAGATTCGAATCAAATAATCGGAAATACATTTTTTGAAATGTAACAAATATTCTTAACAATGAAAATTCACATTGACATAGGATCGCAACACGTACATGCAACGGGCCGCATGATATGCCCTGGCGGGCCGCATGCGGCCCGCGGGCTGTAGTTTGCCCACCCCTGACGTATATGATTGTGCATCTGAAGTTTTTGGTCCAGTCGCACACCCAAATACGCTGGCTCCTTGTCCCATTTCTGCCTTTTCCTGCAGATGTTAAGCACAACATCGTGTTTAAGTGCATTCCATCCATTTGTGAAAATGGAGTGGATGTTTTTTTCTGTGTTCACTATTAGTTTCCACTTTTTGGCATATGCTTCGATCTTATCGAGGTTGCGCTGTAGTCTGTACTGCAAATCCGCTAGTCTTTACTGGACGTCAAGTCAACCAAGTCGTCTGCAAACATCGCGCTCTGGCACTTGATAGATGTTTGAATGTCGCTAACGTATGCTAGGAACAGCGTACAGCTCAAGGCAGACCCCTGTAGGAGTCCGTCTTCAAGCCGAGCTTCCCTGGATATAGATTCCCCCATGTGGGTTCTAATCGTTCTATTTTCCAAGAACGATTTTATTCAGGCTTGCATTTTCGCTGTTATTCTCAATTGCTGGAGCTTATACATAAGTCAAGTACGCCAGACCTTGTCATAGGCCTGTTTTAGATCGAAAAACACAGCCAATGAGTGGTTTCGCAGCTGTAGCTCATTCATGATAGTTTGCACAATTCGTACTACCTGGTCCATCGGCTGGAGTCCCTTATGGAAGCCGGCATGAGTCACAGGAATGCATTTGTTCTTTTCTAGAAACCAATAGAGCCTGGTGTTAACCATCCCTTCAACTATTTACCCCAGACACGATGTCAGGGATATCGGACAATAGCTGTCAGGACGTTCGCCTAGCTTCCCTTCCTTCTGAATTGGGATAATTGTGGCTTTTTTCCACTGCTTCGGCAAAAGCCAGTATTCCAGGTCCTGTTAATAAACTCCAGTAGTTTATTCTTCCCTTCCGTGCTCAGCTGCTTGAGCATTTCATTATGGACCATGTCTGGACCTGGTGCTTTCCCTGTTTCGCACTTATCAAGGGCTGTTTGCAACTCATTCAGGGTGAAATTTGCCGTGAAAACCTCTAAGTGGGGGCCTTTGCCTCCTGACCTCTTCCTTTCTCATCCGGTTTATGGCATGGCTTTCTTCAGTCTCTCTGGCCTTCTGATTTACCTGGTCGAAGTGCATATTCAACGCACGAGCGCGCTTTTCTTTGCCTGCTTCTTGCCCCCATCTGTCTCTAATGGGGCTGGGTTTTTAACTTTTCCCATGCCAGAGAGTGCATTAACCAACAGCCAGACCTTTCTGCCGTCGAGATCCAGGTTTTCACACGTACCAACGCATTTGGCCTTTTTTTGCTTTCTGGACCGCATCTCGTACTTCGGCTGTTTATTTATTGTACGCCCTACGAGCTTCGGGCGTCTTCAATTTCACAGCCTTTTTCAGAGCCTTCCCTCTTAGCTTCGCAAGTTCCTTCAGGCGCTTATTCCAGTAAGGCCTGAATTTCTGTTTTCCATTCGTCCTCAGTATTGATTTTCGTGCGGCTCCGAGGATTGCACAGTTTCTCATAAACCGCATTGACGTTGTCCACCTCTACGTCTAGCGGTAGTAACAAATTGTGAGACTCGTTCACATATCGGTCCCAGTTTGCCTTCCGGAACACCCATTGTCGCTGCTCACTGCTCGCACCGTGCCTTTATAGTCTTGAGCTCAAACCTCATCAAGATTGGTAAATGGTCACTTCCTATTTCTGCTAGGACTTCCAGACTGTATTGGGACACTAGGTCCGCTGATATTAGAGATAAGTCTGGCCGGGATACGGTGCTATTTCCCGTATGCAGTAAAGTAGGGGGGCTCTCTGCACTTTGGAGCCGGATGAGGTTTGTATTGAGTGCAACTTCCTCAATATAGCGACCGGATGGGTTCCGGTCGGCTTAGCCCCAGTCAGGCGATTGGGCATTGAAATCGCCTGCTATGATTCTCCTGCTAAATTGTGTCTCAGTTCCAATTGGCAGGGTTATCGGGTTCTGGGCCGGTTGTACACATTGGTGATAATGTAGGACTTATCGCCTTTGTGGACCTTAATCCTGATGGTATCGGTATTGTTGAGGCACTTTATTTCAGGCACCTCTATTGCAAGGTCGTCTCGCACCACTGTGGCGATCCCTTGACACTTACTGCCACACTTACAGTGATAGAGAGAATAACCTGTAAGGTGGAACGGCTTCCCTTTCAGAAGCGTTTCTTGAAAGAGTGCTACGTCCACATCTCTTTCGTGGAGTAGCTTGAGAGCTTCCGGTTGTTTTGGACGATTATAGTTATCATATAATAAATGTTAGAATATATGTTTGGATTCAGTTACGGGACTTGATCCAAATATTTGCAACAAGGCACTGGCAGTGGTCATAACATAATTATTGATTCCAATAGATGAATTGAATCACTTAATAGACTACTTCTTTTTCAACAAAATTTACACACAAAAAATTGCCCTGAATCTTTGATAAATTGATATATAACCCCTTTCCAGTCCATGACAGACTATTGGGCATGTTAAGTAGCGTTCACGAGTTTTATTCAGCCACCACTAACGAGCAAGGGATTGTGTGGCTAGCACAATGCCCTGGGGGCCTTTCCAGCGCCAAAAAAACAGAACCTGTGACTCTCTTCTGTCTCGGATCGGCAGTCCAGCGCGCTACCGCTAGACCACCGTTGCCCAGCAATTAAAATAAATTGATAATCATGGAAAAAAATAAAAATTTGGAGGCTTTCATATTTAGTGTTTTAAGGGGAAAATATTCATTTTTGTATAGTGTGAGTTTTTGAATATGAAAGAATTAGGGATACATTTCAACAGTTTACGGAATAATTGAGCAGAATCCTGTAAATTAACAATTTGTAACGCAAAAGGATCATAAAAACATATCGCAACACTAGGTAAGAGCATTGCTTTTGACATAATGGTTGGCCACACCAAAATAATGAAGTGTAATGATTAATCAAGTTTGATTATCATCAAGTTAGTACACTTTAACTGTCAAAAATCATATCTCTAAGACAGAATATGGCAATAAAATGATCAAATGTTTCTTTATACACTGATTCACAATATAAATTTAAAGTCACTGCAAAATTTAAGTCTCATATAATTCTTAGAGTAGTAAAACAAAATGCAATCATTATTCATTAATTTTCCTTATCCACTGCCAAAATGGTAGGATGTAACAAAATCATGATCATCTCAGTCCTGAATATGATCACCTTATACAAATTTTTATAAATATGTTTGCACATGAACAGGGTTTTGACACTTAGCATTAATAAATTTTTTTTAACTGTTTGTGCTTGATAGATCAAATACTTGCCCTTATCTTGCCTATATTCTAACAGATATTAAATCAAGTATAAATAAAACTTCTATGTTTTGTATTATAGGAATAGTGTTTACTTACTGCAAGTGTAAGCTACAGAGTTCTAGGAGTAGGAAAAGCCAAACTCCTGGAAGGAAAAAGTTTGTGAGACACTTACCTGTACCTAAATACTAGACTATTTACAGTAGAACCCACTTAACTCGAGCCCGGTTAACTCGCCAACCCTATTAAGTCGACATTTTTTATTGGAACCGCCAAATTCTCTTTTTGTCTTAGCATTTTCTCATCGGTTAATTCGATTCTTTTAAGTCGCCGAACCCTAAATACCTCGAGCACAAAAAAGGGCCAAATTTGCAACTTAACGTTGGTTAGCTCGATCCCCGTCTGTTCGCCTAGCGACGCACTATCGCATTTTTATTTAAAAATAGCATCAAAATCTCGCTTTCCTCGAGACTTCCGGCTATTGTGTGATTTTACGAGATTTCAATTAAAATTACAGGATGTTTTTAATTTGTTTCACTTTGATTCGTGTGCGAATTAGCTTGACATGTCTCAAGTATGCATTCACCAGAGGAATCGCGTTAGCGGTCTTTAATCGTCATTATTTCGCAGTGCATGTTATACATGTATTATTATTAAATTTAATTAATTTTCTGATGCATTAATCATTTTATTTTCTAAGATAAACAAATATCTTTAGAAAAGAAAATAAAGGTTTGTATCGAGAATCGACGGTGGTTTTTATTTTATATTGGTAAATTTCTGCTGTTAGTTGGTGCACATATGCCTTTTGTTGTTAGCAAACAAGTATGTGCATTTTTATAGCATGCCGATCGCTTCATCAAACAAATAACGGCAACGCTGTTGTGTAAAAAAAAACCTCCAAAAACACATGCATGTACATTCTCATTTATTAACGCTAGTGATGGGACGATACCAAAATCATAGGGTGCTTACTGTAAACAAGGCTCCCCAGATTTTAGGATATATAATATAACAGACTACTGACAGTTTACCCACCCCCACTGTCAATCTCCCACACCATTGTTGTTGTTGGTTAGTCCGATTAGCATCAAGTTACCGAAGGAATTCCGAGTCCATTGTAAGCTGCGTGGACGGACCCAAGGAAGATGGTTTGGAAGAGAATGGTTCGGGGACAATGAGGGGATGTGTAGGTTACACGGCGCTGGTTATTTATTAGTGTAGCTTGTAAGGAAAGTCATGCAAGTGCCCTCCAAGGTGCAGTATCGCTCAATCTGGAAAAAACTGCTGTGAATGATACTAACTTAGCAGAAACAGTGTAACAAACATCAAACGCCATTAAAAACAAAAAACACTTAATTTTGTTAACTGGGAGCGCGCAAGAGAGGTGACACGATATCACCAACGGACCCGCCGTGGCGAAGCGGTGTGGCAGGAGTAGCTGAATTCGTTATGTACTAGGGAAAAAAACAGCGCTAACGCAACAAAGGGTTATATTTAAACGGTCCTTAAAAACGAACAGTCTTAACAACCTTAGGAAAGAGTGAAGAAATATTAGGGTCCCGATATTCCGATACGATTCCGATTAATCGTCCCATCACTAATTAATGCACATCATGTACATTAAGAAATTTCAAGCACATGTTAATACTTTGCAGCCATATTGGTTTTCATTTAACTCGATCATCGGTTATCTCGACGCCTTTTGGCAAACCCCTATGTCGACTTAACAGGGTTCTACTGTATTGATTTTTTAAGGCTAATTTACTCAATTGTTTCAAAAAATTATTTCTGAATGTCAATATAACAACTAGAGTCTTCTAGATTCAAGTGTGACATGTGATTTCCGATATAGCTAAAAGTAAACACAGAATCAAAACATATCATTTTCAGCGCTATGCTATCGCCTTCGAGTGATTAAAATCAATCAATAAAAAGTGAAAACATTTATACATTTTTGTGTTTTTTTATTAAAAAATAAAAAATTTCATCCTTTGCTCACGGACCAGCAAGGCATCTCTGCGGACCACTAGTCTATAGCAGTAGCAGTGATGGCAAACCTTTTTGGAGCTGTGTGCCAAAAATTCAAACCGAAACCCAATTATTTATAATTTTTATAGCAAATTGCCAACACTCCAACTCCAATAAAAATGAAACCCGAAAATAGGGAATACCAGGACTGTCTTACTTATTTAATTTTTTTATTTGGTTAAGGTAGTTTTTGTTTTGTTTTTTGTTTGTTTGTTTTACAACCACAGTGAGGATGTTTGCAAACACTAAAGCAGGCTCTTTCCCAGAAACATTTTATTATTCCCCCACCCATGCCTGTCTTATCTATTCTGTTACTCACTGTTACAGACTCTCACTTTTAAATTTCTATGCTATACCATTATATTATATCGTCTTTCGCTTTTGCATGCTTTAAATTAAATTAATTGATTCATGATGATTACAGGTACAATGCTAGTTTTGGGGAGAATAATAATTAGCCTTTTTAATTACAGAGCCTCGTCCAATTATGCATGAAAGTATGAAAGTTAATAAATGTACTTTATAATATATACAATAAAAATGCAAAGTTTGAGTGAACTGGAATAGTTAATAATAGTTTTATATCAGCTAAATCCATAGTATTAGTATTACTAATTAATTAATTAATTAATGATTAACTAACGATATGCAGGTCCGCTCAGATTATTGCTAAAATGGATAAAAAATATAAGATTCCAGTCACTCGAAAGACGGTTAAAATGACAATTGACAATTTAATTATTTTTATACCATCCAAACCAAAAAATGTCAATAGGCTACACTGCCGCTAAGCAATGATACATAAATAATAAGCAGTTAGTAGATAGTAATTTATTAAGAATTTAGATATCGTTTGGCATCATTCTCACGGTCTTAGATATCGTTTGGCATCATTCTCACCGTCAAAACATTGAGAATGTGCGAATAACGCTAATTAAACCGTGCAGATAATTTTGGACATTATTCGCACTGCCAAAACCATGCGACAAAAAAATAAAGTTTATTAAGCTTACCATAATTAAATAGTTACTAATTATATTATACTTATACTATACTGTTATACGAATAATTTGAATTGGGAATATTTGCCATTAGCGTACTAAGTCCAAGTGTATGAGTTATGCTTATTGAAATATATCTAGATGAAGCCTCTCATTTTCTCCACCGTCATCTAAAATCTGCCCCATAAAATGCCTTAAATGCTTTAACTTTAATTTAATTTATTTTACGAAGTGGCTGCTCGTCTCGAAGTTCGAAGCATCGATAGTGCTCGTCTCGAAGTTCGAAACTAATTAAATCAATTTAACATTCTTATAATTACAATTAAATTGTAATTATTAGTTTTAGGCTTTAGGGTCAGGCTTAGGTTTAGTTGTCTATTTTTTACATTAAAATTAAAATTTCGAGACGACTAGTATTCGTGCTGGATGACTCGAACTTCGAGACGAGCAGCATCGGCCTTTATTTAACGAAGTGGCTGCTCGTCTCGAAGTATTTTCATTGTTGTTATGGCAATATGGCAGAGCGAAGCGTACTTCCGGTAATGAAATGTATTTTTACACTTGAAAATAGGTAATAATTAAATAGGGAATAAGTACAATTATTTTTATCCATTAACGTAATTAATATGTTAGTTTTAGGGTATGGGTTAGGTTTAGTTGTCTATTTTTTAAAAACAAAACGACTTCGAGACGACTAGCATTCATGCTGGATGACTCGAACTTCGAGACGAGTAGCATCGGCCTTTATTTAATTATTTACCTTCGAGATCTCAAATCTGTCACCACATGGACATGGATAATAATAGATTTCTGTATCCTCATCAAATTCCATATCTTCAATTTCAATCTCGTCGTGGTATACTGACATTTTCCGAATCTGAGTAGAAGATGTAGACCTATTTTATAATCATATTCACTCTTGTAACTCTGTTACTATTATTTATAAACTCCCTACTTACATCATAACTTATAACCTGTTTTCGATAACCTAAAATATGTTGTTTTTTTCCTAGTAAAACCGGAAACGTATGCTTTTCAATGCTGAACCTTTTTCAATTCGTTTGAAAATAGGTCCATGATTTCTTTATCTATGTTGGTTCCTCACAAAAGGTGTGTGACATGGTTACAAAAGATATCATTTTTAAAAGTGATAAGGACATGTGTACTTGTTAATTCATTTCATTATGCTGTTTATATAAGTATATATATATATATATATATATATATATATATATATATATATATGTATGTATATATACATGTATATATACATGTATATACATATATATATATATAATATTATATTATATATATAAAGGGCTGCGGAAATTAATGATTAATTTCTAGATTAATCGTCAAAATTATTTAACGATTAAATTTTTTTAACGATTAATCGACCCACCACTTATAAATGTACTGGAAGTAATTAAACAGCCACGTAAAAACAAAGTTGTTGACTATAAATCCCTTATATATGATACAGAACACAACGCGACAAACATTTACAGACTGAAACTGTAAAATACAGGGGGGGGAGGTGTGGTCACCTATGGCATGCGTGAACGACTCAAGTGGCAAGGGATGCCGAACAATAACACACTGTGAAATTGAATTACCTATAGTTATATAGAGATAAACTAAAAGTGCATTAATTAAGTGGGTCATTTTTACTTTTGTTTTTCAGCCTGCCCGACCAAGATAGAGACGGCGGGGAAGTTAATATAAGGGATTTAAAAAAGTAAAGAATTTTGGGCGATAAATATAAACTAGTTTCCGGACGATTACGCGAACATTTTGGTTTTAAACTATTCACTTAGGGGCCGTCCATAAAGTACGTCACGCTATTTTTGACAATTTTTAACTCCCCCCTCCCCTGTCACAAACTGTCACACATCTTGGACCCCCCCCCTAAAGTACGTCACACTTTCGAACAAAAATGATTTTTATTAACAAAATAATCAAAATTTAATATAAAACAGCGTGACGTCACACATGGCCGGACACCCTCCCCCTGTCACAAACTGTCACACTTTCTTACACCCCCTCCCCACTCTGGTGTGACGTACTTTATGGACGACCCCTTACGTGAATATTCAAAATGTTGATAAAGGTTATTGTTTCCATTGAGAGAAATTGTTTGCCTACCATGCAATGTTCCCTCTACGTCTAAGCTTCGTTGGTCCGTGTGCAAAGTTTTTAAAAGAAATCCGTGTGCAAAGCTGCACAACGTCCATTTTGTGTGCAATATTTTACAAAATTTGCTGCACGGTGATTCTAAACTCCTGCGTGGCGTCGGTCAAATATCTGTGCAGTGGCGCTGCTTAAAGGGAACATTGCTACCATGGTTCTAACACTTTAATTACATATCACCTGCAACCCAAACATCCACTACAGTATCAGAAACTTCAGTTGAGACAATCTAAAGCTATGTGAATGATTGTTCAGCTCGGCTAGATATATTGTCAATAAGACCCGCTCATCACTTTAACCAAATAATGTCAATACACGTGTGTGTAGGCGTTGTTGGTTAAAATATGTCATATAAAGAAGACATTCCAGTGTTATTTAGATTTTAGACAAGTACGTTTAATAAATGTTACTTATGACAACATAAATTTCAATTTTTGTCTTTAATCGAAATTAACTATTAATTAATCGTTAATTTGTCTAAAGTTAACGATTAATTTTAAATTAATCGTTAACAGTTCTTATTTATATATATATATATATTCATAATGACTACGGCAAATCCGGAATCCGGCCATTTTAACTAATCTGATTCCGGCTGCAGCCGGATTTCACTTCATAAATCCGGCCAAATTCAGCTCCGGCTGGATTTCCAAATTTTGAATCCGGTACATTCCTACTCTTAAGTGGAAATTTTAAATTTTAATACAGTTTAATAGTGAAGTGTATTTTAAGTGTTAAATTTAATATTTTAAATAGGTGTTAATAAAAAAAAATCGAAATTGTGACGTACTTTAGGGGGGGGGGTCCCCGAGATTTGCGACAGTTTGTGACAGGGGGAGGGGGGGTCAAAATGGTCAAAAAATAGCGTGACGTACTTTATGGACGGCACCTTTGGCAAAACATCAAGCTAACGGAGAAAATCAAACTGCGTCTATCGAGCCTGCGTCATCAGTACGCTGCTATATGGAAGCGAGACATGGACCACTTATACATCCTATGAGCGCAAGCTTAATAGCTTCCACTTGAGTTGCCTTCATCGCATCCTTTGCATTAAATGGCAAGACAAAGTGCCAAATAGTGAGGTCCTGATACGTTCCAATATCCAAAGCATGTTCTCAATCCTTATTGAAAGACGCATAAGGTGACTAGGACATGTAAAAAGACTGAGCCACGGTCGTATCCCCAAGGAACTCCTATATGGAGAACTGGCATCGGGAAAGAGGAAGACAGGTCGCCCACGTCTCTGATTTAAAGATGTCTGCCAGAGAGACATGAAAGCAGCCAGAATAAACACAAGTGACTGGGAATGCAAAGCAGAAGACAGTTGTCAAAGAGGGCGTCATAGCAGCCGAAGGATGGAGGAGGCAACAGACAGAAGAGCTAGGAGTAAGGACAAAACATTGGGAAGCACAGAACTCATGTGCAAAAGCTGTGGAAAAGATTATCACTCAAGGATAGGACTGCTCAGTCACACGAGGAAATGCAACCCAACCCAACGGTGATGCACCATCGTCTCTCGAGACGGAAGGATGTCGATATATAATCAAAATAAATTAGATTCATTATTGAGCTTGAATTTTTGACAATAGAAACGTTGACATATTTTGATATAGTTTCTTCATCTCCTTTATTAACTTTTTACCTTGGCTTTTCCCTTTTTTATTTATTAAATATCTTTTTTTTTCATTTTTAGAAGCTTATTAAGAACAAGGAATTGGCCGCCTCAACAAAGTGCCACCCGGGTCATTCATTTAGCTCATGTTGAAAATTATTGGGTACAGTAATTTTTACTTCGACAACAGGAGCGGCTGTCAAATTTGAAGAATCAATTAAGTTACCAGCAGATCAGTTTCCCGTTCTTATACGAAATAAGCCTCTTTGTTTTCAGTTCATTAACATTAGTTTTAGAGGTATTAATTTGTATCCGATATGGAGTTTGAAGTTTTGGCACTAGAAACGTTAAAATATTTTAGGATAGTTCCTTACTTTCTTACATTAATTAATTACTTGCATTTGTTATTATACTTACTTTCATTTTTTATATTATTTTTTTTTAAATTCCGAGAAGCCAATTAACGATGTTGAATATGCCACCCCTAACAAAGTGCCGCCCATGGCATTTGCCCCTTGTCCTCCTCTCGCTACACCAGTAGCTGCAAACAAGCTTATTTAGTTTAGCAATAGTTGCTGCTACTCTTGCTGTTATTATATTCATATATTGTAAGTATTTGAAAGAAATTTAACCCAAAGTATTTGAAGCTATAAACTAAAGACATATTATGGTACATCAGAAGAAATGTTTTGAGAGGTCTTCCTCTAGCTCACTGCCTTTGTCACTTCTATAGACCAATGGTCCAACCAAATCTTTAAGTTTCGAGGATGTGATTGACCTAACGCTGCAGACCCACATCTGTGTCCGATGGTAAAAGGCAGTAGTTTTACGAATGACTTAGAAAATATTAATTTTCAGAAACATTTCTTATAAATATTTCACGATACAACAAGTTGATCTGGGGTCCTTTCAGGTTTTTTTTAACCAACACACCTGGGAGCCTGGGAACAACATTGAATCTGACATTGATATGTTACATTAGAAAAAATATTGTAACTTACTTTTGATTTTTTAAAAACGCTCTTGTTTTTCATGGTATGACAAATTAAATATGTGCAAAATAATTTTTAAAAATCTAAATCGTCATTTTTTTTTCAAAACGATAAAATTTGAGAATTTTTTTTATCAGAGTGTAAGGAGCATGCAGGCTAGCAAGTATAATACATGTATTATTCTATAACAGAAACGCATCATCATATTGCATACAAACTTACAAATCTCATTAAATATGAGAGAAAAGAGTGCTTAAAGGCCCAAAGCAGTTTTAAATTGTTGCGTTTTGAATTGGATGTTTCCTCGAAAAACAGTTCAAAATACAGCCGAGGCTTTTGTTTCAAAATGTCGCCCAAATTTGTATGTACCACGAACGAATCTTATACATTAACTTTTAATGCAGAGGAGGAAAAGCTACTGTGGGTTTCTTGATATCTCCTACCAGTCCTTATGTGGGTTTGCTAAGTGATCACATTGACGTAGGTATGCAAGGCCCTAACCAGGCTTTTCTAAGCGGGGTTCGCAAACTTGTCGCGAAGGCATTTCATGTTCAGATACCTACAATATATGGTGCTATGCAGAGGCGTAACTAGGTTTTTGGCGCCCTTATAAATTGACAAAGTTTCCGCTTAGGATTTTTCATTTGTTAGAAAAAATGATTGTATTTCTCTTATTTTATTTATGACATTAATTACCGTACGTGGTCTGACAGTGACAGTCATACAACGTATTACTAAAAAAAATGCATAAGACAAGAACAATACTAATTGCAGTTTATCTAATATATAA
>CALYLW010000673.1:636851-652247 GCA_944989445.1 Ampullaceana balthica
GACCTCGCTAAGTCGAACGTCCCTAAGTCGAAAACCTCCCTATACCGAATGAATTGTTAGGTCCCTGCCAAATTCCATAAGACTAATATATTTTAGAGCTCCTTAACTCCAAGATCTGTGGCTTTAAACCTCTTTTTGTCGAATTTTCCAAGGCGATAGGGTTATTATTCTGGAGTGAAATTTCAGAAAACGTGTTCCGTAGAGCCACGTAAATGGACGTAAAATCTTATCTTAGTGCATTCCACGAGGGATTAAGCGACGCTTGCAAGTACAAAAAATGACAAAGACAAGAAAAAGGAGTGGTAAGTGGTAACTAATTCGCGTCCCTTTGCTGCATGCAGTGACTCTTTTTTAAAAGAAAAATCTTACTCCCCATCCCACTGTGAAGGGAGTAAAGTGGGTGGAGGGGAGGGAAGGTGTCTCTTTTCGCGAGCATGTGTCGGCATGTTAAAGCAAGTTGTGTTCCTTTCATATGAAACATTGACACCGCCTCCCTTTCCCGTCAAGCCTACTAGCCGGTATGGCTGTTCCCCCCACCCCTCAATATCTACATTGTCCATGATTAATTGGCGCCTATTACGCCATTTCCCTTAACTCAAAAACTCCGTAAGTCGCTTTTTTCCGGGTCCTTTTGAGTTCGAATTAGAGAGGCCCGACTGTATTTATTTAAATACACATTTAAAAATTAGAGATGTAGTGGCGCCCTTTTGAGCTGGCGCCCTTGGCAACTGCCCCGATGCCAACCCGTTGCTACGCCACTGGTGCTATGCAACTTTGAATTTGGATAAGAATTAAATAAATAATTGTGTACCTATGAAATATTGAGGGCGTTGATTAAACTTCTTGTCTTTTTTGCCTCGTTTTGCAAAAAAAAATGTTTTCAGTATGTACAGTGATGAAAAACTAGGTTTTCAAGCAATAATGATATATATATCTCTATATATATAAGACGCATTTGTTGTCTGGTTGTCTGTCTGTTCCCTAATAACTCAAGATCCAGACAACCAAATAACGTGAAATTTGGTACACAAAATTATACCGGAAAGGTTATTAAACAGGTTTCGTTCCATATATATAAGATACTGGGGGCCGGGGGCCCAAAATGTAATTTTTCCTTATATGAGCTATATAAAATCACAATTATTGAAAATTAAGACGTAAAATAATGACGCAAAATAATAAACATTTTGGTGTCGAGATTAACAAGAAGGCGATTATCGCCATAAAATAATTTTTTTGATGTTGCTTTGTTGTTATTGCTTTTGTTGTTGTAGTTGTTGTTTTGTTGTTGTTGCTTTGTTGTTGTAGTTGTTGTTGTAGTTGTTGTTTTGTTGTTGTTTTGTTTTTGATTTTTTTGTTGTTGTTTTGTTTTTGTTGTTGTTGCTGTTGTTGTTGCTGTTGTTGCTTTTGTGTTGTTTTTGCTGTTGTTGTTGTTGTCCACATCCCTTGCCCTGCAACGACAATGTCCTTCATGTTGTTGTTGCTTTGTTGTTGTTGCTGTTGTAGTTGTTGTTTTGTTGTTGTTGCTTTGTTGTTGTTGCTTTGTTGTTGTTGCTGTTGTTGTTGTAGTTGTTTTATTGTTGTTTTGTTGTTGATTTTGTTGTTTTTTTTGTTGTTTTGTTTTTTTTGTTTTGTTGCTGTTGCTGTTTCTATTGTTGGTTTTGTCGTTGTTGCTGTTGTTGTTGCTGTTGTAGTTGTTGTTTTGTTGCTGTTGCTTTGTTGTTGTTGCTGTTGTTGTTGTAGTTGTTGTTTTGTTTTTGTTGTTTGTTTTTGTTGTTTTGTTGTTGCTGTTGTTGTTTTTGTTGTTGTTGCTGTTGTTGTTAAACCCGGGAGAAGCCGGGTACTTGCCCCTAGTATATATATCTCTATACATAGGTCCTATAAGACGCATTTGTTGTCTGTCTGTCTGTCTGTTCCCTAATAACTCAAGATCCAGACAACCAAATAACGTGAAATTTGGTACACATACACAAAATTATACCGGAAAGGTTATTAAACAGGTTTCGTTCCAGATATATAAGATACTGGGGGCCGGGGGCCCAAAATGTAATTTTTCCTTATATGAGCTATATAAAATAAAAATTATTGAAAATTAAGACGTAAAATAATGACGCAAAATAATAAACATTTTGGTGTCGAGATTAACAAGAAGGCGATTATCGCCATAAAATAATTGTTTTGTTGTTGCTCTTGTTGTTGTAGTTGTTGTTTTGTTGTTGTTGCTTTGTTGTTGTAGTTGTTGTTTTGTTTTTGTTGTGGTTTTGTTGTTGTTTTTGTTGCTGTTGTTGTTGCTGCTGTTGTTGCTTTTGTGTTGTTTTTGCTGTTGTTGTTGTCCACATCCCTTGCCCTGCGACGACAATGTCCTTCATGTTGTTGTTGCTTTGTTGTTGTAGTTGTTGTTTTGTTGTTGTTGCTTTGTTGTTGTTGCTGTTGTTGTTGTTTTGTTGTTTTTGTTGTTGTTTTGTTTTTGTTGTTTTGTTGCTGTTGCTGTTTCTGTTGTTCTTTTTGTCGTTGTTGCTGTTGTTGTAGTTGTTGTTTTGTTGTTGTTGCTTTGTTGTTGTTGTAGTTGTTGCTTTGTTGTCGTTGTAGTTGTTGTTTGTTGTTGTTTTGTTTTTGTTGTTGTTGCTGTTAAACCCGGGAAAAGCCGGGTACTTGCCCCTAGTATATATATATATATACATATATATATAATTTTTGGTAGCTTTGATTCTTCACATTGACTGAACCTCAATTTCCACCCTCTGAACTCTTCGGGCAGCACCTCTGGTGAAGGCAGATCGTGGTCATATAAATCCACATCGCTTTTCAGATCTTCATACTTACAATTTCTAACAGCACTTGGCACAAGAGCTAACAGTTGTGAGGATGTCCTGGTTAAGCCAGAAAACCGCATATCTAGTTCAGCAATGATGTGCTCCAGTAATGTTTTAATTAAGTTTCGCAGATAGTGTTGCATTGGCGTTTCTGCACTCATATTACTTCGTTAGTAGATTTGCCGCTTAGCTATTCCTGGCATTGAAGCTTCAACTCCTACAGACTGTGCCATGATAACGATATGATAATAAGTGTTTTGAAAATAAGAATCTACATTTGTTCTAATCTCTATAAACTCCTGCTTGACGTTTTCGATAAGTGACATAGCCTGAATGATGTCAATCGCCTCTTTCTGAATTTTGACTGTTATTCCTTCCAGCCTAGATAACAGTTTGTACGTTACAACAAACGTCACAATAAATGAGAAGTTACAAAAGGAATGAAGAAGTGACGTTGCTTTAGACTTACTGTCCGCGTCCCAATCACACTTTTTAGTCAAACTTGGATCCAATCCTTGGTCGTTGTGTTTACCATGTGGCAGTGAAATTATCTCAAGAGTCTGAACAAGTAAACATACGATTGATAGAAGTGTTTGTAAGCTTCATGGCGCTCAGCCCATCTTGTTTTGCACAATCAAGAAGTGCCTTCCGTTTAGCACTGTCAAATGAAAGACTTGTTTCTATGACGTTTTTCAACAAGGCCTCGCGCTTTGGGCTGTTGCTAAAAAAACATGCATGATTCTTTTAATTTGTCAATCATGTTAGGCACATCAGGAAGTCCACACGAATGCGCAATCACTGGGTTTAAAGCGTGGTTGTTGCAGTGTGCGTATGCCGCCAAAGGGGCCTCTCACAGAATACGCGCTTGAACTCCTGAGACAGCGCTCGACATAGATGCAGCGCCATCATAACACTGGCCCCTCATATTCTGTAGTGGGATACCCAAATCTCTAAATAATATCAAGATCTTTGAGGCCATCGCCTCTCCCGTTGTTCGAACAAGTGGAACAAAAGAGATAAATTCATCTCTTACATTGTTTTCCCTGTCAACAAATCAGATACAAAACGACAGTTCTTTGTTGTGAGTGGTCACCTCGTCGGCCAAAACAGAGTCGAATTTTGCTTCTTTTATTTCTTTAACAATTTTTTATTAAATGATGTCGTTGCCAATTATGGAAATGAGTTCATTTTGGATACGCGTGGACAAAGACGCCGCACTTATCAAAACTCCATGATGACAAATGAACTATCGAAGAGAGCTCTTCAATGCATCATCGATCCTTCCTCACTTTTGTCTTGTTACCACTTTCAAAATCTTTTTTGTATTGTTACAGCATAAAAAATAAATTATGAGTTCGCCAACTAAAATAGTGCGTGACGCAAGTTTCCATGGTATTTCATCAGATTTTGATCAAAATTTGTACGCGTGATCACACCATGCATTTAAATGATTAAGAAATGGGGTTCTGTCAGGGAGAAACCATAAAAAGAATATTATTAAATATCAATTCATGGATAAAAAAATTAAAGAAAAAAAAGTTGAAAAAAAAGGAGTACATTCAATTAAACGGCGAAATTCGATAACAAGTGACTATAAGATTATCAATAGGTAGGGGTAGCAGCGTGACGACTGGTCAGTTCAAAATTAATGTCAGATTTCAGCAATACTCGGAATCCATCTCCTTCTATTGTGCTAATTGGTCGGTCGTCACGTGCTTTGGTCAGTGGTGCTGCTTTTGTTGACACCAAAAAATTTATGATATTGGGTGGATCGGAAATTGGTTTATCAATATCAACTTTATAAATAGCGGCCAGATGGCTTTTTATCGAGCTGGTGTTGCCACCCTCCGCAGACACAATTTCATTACAACGGTTGCAGTTTGCAGTGTTGCTGTCAACTCGTTTGGCACGATACCACAAGGCCGACGTCTTACCCATCTTACACTGTTAGCAAGTATTTAATTTTATTAACTTGAAAAACTGACAACTTTGGGTGTTTTATTAATATCAGTTTTTGGGCTAGGCAAACACGTGTTGTTGTTGTTCGTCGGTCGATTCGACGAAGACCACTCTAGTCATCCGAGGGTTGCTGGGACTGGCTTTGTTTGTGCGTGCGCAGATGGCTGATGAGGCCGATCCTAGCACGGAAGGTTCGGGAACAGAAGGGACAAGGGACGAGTGGGACATCTCCAGGAGGGTTGACAGCACGGGCCTTTCGGGCTTGCCTCTTCTTTTCTGCGGAGGTGATCCTGTTTGCCTCGCATGACCTGGCACCTTCGTGGATGAGCACAAGAAACACACGCAAACGCAAGAGGTGTGGGTTATAGCAGTGCGTCTCAAAGAGGTGGTCCGCGGAAGTTATCATGAAAGGATAGAAAAATATAATTATAATCCTCCAATTGCTACCAATAATACTTACCCAATAGAATGTGTCATTTTAACATTCTTTTTCGCTAATTACCGTTGTGAACGTGTACTCAACAAGTTCCTAAAGTTTCATGCTACACGGGAAGTAGGAGAATTAGTGAGGGCTTTGCCTTTTATTAGTATAGTTGTTTTTTTTAAAATTATTTCACACTTTGTTTTTTTTTGGGTTAGTTTTTGAGATTATTTTTTTTAAATTTTGATCTTCAATTTGTCGACGAATGTTCTATCAAAATTGAAGTAAATTTGACAAACAGGATTACTGCCCAAGCTACTCCCCCCCCCTGTCACCGCTTTTGTGTACCATGTTAAATATTATATAACTTAGTTATATCATCGGCTACTCAAAGTATATCTTTTCCAGTCCACATATAGCTTAAAGAGGTATGTGATGTTGTCCCGGGTAGTCTTTAGGCCAAGACGATCTCTTTAGTCACTCGGGTCAAGTCTTGACTGATGCTCAAATACGTGATTCGTGCTAATCTTAGCAAGGCTGGTAAATTGGGGTGTATGGGGTGCTCAAGGCAGGGTAGCACCTCCGGTGGGGGAACACGTCGTACTCTCTTGGGGGTAGTTCGTCCACCCTTGGTCCCCACTTGTCACTCAGCTCTCACCAGTGGCTCCTAGAAACTGTAGCGTGCGCAGTGGCCTAGGTATGTCTACCTATGCACGTGTAAACTGGATTTGGTGGACAGAGCGAAGGAACCACTAGTTGGTCAACGGTCAAAAAGGCGATTCTCAGCAAAGCGTTGTGGAACGCTAAGGGCATGACAAGACACACAGGACATCATGCCCATCCACTGCACACGTCTCCATCACCAGCCGTCTCGACTTTGTCCTGCCGCTGGATCAAGATGGTCTCGGGCGAGAGAGTGAGATCGACGAACTGCGCAATTCTTTCTCGCTTAAATCCAAGTCCAAGTCATCGCGCAAGTCACTTTTGTCATCCATCCCATCCCATCAGTCACCGACAAGTCCTGTGGCGACAGGCAAGCGACGAAGCACTGGTAGCCGTAGCCGTAACCCTGCACACAGGCGAAATGTCATGAAATGTCAGAGAAATGTCATGAGCAGAATTTCAACCTGTTCTCCACCTATGTCGACCTGACCAAGGCTTTTGACACCGTTGGCAGAGAGGGTCTGTGGAAGATCATGGCCAAGTACGGTTGCCCAAGGAAATTCATCGTCTTGGTGAAACAATTCCACGAGGGCATGCAAGCCAGAGTCCAGGACAGCGGAGAGTCTTCTGATCCTTTCACAATCACTAACGGGGTCAAGCAGGGCTGCGTCCTGGCACCAACACTGTTTAGCCTCATGTTTTCCGCCATGCTGACAGAGGCCTTCAGAGACGAGGATGTTGGTGTCAACCTGAGGTACTGCACAGATGGCAAACTGTTCAACCTTCGGAGGCTCCATGCAAAAACCAAGGTTATGACATACATCATCAGAGACCTCTTGTTTGCTGATGACTGTGCCCTCAACGCTGTCTCAGAAGCCGACATGCAACGCAGCGTTAACCTGTTCTCCAGCGCCTTCACAAACTTTGGTCTGACGATCAACACCAAGAAGACTGAAGTTCTCTATCAGCCTGCGCCTGGAAGGCCCTACGATGAGCCCAACATCACTGTCAACGGCCAGAGACTTAACACAGTGCAACGGTTCACATACCTAGGTAGTACACTGTCGCAAAATGTCACCATCGATGACGAAGTGAGGGTCAGAATTGCCAGAGCCAGCTTCACTTTTGGCAGGTTTTACCCAAATGTCTGGAACAGAAGAGGCATTACCATCCAGACCAAGCTGAAAGTGTACAGGGCGGTGGTGCTCCCCACACTGCTATATGCGTGTGAAACATGGACTATGTATCAGCGCTATGCTAGGAAGCTTAACCACTTTCATTGAACAAGCCTCAGGAAGATCCTCGGCATAAAGTGGCAGGATAAAATACCAGACACAGTGGTACTGACCAAGGCAGGTCTCCCCAGCATATTCACACTCCTGATGCAGTCCCAGCTTCGTTGGGCAGGGCACATGGTCCGAATGCCAGACGAGAGACTGTAAAAGAGACTCTTCTATGGTGAGCTCCAGCATGGCCAGTGGTACCACGGTGGGCAAAAGAAACGCTTCAAAGACACACTGAAAGCCTCACTGAAAGCGTTTGCCATCAACCCAGACACTTGGGAACGTGCTGAAAGGGACCGATCCACCTGGCGTTCTTCCATCCACGAAGGTGCCAAGTCATGTGAGGCAAACCGGATCACCTCCGCAGAAAAGAAGAGACAAGCCCGAAAGGCCCATGCTGTCAACCCTCCTGGAGATGTCCCACTCATCCCTTGTCCCCTCTGTTCCCGAACCTTCCGTGCAAGGATCGGCTTCATCAGCCATCTGCGCACGCACAAACAGAGCCAATCCCAGCAACCCTCGGATGACTAGAGTGGTCTTCGTCGAATCGACGGACGAACGAACAAAGCAAGGCTGGTAAATGTCACTTGTGCCAAATGTATTCACCAATGACTGCCTTTCTTCTTGCATTATTGTCTTCTTGTCGGTTGGTGGCCCCAAGGTGTAAGCATGGTTTACGGTCTGCTTCGGTCTCCGCTCAGTTTTTGTGGTGCTGTATTCACCGAGCTAAAATTTTCTTGGTTTACAGAATAGGCTCTCATACACCACCCATCGTTGCATGTTGCAAATATTTACATTTTAATTTTTGCAGAGACTCAATCACTTTTATCATCTCATTATTGGAATTTAGATTACGGTACCTAAATAAAAAATGTATCTGTTTAAAAAAACAATTTAAAATCTTGCCGATGTTTTTAAAATATTCTCCATTTTCTAATATTTAGGCAAGAGTTAAATATTTCTTAAAGGTCATTGCAAGACCAAATGGTTCGAATAACCTATTTTCAACACACAAAAAAAATTAATTTAAAAAAATAAAATAAAAAAATACAAAATTAAATTATATTTTTGATAGTGAAACGTCTTCAATAATTTCAAATCAATAATCTAAAGAGATTAGTCATTTTTATTTCTGCCCATGTTTTCTTTATACCTAATGCAATTTAATAAGATATAATTTTATTTTCTGCTTTTACTTACTCCTTTAAATAGTCTTTAGAAAATAAACTTTACTTTTTGAGATCATCAATGTTTCATCTTCTTTTAAGTGGATTGATCACTTTAACAATTTGTTGTCCGTGTTACAACCATGATACATAAAGAAACTAATACATTTTTTTTTCCTAAAAAGTTTCTACCTGATAAAAATAATTGCTTATTACGGTTCTTATCCATATGATATATGATACCTTCCCTATATAATTTCATCTATATAAAAGAATAGTATCTATTGTGCTATGAGTGGTATACGTGCTAGGTGCCGTCCATAAAGTAAGTCCAATTAGTCCAGTAGAGAGTCTAGAACTCTATTGGACTAATTGGATTTCACCGCAGCTAAGTTTTTTTAATTCTTTCGTAAGATTCGTTTTATTTGTGTACTATTTGTTCGTTGAGGAATGCTCTTTGCCGAAACGTTCGCTGTTGTGTTACGTCCTGTCAGACTAACAAATACCCTGTTTATATGTTATACATTTACTAATTTAAAAGCCTGGTTGCAGTCTCACCCCCAATTTTTTTTCAACAAAAATGTTGCTTATTATTAACAAAATAATTAAAATTTACTAAAAATTTAATATAAAAAACACCGTAACGTCACACATGGCCGGACCCCCTCCCCCTGTCACAAAGTGTCACCCTTTCTTACACCCCCCCCCCTGGAGCGTGACGTACTTTATGGACGGCCCCCTAAAAAGTGTACGAAAATCCAAAAGTATTTAACCTAGTCACTCATACAGCTCACCATTTAACCAGTGCACATGCACTCCGTTAACTACAATTGTTCCATCATGTCCATAGGCGGCGACGCAGAGGGCACGGAAAATATTAATCTATCAAGACGCCTCTGTTCGATGGACAGGACCTGGCTTAGAACTGCATAATCGGATGACGGATCTCAAACTTCAGTTATATCGTTTGCACAATTCAGAAAAATAGCTTCACACACAGTGAGAAAGGTGAGAAATTTAAAGCTTTGAGTATGTGATCGTATCTTTTCATTTCTTTTCTACTTCATGTTGAGGTTCATATAAAGTATAAACTAATTAAAGTAAGGTTTTGACTTTTCTCCCTCCATTTTGCCCATCCAATTAGATAATTCCTTGACAACGATGTTAAATTTCTGGTCAAAATAACTTAGATTCCCTTAGTCTTACTGCATGTTTAAACCAGATTCAAGCATTATGTTTGTTTCCATTTAAGATAGTGATTAAATTGTCTTCATTTGAAATAAGCTGAGTTTGTTAGTTGACAATTACAAAACTTTGAATGAAACCAGAAGTCAAGAAGAAATTCTAAAAAAACTACGCTTTCTTTTTTTTTCATTTAAATTTGAAATATATTTGCCAAATATCCCATTTCTATTGGACTATATAAAATTTATGACATAATTTTATCGATGACTCCTATGAGATTAAATTTTGTACTGTAAATTAAAGTTCCTAAGTCAACCCCGGAAATGCCTTAATAGTCAGCTTGCTCCACACCTATACCCAGGCCTCCCGATGAATAATGATTCAAACTTTTCATCTATCAAAGAAAGTTTTGTTAAAGTAATGCAGCTGTAGACTATTAAATAGATAATAAAATCCACTTAAAGAGATTTTAAAAATTTAAAATGCTATCCGCCTCTAGTTAATTTTTTTTATTTGCGTGAGTCATTAAAATTACGTAAATAACGAAAACTTGTTGACTTTGTAAAGGTTAATGTCATCGGCTACATAACAGGCAGCAAAACTATGTTTGATTTTTTTATTATTTTTGTTATTATGTACCACGTGACATTTTCTTTGGGCTTCACACACTTATGACCCGGCTCATTGTTTGGTTTTACTGGCAAGCCTCATCAAGCGAGCATCGAAATAGAGATTATCTTCCACAGTTGTTGGAAGTGACCTGTCCAAATCCGCGAAAAAGGGGCATTCGGTCAAAGGATGCTCGACCGTCTCCTCAGAGTTGCCTCATACCCGAAAGCCGTTATCCCTTCTCGTGTCAAACCAATGCAAATAACTTCCTGTGGCACAATGCTCAGTACTCATCTAGGTAATGAGTGTTTGATCGTTACAAGTAGTTTCCACCAGGGATCACTCTTCCTCGATCGCGGCATGCACTGGTAAACTTTTCTGGCCTAGTCTTTTGATGTCCAGCCTGGGAGCCACGTCTCTCTGAGAGTCCTTCAGCCAAGATCTGAACCCCAGCTGGGTCATCGGCGATCAGGTTGGGGCTGGATTGCACACTCTCTCGCTAATAAATTGGAACTGTCAAGCTGCCGCATGTGAATGATTATTCAGCTCGGCTGGTTATATTGTCAATTAGACCCGCTCATCACTTGAACCAAATAATGTCATCACACTTGTCTTTTTGAGTAGTTGGTTAAAAGATGACATATAAACAGTAGCGTAGCTAGACCTTTTGTCGCCCGGGGCGGTCTGCAATTTGCCGCCCTTTCTCTGAAATGGGCGTTACGGTTTTTATAAATTAATAAACATAAATAAATAATTGTAATTGAAACAAAGTAAAGGTGGCAAACATTTCTACCATTGAATGCCATATTTAAGTTGGCGGCTATAAAGGAGGCCAAATAAGATGTTATACCTACAAATACATATTTTATTAAAATACAAGATACCTTTTTTTTAAAGGTTACAAGAAATTTACTGAGGTTGCAGGCAAATGAGACAAACGTATTCCAAATTTACACCAAAAAATTAAATCACCAATTCGTATGCTTTTATTTTGTATTTATAAATAAATGATTTAATTATATTTTTACAAACAAATTGTGTATATGAGTATGTGAACATATTATTTATACATTTATTTTCCTAACTTCATAGTAGAAAAATCGTGTATTATGCTATCAAAATTTAAATAATTTGTTATATTTTGTTCTATGGAGAATATTGCAAGATTTTGTAGTCTTAAATCAAGGGTCGGGAAATTTTTTGTCTGAGAGAGCCATACATTATTTATAAAACTAAAAGTTCAAGTAAATGTGTGAATTTTGTGTATTTTAAACACTAAAGGTACCACAATTATGTCTCTTAATTCTTTTTAATATCATTGTTATCCTGTTTATTGTTTATGCTGTTCAAAGGAATCGGAATAAACTTTTTTTTAAAGAATAGTCGAACATTTGTCTGAGAGCCAGATGCAGCCACCAATAGAGCCACATCTGGCTCGCGAGCCATGGTTTCCCAACCCCTGTCTTAAATCATGCACTCATTTTGGAACGAAGCTTATTTTTTTTTATCAAACTTCAGTTTGGAGAAGCTCCTTTCACAACTAGCGACACTGATAACAATAATTGTTATAAAAATTCTTAGAATACAAAATACACAAACAAGATGTGCAATGAAAACAATATATTTAAGCTTTATTTATAAACTAATACGACAAGCAGGCCTTTCCCTCCATTTTTCCAACGCAATGTCTCTTTTTAAATCCCTATATATTAACTTCACACGCCGTCTCTGTCTCTCTGTCTCTCTGTCCTCTCTCTCTCTCTCTCTCTCTCTCCTCTCTCTCCTCTCTCTCCTCTCTCTCTCTCTCCTCTCTCTCTCTCTCTCTCTCTCTCTGTCTGTCTGTCTTGGGCTCGGCGGGCGGAAAAACAGAAGTCAAAAATGACCCACTTCCCATGATCCGATCAAACTGAAATTTGGCACACGGACCCGTCAAACCTAACAATGCATCGTATCAAAATTTCAGATCGATCGAACGTACCGTAATTAAATTAATGCATTTTTAGTTTATCCTTATATGAGGTATGTAATTTAAATTCACGATTTGTTATTGTTTTTTTTGCCACGTGAAATTTGAGCTGACGCATTGAGGCGACCCAACGAAGCGACGGGCGCTTTTGTTTACATTTTACGTGTCACTCTGAGCTCGGTCAAGCGAATCGGTGACCAGACTTTTCCCCTCTCCCCCCCCACCCACCCCTCCCCCCCACTAGGGTTATGATGCAAAGTTGAGTTAAGACAGATTCAGTCTGTAAATGTTTGAAAATAATCAATACTGTTAGTTATGTCTCATATATAAGGGATTTATAGTCAAAAACTTTGTTTTTACGGGTTTGTTTAATTAAATCCCTTATATTAACTTCACCGGCGCTCTCTCTCTCTCTCTCTCTCTCTCTCTCTCTCTCTCTCGCTCTCTCTCTCTCTCACTCTCTCACTCTCGCTCTCTCTCTCTCTCTCTGTCTGTCGCTTGGGCTCGGCGGGCGGAAAAACAGAAGTCAAAAATGACCCACTTCCCATGATCCGATCGAACTGAAATTTGGCACACGGACCCGTCTAACCTAACAATGCATCGTATCAAAATTTCAGATCGATCGAACGTACCGTAATTAAATTAATGCATTTTTAGTTTATCCTTATATGAGGTATGTAATTTAAATTCACGATTTGTTATTGTTTTTTTGCCACGTGAAATTTTGAGCTGACGCATTGAGGCGACCCAACGAAGCGACGGGCGCTTTTGTTTACATTTTACGTGTCACTCTGAGCTCGGTCAAGCGAATCGGTGACCAGACTTTTCCCCTCTCCCCCTCCCCCCCACTAGGGTTATGAAGCAAACTTGAGTTAAGACAGATTCAGTCTGTAAATGTTTGAAAATAATCAATACTGTTAGTTATGTCTCATATATAAGGGATTTATAGTCAAAAACTTTGTTTTTACGGGTTTGTTTTATTAAATCCCTTATATTAACTTCGCGGCCGTCTCTCTCTGTCTCTCTGTCTTGGGCTCGGCGGGCGGAAAAACAGAAGTCAAAAATGACCCACTTCCCATGATCCGATCGAACTGAAATTTGGCACACGGACCCGTCTAACCTAACAATGCATCGTATCAAAATTTCAGATCGATCGAACGTACCGTAATTAAATTAATGCATTTTTAGTTTATCCTTATATGAGGTATGTAATTTAAATTCACGATTTGTTATTGTTTTTTTGCCACGTGAAATTTTGAGCTGACGCATTGAGGCGACCCAACGAAGCGACGGGCGCTTTTGTTTACATTTTACGTGTCACTCTGAGCTCGGTCAAGCGAATCGGTGACCAGACTTTTCCCCTCTCCCCCACCCACCCCTCCCCCACCCACCCCTCCCCCCCACTAGGGTTATGATGCAAAGTTGAGTTAAGACAGATTCAGTCTGTAAATGTTTGAAAATAATCAATACTGTTAGTTATGTCTCATATATAAGGGATTTATAGTCAAAAACTTTGTTTTTACGGGTTTGTTTTATTAAATCCCTTACATTAACTTCACCGGCGTCTCTCTCTCTCTCTCTCTCTCTCTCTCCTCTCTCTCTCATCTCATCTCTCTCTCTCTCTCTCTCTCTCTCTCTCTGTCTGTCTGTCTTGGGCTCGGCGGGCGGAAAAACAGAAGTCAAAAATGACCCACTTCCCATGATCCGATCAAACTGAAATTTGGCACACGGACCCGTCGAACCTAACAATGCATCGTATCAAAATTTCAGATCGATCGAACGTACCATAATTAAATTAATGCATTTTTAGTTTATCCTTATATGAGGTATGTAATTCAAAATTCACTGTTTTGTTATTTTTTTTTAAATTCCAGTTCCACGTGAGTTTGAGTTGACGCCGACCGTCGTGTTGACGACGACCGTCGTGCCGACACCCCCTCACATCCCACCCCCATTTATTAAAGACAAGGGACATCACTCAGTGTCAGTCTGTAAATGTTTAAAAATAATCACTAACTGTTAGTTAAACAAAACAAAAACTAAATAATGAAAATAACCCAACCCCCCTACCCCACGCACCCTAACTCGCACCTCCCCCCCCCCCCCACACCACATCCCAGCCACCGCGTGTCGCCCCTCTCACTCCACCCGGGCCCTGCACCCCCCGTCTCACTCTCCGCCCTGCCTTCCCACCCCCGCCCCACCATCTCCCACCACCACTAACCTCTCCTACCCCGGACCATCCATTTTAGTGCCTAAACCCCTGGAACCGACACATCCTTACCTTCGCAAAACGTCCTTAATGGCTCCACAGCGTCCATCCCTCCCGCACCCGCTGCCCTCGGCCCACGCCTCCCCTCCTCGACCCCCCTAAACTCCCCGGAACCTGACGCACACCCCAAATCATCCACGCCGGTCCCAACCCCCCCAGCCCCACCCCCTCGACCCTCGTACTACCCACCCTTCGTCCCGTGCACAAATCAGTTTTCACTCCCTAACACTACTACAAACCCCCAGCGTACCCCACCCCCTCCAGACCCCCCCCCCCCCCCAGCACCCCTCCCCCCCAACCCATTCCGTACCTACTCATCGACCCACCCATCCCCCACCGACCAGACCACAAACGCCTGCCTTACGAACAATACGGGACCAAAGTCCCAAACCACAAAACCCCTACACCCAGCTCCAACCCCGCTCCCGCACATAGCCCGGGCCCTAGCCGACCCGCCACCCGCTCCCCCACTCCACGCAACCCCCGCACGAACCCTACCGCAGTCACCAAGCGGCAAGTCCACACCCCTGCACCCTTAATGTCCAGAAAACACACCACCCCTCCGCCTCAAAAATACCTCCGCCCCCCCTAGTCCTTTGTATCCCTACCTCGCTCACTAAACTATTGTTCCATACATAAATACAGCATACCCCCCGGACGTAAGATGTATAGAACAATAACACGACAAACAGTAGCCACACACAGTGCCCGAAATCTCCACCCCCCGCAACCCACAACTACCGCCCCACGGCCGACCCCTTAACCCATCATACTAAGTAATCCCACAATCCTTCCACAACTCCAACCTCCACCCCCCCCAAAACTCACCCCCCAAACTATCAGTCCAACGACTGTCTCCCTCTCACCGCTTTAACCTGAGGACACCTGCACACCCACAATATAACATACAACATAAAAAGTATATAAATAGTAACACCCTCAACTCACCCCCACAATAATAAAAATAAAAAATCATACACTAAAAACCAAGAAAAACCACCACACAACCCCCCCGCACCATAATCTCACCCCGTATCAATATTGAAAAATATATACCAC
>CALYLW010000674.1:0-260000 GCA_944989445.1 Ampullaceana balthica
TATTTATATTTTTATAATTATTATTTTTATAATTATTATTTTTATATTATTATTAATAATATTTATATTATATTTATTATATTTATTATTTATATATTTATATTTAATATTTTTTTAATTATATATTATTTTATTAATATATTATATTTATATATATTATATTATTTATTTAATAAATTTTTATATTTTTATTATTTTTTAATAATTATTTTATTATATTATTAATTATTTTTATATTATAAATATTTATATTAATATATTATAATTTATAAATTATTATTTTAAATTATTATTATTTAATTTTTTATTTAATATTTTATATATTTTTATTTAATATAATATTTTTTTATTATATTTATAATATATATATTTTATATATAATTTTTAATATTTATTTATTATTTTATATAATATTTTATTATATAATATTATTTATATATTTATATATTTTATTTAAATATTTAATATTTATTATAATATTAATATATATATTTTATTTTATTTATTATATATTAATTTATATATTATATTTTATATTTAATATTTATATATTTTATTAAATATTTATTATATAATTTATATTTATTATATATTTTATAATATATTAATTTAATTATTTTATATTATATATTTAAAATAATATTATATAATTTATTTATTAATTTAATTATATATATTTATTATATATATTATTTTATTATTTATTTTAATTATATTTATATTTATAATTATTTATATATTATATATTATTAATTTTTATATATATATTTTATAATTATTTAAATTATTTATTATTTAATTTTAAATATATATTTTATTATTTTAATTAATTTATTAAATTTTATTTTATTTATTATATTATTAATATTATTTTAATAATTATAATATATTTATATTATTTATAATTTAATTTTATTTATTTATAATTATTTATTAATATATATTAATATATTAATTTATATAATATTTAATTAATTATATATTATTATTTATATTATTTATTAATTATTTATATTTATTAATTATTTATTTATAATATAATTTTATATATTTATTTATATTATTAATTTTATTAATATTATATAATATATATATAATATTTAATTATAATATTATATTATTATAATTATTTATATTTATATTTATTTTTATTAAATTATTATTTTAATAATTTTATATTATATTTTAATTATTTAATATTATTAATTATTATTTTATATTATTTTATATAATATTTATATTTAATTATTATTAATTTATATATTATTTAATATTATTATATAAATTTATTAATTATATTATATTTTTATAATATTATTTTTATTATTATATTTTTTATTATATATTAATAATATTATTTTTTATATTTTATTATATTAATTATATATTAATATATATTATTATAATTTTATATTTATTATAATAATATTATTAATTTAATTATATTTTATATAATTTTATATATTATTTTTATATTAATTTATTTTATATTAATTTTATATTATAATATTATTTATTTAATATTTTATTTATAATTATATTATAATATATTTTTTTATTTTATTATAATTTATATAATATTATTATATTATTTATAATATTTATTTATATAATATATATAATATTTATAAATTATTATATTTTATTTATATTATATTTATTATATTTATTATTATTATATAATATATTAATTATTTATAATTTTATTATAATATTATATTATTATTTATTTTAATATTATTTATATTTATTAATTTATTATATATTTTATTAATATATTATAATTATTTAATATTATATTTATTATTATATTTATATAATTTTATTTATTAATATTAATAATTTATTTATATATTTATATATTTATTTAATATTATATAATTTATTATTATAATTTATTATTTATATATTATTTATTATATTATATTTAATATATATATTTATATTTATAATTATTATATTTATATAATTAATTATTATATATTTTATTATTTATATATTATATTATATTTTATATTAATATTATTTATATTTATTTTATTATAATATTTATTATATATATTATTTATTAATTATATTATTTAATATTTATTATTTATATTATATTAATAATTTATATATTATTAATTATTATATTTATTATTATATATATATTATATTTTAATATAATTATAATTTATATTATATTTATTATATATTATATTTTATATATTTTATTATAATTATAATATATTTATATTTATTATATTAAATATTATATATTTAATATTTATATTATTATATATTTATTATTATATTATATAATATTTATAATTATAATAATATTTTATTTAATATTATATTATATATTTATAATTATAATATTATATTAATATAATATTATTTATTATAATTATATTTTTATATTTATAATAATTATATTTAATATTATTTTAATAATTATTATTATAATATATTTATATTATATTATAATATATTAATTTATTATAATTATATTTATATTTTATAATTATATTATATAATTATATTTTATTAATTATTAATATATATTTATTATTTTAATATATTATATATAATATTTATATTTATAATATATTTATAATTATATTATATATTTTAATATTTAATAATTTTTATAATATTATATTATAATATATTTTTATTATTTATAATAATTATTTATAATTTAATATATTTTAATATTATATTTTATATTAATATAATTATATTATATTATTAATATTATAATATTATTTATTTATATTAATATTTATATTTATATAATATTATAATTATATTATTTATATTATATTATTAATTTATATATTTATATATAAATTATATATATTTTATATTATTAATAATTATATATTATTATAATATTATTATTAATATATTTATATTATAATATTATTATATATATTATAATTTTATTATATTATTATTATATAAATTTATTATATTAATATTTATTAATATTATAATATATTTATTAATTAATATATAATTTATTATTATAATATTATTAATATTAATTATTTAATATATTATATTAATATTATAATATATAATATTTTATTTATATATTATATTAATATTTATATTATAATATATATTTAATATTATAATATAATTATATAATATTATTTATATTTAATATTATATTATATATTAATTAATATATTTTATATATTATTTATATTATTATATTATATTTTATTATATTATTTTATTTATAATATAATATTTTATATATTATTATAAATATATTAATAATATAATATTATTTATATTATATAATTATATTATTATTTTAATATATTTAATTATATATATTATATTATATAATATTATTATATTATAATATTATATATTATTTATATATAATTATTATATTTATTATATAATTTAATATAATATTATAATATATATTATATATTATTATTTTATATATAATATATTTATATTTTAATATTATTTAATATAATATTATTATAATATATATTATTTATATTAATAATAATTATTATTATATAATATATTAATATATATTATATTTTATATTATTATAATATTATATTATTAATATATTTATATAATATAATATATTATATTATTATATATAATTAATAATATATATTATATTAATATTATAATATTTATATAATAATAATATTATATTAATATATTAATATATATATATTAATATATTTATTATAATAATATTTAATTTTAATTTATATATTTATAATATAATATTATATATTAATATATTATATTATATATTATATATATTATTAATTATTATAATATTATATAATAATTATTATTATATTATATTAATTATAATATATTTAATAATTATATTTATATATTATATATTTATAATTATATAAATTATTATTATTATAATTAATTTAATATATAATTATATATTATATATATTTATTATATATTTATATATTATATAATATTATTATATTATATTAATAATATATATTATATAATATTTATATATATTAAATATATTTATAATATTTATATATAATATTATAATTATTTAATTATAAATTAATATATTTATATAATATTATATATATATTTATTATAATTTAATATATATTATTAAATAATATTTATTATTATAATATAATATATTTATAATATATAATTATATTAATAATATTATATATTAATTATATAATATTTTAATATTAATTATATTTATTATTATATTAATTATATTTATATATTATATAAATATTATAATATTAATATTAATATTATAATATATTATATAATATTATTTATTTATATTATATAATTTATTATATTAATAATATAATTATTAATATAATATATTAATTATAATATTTATTATTAATAAATTATATTAATTATATTTATATTTATATAATATATATTTAATTAATTATAATATATTTATTATTATAATTATTAAATAATATATATAATAATTATATTTATTTATAATAATATTATTTATATTATATATTTAATATATTTATATAATATATATAATATTAATATATTATTATATTATAATATATATTATATTAAATATATTATTATTTAATATAATTATATTATTTTAATATATTTAATTATAATATTTAATATATATTATTAATAATATATATATTTTATAATATATATAATAAATTATATAATTATATATATATTATTATAATTATTATTTATATATTATTTAATTTATTATTATTATAAATATATTATATAATTTTATATTAATTATATTATTATTTATATATAATATTATATAATTTAATATTTATATTATTAATATATTATTATATTATTTATATTATATTTATAATTTATATAATTTAAATATTATTATTTATATTATATTTAATTAATATTATAATTATAATTATTATATAATATTTATATATTATAATTATATATATTATAATATTATATTTAATTATTATAAATTATATTTATTATAATTATATATTTTATTATTATTTATATAATTATATTAATATATTTTTATAATTAATATATAATTATAATATATATTAAATTTATTATTATATATTATTTTATATTTAATAATATTATTATTAATATATTTATATATTATTAATTTTAATATATTATAATTTATTTATTTTATTATATTATATTATTATATATAATTTATTATTAATAATATTATTTTAATTATTTATATATATTTTATTATAATTATTTATAATTTATATTAAATTTAATATATTTAATATTAAATAATAATTTTATATATTTATTATTTATTTTTATTAAATTATATATTAATATATAATAATTTATTATTTATATTATTATTATATAATTATTATTTATATTATTTATATTAATATATTATTATATTATATATTATATTTATTAATTTATTATAATGATATATTTTATATATAATTATATATATTGATTATAAATATTTATATTATTTATTATATTTTAGTAAATATTATATATTTATTAAATATTATTTATATTATTATATATTTATTATATTATTATTTATATTTATATATTATATTATATAATTATATATTTATTAATATTAATTATAAATATTAATTATATTATTATATATTATATATAAATTTATATTAATATTATTATAATATATTATATTTATTAATAATTTATTTATTATATTAATATAATTAAATTATATAATATATTTTAATATTATAATTATTATTTAATTAATTATAATTTTATATTTATAATATTTAATATAATTATTTATATATTATATTTTATTATATATTAATTATATATTATTAAAAATTAATTAATTATTGTATAATTTATATATATATAATATTATTAATTATATTATTTATAATTTATTATTTATTAATATTTTATTTATATTTATATATTATATATTATATAATTAGATATTTATATTATATATTATTATTTATTTTATTATATTTAATTATATTAATTAAATATTATTATTAATTTAATTTAAATATAATTATAATATTTATATTAGATATATTATATTTATAATATGAATTTGATTTATATTTTTTATATTTATTTTAATATTAACCTGTATACTTTATTACTTATTATTATTGTAAACTCGTTTATTCATATCCTCATTTATTTATTTTAAAATAGATTTTTAAAATTATGAAAAATATTCGGTGTGAATATTAAGAGATTGTTAAATAATTTATTATAAAGAAATTATATATTTATAAATTTTTACTATTGTTTAATAGTAAAGAAATTTATTGTAATATTTATTTGTTTTTTTATAATATAGTGATAAATTTTATTATTTATATAATATGTAATACTTACATAATATATAATTTATTTTATAATATTTAATCTTATAATCTATTTAAGTTTTAAATTTAATTATTATTTATATATTTAATTATATTTATAGGCCTGATTATCATTTAGTTGACGTATTATTTAATATAAAGTTTATTTATTTTAGATGTTATCTTTAAATGAAATATTATATTGATTCATTATAACTTTATTAAATTGTAATGAAATTATTTCTTAGTATTTTTCTATCACCGTTAATACACTTATTTAGATTATATAATTAGTTCGTTATTTTATTTTATATATATGTATTTGGGGGTGTTGGTTTGTTTGTTTGTGGGTAGGGGGGGGCATGGATGTGGGGGTTTGTTGGTGTTGGGGGTTGTTATGGGTTGGGTTTTGTTGTATTGGGGGTGGTTTGGTTAGTTGGGGTACAATATGGGTGGTGTGATTGACGTGGTTTTGATTGTGGGCCTTGTCATTGGGGGAGGTCTGGGGGTTGTTTGATGGTCCCTTGGGGGTAGGTGAGGATTTGGGGTTGTTTTGCGTTGGTGGGGGTTTTGTGTGGTGGGGTTGTTTTGTTTTGTTTGTTTTCGGAGGTTGGTTGTTGGGTGTTTATGGTGTTTGTTGGGTGGGTTTGTTTGGGCGGTTTTGTGTGTGTTGGTATTGTGTTTTTGGGGGGTTTATTATGTGCATTTCTAGGTTGGTGTGGTGTGTGTTGTTTGGGGTAGTTGGCTGTGGGTGGGTGGGTGTTGGTTTGTTTTGTTGGGTTTGTATGTGGGTTTTGGGATTTGTGGTGGTGGTGTTATTGTGGGTGGGTTTGGTTTGTTGATGTCGGTTTGGGTTAGGGGATATGCTATGGTTTGGGGTGAGTTTGGGTGGTTGGTGGTGGGTGTGGTTTGTTTTGGTTCGGTTGTGGTGTGTGGTGGTTTTGTTGTTAGTTTGGTTGTGGGTTGGGTGTGGATTGGTGGGGGAGGGTGTTAGATTGTGTTGTCATGTTTTGTCTTGAGTAAGAGGAACTAGATATTATGTAGATGTTTGTTAGTATGTGGGGTTGTTTGGGTGGGGGTTTGTGTGTTTTGGTGTGGTTTGGTTGTTGTGTTTGTGTGTGGTTTGGGTGTTTTGTTGTGTGGGTGTTGTGGTGGGGTTGTTGTGTGTGTGTGTGGTGGGGGTTTGGTGGGTTGTGGTGGGGGTGTGGGGTGGGTGGTGTTTGTGGGTTTTGGTGGGTGGGGGTGGTGGGGGGTGGTGGGGGTGTGGGTTGTGTGTGTGGGGTGGTGTGTGGGTGGGGGTGGGGGTGGGGGGGGTTGGTGTGTTGGGGGGGTGTGGGGGTGGGGTGGTTGTGTGGGTGGGGTGTGTTGGGTGGTGGGTTGTTGGGTGTGTGGTGTGTGGTGGTGGGTGGTGTTTTGGGTGGGTGTGGTTGGTTGTGGGTGTGTGTGGGGTGTGGGTTGGTGTTGGTGTGTGTTGTGGGTGGTGGGGTGTGGTGGTGGGTGGGGGTTGTGGGTGTGGTGGGGGGGGTGTGGGTGTGGTGTTTGGGGTTGTGTTGGGGGTGGTGGGGGTTGGTGGGTGTTGGTGTGTGGGGTGTGGGTGTTGGGGGTGTTGGTGTGGGTGGGGGTGGGTGGGGGGGTGTGGGTGGTGTTGGGGTTGTGGTGTGGGGTGGGGTGGTGTTGGTGTGTGGTTGTGTGGGGGGTGTTGGTGGTGGGGGGTTGGGTGGGTGTTGGGTGTGGGGGTGTGGTGGGGGTGTGGGGGTTGTTTGGGTGGGTGTGGGGGTTTGTTGTGGGTGTGGTGTGGGGGGGGGGTGGTGGGGGTGTTGGTGTGGGGGGGTTGTGTGGTGGGGTGTGGGGTTGTGGGTGGGTGGTGTTGTGGGTGGGGGTTGGTGGGGTGTGGGTGTTGTGTGGGGTGGTGTGGGGTGGGTTGGTGTTGTGGTGTGGTGTTGTGGGTTGGTGGGGTTGTGGTGGGGTGGTTGGTTGGGGGGTTTGTGTGGGGGGTGGTGTGGGTGGGTGTTGGGTGTGTGGGGGTGTTGGTGGTGGTTGGGGGGTTGTGTGGGTGGGGGGGTTGGGTGGGGGTGTGTGGGTGTGTGGGGTTGTGGGGGGTTGGGTTGTGTGGTGGGGGGTGGGTGGGTGGGGGTGTGGTGTTGGGTTGGGTGTGGTTGTGGGGGGTTTGGGTGTTGGGGTGTGTGGGGGTTGTGGGTGGTGGGTGTTGTGTGTGGGGTGGTTGGGGGGTGTGGGGTGTGTGTTGGTGGGTTGGGTGGTGGTGTGGGGGGGGGTGTGTGGGTGTGGGGGTGTGGGGGGGGGGTGTGGTTTGTGGGGGTGGTGGTTGTTGTGGGTTGGGGTGTTGGTGGGGTGTTGGGGGTGTGGTGGTTGTGGGTGTGGGGGTTTGTGGTGGGGGTGTTGTGGGGGTGGGGTGGTGTTGGTGGTTGTGGGTTGGGTGGGGTGGTTGTGGGGGGTGGGGTGTGTGGGTGTGTTTGGGTGGTGGTGGGTTGGGGTTGGGGGGTGTGTGGTGTTGGTGTGTGGGGGTGTGGTGGGGGTGGTGTTGGGTGGGTTGTGGGGGTGGTGTGTTGGGGGGGTGGTGGGGTGGGGGTGTGGGGTGTGTTGGGGGGTGGGTGTGGTGGGGTTTGTGGTGTGGGGTGTTGGGTGGGTGGTGTTGGGGTGGTGGGGGTGTGTGGTTGTGGGTGTGTGTGGGGGTGGGGGGGTGTTTGGTGGGGGGTGGGGGTGTGTGGTTGGGGTGGTGTTTGTTGGTGGGGTGGGGGTGGTGTGGGGGTGGTTGTGTGGGGGGGGTGTGGTGGTGGTTGTGGGGGGGGTTGTGTGTGGGGTGGTGTTGGGTGGGTGGGGTTGTGTGTTGGGTGGTGGGTGGGTGTTGGGTGGTGGGGGGTGGGGGTGTTGTGGTGGGTGTGGGGTGGTGGTGGGTTGTGTGGGGGTGGGGGTGGGTTTGGTTGTGGGTGGGGGGGTGGTGTGTTGGGGGGTGTGGGGTGTGGTGGGGGTTTGTGGTGGGTGGTTTGGGGGTGGGTGGGGGTTTGTGGGTGGGGGTGGTGGTGGGGGTGGGGGTGTGGGGTGGGTTTGGTGGGTGGGTGGGGGGGGTTGGGTGGGTTTGTTGGGGGGGTGGTGGGGGGTGTGGGTTGGGGGTGGTTGGGTGGGGGGTTGGGTGTGGGGGGTTGTGTTGTGGGGGTTGGTGTTTGTGGGGGGGTGTGGGGGTGGGGGGTGGGGGTTGTGGTGGGGGTTTGTGGGTGGGGTGGGTGTGGGGGTTTGGTTGGGGGTGGGTGGGTGTGGTGGGGGGTTTGGGTGGGGTGGTGGGGGGGTTGGGGTGGTGGGGTGGTGGGGGTTGGTGGGTGGGGTGTGGGGGTGGGGGGTGGTTTGGTGGGGTGGGTGTGTTTGGGTGGTGGGGTGGGGTGGGTTTGTGGGGGTGGTGTTGTTGGGGTGGGGGGTTTGGTGTTGTTGGGGGTGGGGGTGTTTGTGTGGTGTGGGTGGTGGGGGGGGTGGGTTGGTGGGGGTTGGTGGGTGGGTGGGGTGGGTGTGGGGGTGTGTGGGTGGGTGGGGTTGTGGTGGGTGTTGGTGTTGGTGGGGGGTGGTGTGTGGTGGGGGTTGGTGTTTGGGTGTGGTGGGGGGGTGGTTGTGGGGGGGGTTGTTGTTGGGTGGGGGTTGGGGGTGGGGTGTTTGGGGTTGGGTGGTGGTGTTGGTTGGGTGTGTGTGGGGGGGGGGTGGGTGTGGGTGGGGGTGGGTGGGTGGGGGGTGGTGGTGTTGGGTGGGGGGGTGGGGGGGTGGGTGTGGTGTGGTGGTGGGGGTGTGGTTGTTGTGGTGGGTGGGTGTGGGTGGGGGGGGTGTGGGGTGGTGGTGGGGTGGGGTTGTGGTGGGGGGGGTGTGGGTGGGGGGGGGTTGGGTTGTGGTGGGGTGGTGTGGGTGGGGTTGGTGTGTTTGGGTGTGGTGTGTTGGGGTTGTGTGGTGGGTGGTTTGGGGTGGTGGTGTGGTTGTGTGTGTTGTTTGGGTGTGTTGTAGAAGTAGTCGGGTATATATCCTCTGACAGCTCATCTATTTTTTGCGGTTTTAAATTTATAAAGAATAAAGTTAAAGTTTTTAATTTTATTTATTTTGAATTATTTAAAGTTAATAATTTTGATGATATATTTTGATTTATTTTATTATGTTATAAGTTTAATAAATTTTTTAATAATAAATAAAAATTAAAGATATTATTAAATTACCTAATAAATTGATTAAATAATTAGATTTAAAGAAATATTGTTTTTCTTATAATTTTATTTTTTAGAATATATTTATTTTGTATTTTAGTAAAAATGTTAGTATATTATATTTTATATTTTTTTTTTTTATTATAATTATTTATTTATATATGTTTAATGTATTATTTTATTAAATATTATATTTTTTAAATTTAAATTAACAGAATATTTTATTAAAGTACAATAATTATTATACATAATTAATATTATTTTTTTATTAATAGTTATTTATATACGTATAATTAATAAAATATGTTAACGTAATTTTTTTTTTTATATTAGATATTTAAATAAAGAAAATACTATTATAAGAATTTCTTGCTTATTCTCACACTTTAATGATTTTAAAGAATTTTTTTTAATATATTATTTTTATTAGATAGTTAATAAAGATAATTTATATTGAAGATTATTATTTATTATAATTATAATTTAATAAATAAATAGATATATAAAAATGTATGTATGATTATTTATATTGATATATATATTAAAAGTATATTTTTATTTATATTATTTTATTATAAAGTATATTATTAGATACTTTATTATTTTATTATCTTCTGTTTTACTCTTACCTTCATATGAATATTTTTTCATATACATTATATATTAAATTTTTATATTGAATTAAGATCATAATTATATTTCTATACTATTATGTTTTTATTAGTATATTCTATATATAAATTGTAGATTATAATGATATATTATATATATGATTTTTATATATAATATAGAATTATATAGCTATCTATCTTTATATATTTTTTAGAATAAATATATAATATATTAACTTAGTTAGTTTATAATTATGATATGATATTTTATTTAGAATAAATGCATGAGATGAAAATATGATTATAATTTAATATATATTATTTAGATATATATTAATAAGATATTAATAGTGATATTTATTATAATTTATTTCTACATTATGTAGTCCTCGTTTAGACATTATGTTATATATATATTATATATTTTATATTAGAATATAATATATTCATTATATTATGATATTTTATTATTAATGATGATATATTTGTTAAGTTACAGTATGTATTATGGTTTATGTAATTATTAATTTATAGTTTTACTAAAGATTAAAATGAAATATATTTTGTACGATATGAGGTTTTTTAATATATTCGACAGATTGGTATGTATTGAATTTTTATGATATAGAATATTACGTATGGTATAATTATTAGGGGCATGGTATTATACGCGTTGTCATTTATGTATAGAATGATTAGAGTTATATTGTATATATAATGTATTGATTGATTTATGGATATTTTGGCTTGTAAATAGTTGTTTTCAAATCAGGTCTATGTTGTATTATAAAGTTATTTAATTTGGTGTAATTATAGATTGTTTTGTAGTTATGTGCTAATTAGTTTATAGTTTTGATAGGTATATGTTCCAGAGTTTGTTTCGTAGTGGTCAGTATTTGATGGTGTTTTAGAATATTAATGGTCCATAAACTCCTAATAAAGAATATTATTATATTTATGAGTTTATAAATATTATAATGTACATAAGTGTATTATATGATATATAATGATTTAATAGTAAAGTATTTATTTATAGTATTAAAGATTATATTAGTATATATTTTTAACCTTAATAAATTATTATATAGAATTATAGATTACCAATATAGTGATTTTATTTATAAATTTATATATATATTATTTATTATGTATATATTATTATATTATATATGTAATTTCTTTTATTTTCTTCTATCGACCTTTTCATTATTAATTTAATGAGAATTTTTTTATATAATGATAATATAATTATATTTTAACGTTTTCATTTTGTATCAAATATGTATTATTATTATATTTTAATTATATATTATATATACTGTAATTAAGTATAATTTATATTAATTATTCTATAATATATCAGTATCTATATAAATATAATATATTAATATTTGATAATTTTTAAATATAAGATTATATTTATAAAATAACTTTGATTTTTAATAAAAATATATTATAAGCCTCATTTTCTTTTTCTAATTATTCTCTGTCCTTTACAAATATTGAAGTGATAAAATTATAAACGAATTATATTAAAAAAAATAATTCATAAAGAAATAATTTAATTAATTATATTTTGATATATATTAAATATAATTATAAAGATTTTTATTTAATTTATTAAAGATTAATTAAAGGTTTTTCTTTATAAATAATTTTTTTAGTAAAAAATAATATTATTATACTTAAATCTGTAATTGATGTTAAATACTTTATTAATTTATATAATTAATTATTTTATTATTATATTATATTTATTTTAAAGATATTATTAAATATATTAAATTATTTATTTTAATATCCCTTTACCCCGTTTTTATAATATCTATCCTTATTTGATATAATTATTTAAATTTAAAGATATCTTTATTTAATTTTTACTAATTAATATAAATTATTTCCATTATTTTATAACAGAATAAGAAATATAATAGCCATTTATTTTACTTTAACATTTTATTTATATCATTTTAATGCTTGAAACAAATAAAATTATTATTTGTTATTTTCGCATTGGTATTCTTAATATTATTACTTATTATATATTAATAATAAATATTGGAATATATATATAGTTTTAATAAATAATGTATAAGATTTTTATATTTATATTATTAATAATTTTATTATATAATATATATAATTTTTTAAATATAAATATATTAATTTTATATTAAAAATAAAGAAAAATTTAAAGATAATATAATTATTAAATTAATTATAATTTATATATATATTAATAAAATTTATAAAAGCTAAAATATTAATTTATGATAAAGAAAATTAGATATTTTTATATAATAAAGAAAAATTTATATAATAATTAATATATTAAATATATTTAATATAATATTTTAAAACTTTTTTGTTATTTAATAATTATATTAATAATAAAGGATATTTTATACTGAATTAATTATAATTTTTTTATACGAATTATATTCTTATGTAAATTAATTTTTATTAAAATTAATGATAATTTTTAAATATATAAAGAATTAAGATAAAGTTTTAAAATTTGATTTATATTATTATTAAAGATAAAAAATAACATACCGCATCTCTAGTTCTTTTATTACCCCTATATATTATAACTTTATTATTTTAATATAAAGAATCAAATATAATAAAGAATTTATACATTTTAATATTAGATTATTCATTTTAATACTTATTCTCATAATTATTATATTCAATTATTATTTTATCATTAGAAAATCTTAAGAAATAAGAAAAAATGACAGGAAATTCTCACAATACTTGATATAATTAGATTTCGCGTTGACTTGTCATCGTGACAGTATTCATGAGGAAGACATCAATTCAATTGAAAATAAGAGGACATTTTCTAGAGCTTGTTGGCCAAGTACGACCCAGTATTATGTGAACATTTAGTAAAAATTAAGATGGGTAATAAATATAGCGTCTCCTATTTGTCGAAAATGATTCAAAAAGAATTCATAGAACTATTGAGAGGTTCAGTGAGAAAAACAAGTATGGACCAAATAAAGCAAGCTAAAAACATTTATATGATATTTGACAGCACTCCAGAAATGTCCCACAAAGATTAAACTAGTCAAATTAAAAGATTAATGGAAGCGAAGTTAAAGTTGTAGAATCGTTTATTTACTTTGTAAAAAAATTAAGTAAAAACTGCTGAAGGAATCACAAATATGATTTTAAAGAAATTAGAAAATGTTTAGAAATGAAAAATTGCAGAGGAAAGGCTTACGAAAATGCTTCCGTCAATCTAAATGCAGAATTTTTAGCATGCACAATTCATTCTTTAAACCTGGCATGTTTACATGCAGCTTGTACTGCTATTGATTCCTTAACATTTTTTGGAACTATTGAAAATTTGTTTTCATTTTTTCTTTTATTCTTCCACTCGTCGATGGGAGGTTTTACTTTCTGTCGCAGGTCAAGGTGTCAAACGCAGCGTTGAAATTCGCTGGAGCAGAAGCAGTAACTATAGTAAAAAAATCATTTATTTACTTTTTACACTCCTTGGAAAAATTGACATATGAAGTAGAAAAAAGTAAAACGATATCATATGCTGGAATTTTTCTCAATTCAATGCAGTCTGTTTCTTTTCAATGTTGTCTCAATTTATGGGAAAACGTCCTTTTGGAAATTAATGATGCTCAAAAATACCTTTTAAAAATGCTTAAATGTTCACCAATGCCATATAAAACTAAATTCTTTGCAAACCCATTTCATGGAACAAAGTTATGTGCTAATACAGAAAGCTGTTAAAGCAGCCAAAAGAATTTGTGAAGAGTTGGAGACATCGACTGAACGCCGAGTTAGAAAAGTAAAATTATGAGTGGAGAGAATTCACAAGACGTGGTCCTATCTTTAGAACATGAAGTACAACGAGAAATGTTTTTATCCATGTATCGAATTATAAAGAAATTAAAATAACGCTTTGATCAGTTGCATGTCCTTGCAAGAAAATATTAATGTATAATCCCATGTAACCTACTAAATTAAGCACTTGAATGTCAAATAAATGATTTTATTGATATTGATAAAGAACAGTTCCATATTAAGGTAAATAAGCCCACCAGAGGACACACGTGACGGCCTAGCACAGGACAAATGTGATGAGAGTGGTTATCGCCGACTACGACGGACGAACAACATTGAAAGAAAAATGATCCAGGTTTTATGGCTGTCCCTATACTACAAAAAGAGGCATTGCGTTGGAAAAATGGAGGAAAATACCCCTTTGATCAATCAAAATTTATTCACTAGTATAGATTGGAAACTATGTACCCAATATTGTAATCTTGCTAGGAATTTGTATAACAATAATTGTTAACAGTGTCGCTAGTTTCTCCAAACTGAAGTGGATAAAAAATTATCTTTGTTCCACAATGAGTGATTTAAGAATACAAAATCTTGCAATATTATCCTTAGAAAAAAATATAACAAATTATTTAAATTTTGATAGCATAATACACGACTTTTCTACTATGAAAGTTAGGAAAATCTAATATATAAAGTTGAAAGTTTGTTTGTTACCAATGGAATTCCACACCGTTGCACCCAGGATGCTGAAATTTTGCATGGGACCCTCATTTGACCCGAGACAGGTCATAGGCTATGTTTCAACCCCAGGTGACGACCCCCAGAGTAAGGGGGCCCATCATCAGAAAATGTAGATCCAAATAAAGACAAAATAAATTCTCATTTTGATATTAAACAGCTTCATGCGGACATTCAAAATGAGTTCCTTTTGGTGCGTTATTTTTTCCAATTCTTTATTTTGAGCTGTGCGCTTTCAAAAATCTTTCATTGTCAAATTACTGTGCGCACATTTTCATGTACGCATCTTAAATTCAGCCTTGTAATTTTATTATCTTTATCTTTTCTGTAACAGACGCTCCTTCTGTGCAGAAGATTATTGCGTCCTACGCTTATCTATGGTTTGTGTTTAGTCCTGCATTTTTATTAGAGATTTAAATGTTGATAAAGTGTTGGTTTTCCTGGATTCTTCAGGCAACCCATTCCACGCCCGAATTCCGGACGGGAAGAAGGAAAACTTGTATGTGTTTGTTCTTGCATACGGAATAAGAAAGGTGTTTTTATCCTTATGTCTATCTGAGGGTTGTATTAAGTTATCTTTGTGTTGTATTTCTAAATTAGAATTAATTGCTTTATGTATGATTACTACTTTGCTCTTGGTTCTTCTATCCTCTAGTGTTTCAAGGTTTAATGATTTAACTAATGGTGTTATTCTTGTCAGTTTCGAATATTCTCCAGTAATGAATCTGGCAGCTCTTTTTTGAATTTGTTCTAGTTTATCAATGTTTTCTTTGGTGGATGGGTCCCATACAGAAGATGCATATTCTAGTACAGGTCTCACCAAAGTGAGGTAGCATTTTAGTTTTATATCTCTATTACATTTGTTAAAGTTTCTTTTTATAAAGCCTAAGGTTTTGTTTGATTTTTTAATAACTTCATTGACATGGGGATTCCATGATAGTTTCTCATTTATTAAGACTCCTAAGTATTTTGCATCTTTAGTTTGGGTCAGTTCTTTTCCATGAATGTAATATTTTGAATTTATTTGTTTCTTTTTCTTTGTTACTCTTAACAGTTGACACTTTTCTGGGTGGAAAGACATACTCCAGTTAGTTTCCCATTTTATCAATTCATCTAAGTCTTTTTGTAAAATTTTGCTATCTTGTTCTGATTTAATTGTTCTATAGATTATACAATCATCAGCAAATAACCTAACTTTTGTACCTGTTGAGATGTTGTTGGGTAAATCATTTATATAAATTAAAAAGAGTAAGGGACCTAGCACAGTTCCTTGTGGAACTCCTGAGTTAACCTTTATTGGTGCAGATTTAGATCCATTAATTATTACAGTTTGCTCCCTGCCCAAAAGGAAGTCTTGGATCCAGTGATGTAAGGAACCTGAGATTCCAAAGTAGTTAAGTTTTTTAAGTAAACTAAGGTGGTGAACTTTGTCAAATGCTTTTGAGAAGTCTAGTAATATTGTGTCTATTTGATCATTTTTGTCTAAGCCTTTTGATAGTTCATCTATTAAACCTATTAATTGTGTTTCACATGATCGGTTTTTTTTCTAAAGCCGTGATGATGTGTAATAATTAGTGGATCTTAATCAGCAGCAATGACGGTTAACTTAGGAGTTTCACAAGGAACTGTACTTGGCCCCCTAATCTTCATAATTTACATAAAAGATTAACAGCATCTCACCAGTTGCAAAAGTTAGTTTATTTACTGATTGTTGTTTAATCTATAGAACATTTAAATCAGATCAAGAAATATAGCAAAAATGGGAAGTTAATTGGAGTACAATGTATGTTATTCAATCCATAAAAGTTGTAAGGAGTGTCCAACAGAGACCTCAATTTTCAGTACAACTGCACTGTAAAACCACCATTGTTTGGAAAGTCACAAAACCTAAAATTATACAATGTCTTGATGACTAGTCGGAATATATATTTTTGGTTCCACTCTTTCCCTGTCTGTTGGCAAGTGACGCAGCGTTCACATGCCACGCCTATGAGGGTTCCCAGCCGCCTTTGTTTCCCTAACTAGTGTTAGATACCCATTCGGAGCTGGATGGACTCAGGGACACCCTTGGCTTCAGGTACAAAACCCTGCTTTCGAACCCGTGACCATCGGTACGCCAGCCGAATGCGCATGGCTCTTGACCAACGTGCCCCATAGTCTGATACTTTGTTTATCTTCGAACCACCGTTTACTTTGCTTTAGAAGAAAACAAGTTTAAATTTAGTTATTTCTATTTATAGGCAAAAGTCATTTATACTTTATTAATGCTCAATCGAACATATAAGAAACAAATCATTAACTACCGTAACAGTGTATATGTTACATTTTGACTGTGACATTGTGTAGTGTAGTGGAAAGTGCTATCAGAATTATTACTAACGTTTAAGCTAGTCCTATTTAAAAAATAAAATAGTTTTATTACACTGCTATAAGGATTAGAGTTAGAGGGAAAAACAGTATTTGCATACATTGTTAAAATTTCTCGTTCATGATATATTAATTTGTATTTACTATTTTCTTCAAATAGGATTTTTTTCTTCACAAAAGGGCCCGCAACACCCAGTGTCACATCACAATGAACGAATATCCAATGATAATTTGATGAGAGCATATAGATGAGTCATATCATCCTCTATATAAGAAATGCCAGTTCCACTTCACAAGACCAAAATTAAGTAGTTTCACAGTCATCGCATTGCGCAAATCAGCTGACATCTTGATTCTTACATTGCAATCATCTTCATATGCTACGGCAACAGCTGTCTCAATGTTTTTCTATAGATTATAGATAATAATTTATAAAACTGTTCTTGAATATAGTGAAATGTGAAGTAACTTCAGATTTGTTATTCATTGAATGCAATCATGAATTTTCTAGAGCTATGTCGTCAGGGAAATTTAACCGTGTAAATCGTCAAAATGTTGAGAACTTGACAAACATGTGCAGAGAATTCTCATCAATGGATTTATAGCATAGAAAAGCTAAAGCAATTAATTTAAAATAACAATAATGAAATATTATATTTTATTAGAGATCTTTTCATAATTATAAATTATTCTATTGTAAAATTGAAATTTCATTGGTGTTTAGATTTTAAATAAACTTACATTTGTGTGCTTATATATTACTACAGCAGTGATCAGTGAACAGAGTATTAATTTTTAATTAATTTTTCTCTTTAAAAATTAATTTTGTGGAATAGTATTAAAATAAATATGCACTATTTTGTGTAAAATTACCAGTCACTAGCACATTGTTTGTTTTCTTTATCGTATACATAATATAATGTGCTTATGGTATATATTGTAGAGAACCTCGCTGGAACCAGTTGTAGGGAACCTTGGTACTTGTCAGGGGTATGAGAATCACTGTGGGTGAATGCTGTTGTCTTAGTGACACTAGTCACGGGTATGATGTTTTAGTGAACTGTTAATCACATGCGTGTGTGGACAGAGGACACGCGAGAGGTCAAAGAGAGACCAGTAGTGTAGCATAATAGTGCGCACCAGACTATTGTGCGTCGCACAAAGCTTGACAGTGTGTGAAAGGAAGTGAGGTAGAAAAGAATGACTGTATGATATTGATGTTGAGATTGTGTACTGAGTTGTGTTAGAGCTTAATCGTATGCTGTACATGAGATAGCCAGTCAGGGAGACTGTTGAGCAGACTACCGTTGTCGTACTGCAGTTGTATAAAGATATATTTGCTGGAGGAACAGCCAGTTTGTGTACAGCGGAATAAACATTGAAGTTCTATATCCTCATGTCAGTTTCTGTGTACTGTATGCAAGCGGGAGAGCAAGGCTAAATCCCTTAACTATGAGACTTGACAGTACTCGTGGGACTATAGTCTGCTTTCTCTCATTTCCTATAATCTAGCCAAACTTTGCTCTCGTACTCAAACACCAAACTCCAAGACTGCATGTACACTAATTACTTCACATCATATATTCACTACTTTGACTCCAAAATACACTGTAATCTAACTTCTTTTCTCTTATTTCTTACTAGTCCCGAGGCCACGCCTTTGTCCAACGTCCGTCACAGTCCATTCGCCTCCCGTCCATCTTTCATCAAGTTCCGCCCCCTTAGATTAAGACTTGAGCGGGGTTTGGGTGGTACCAAGACCCACTCTGGACTCTTTGATATAAGAACCAGGTCTGGTTGGACATTCGCAAACATTTTCCCTGGTCAGCTGCTTCGCGCGGCTGATCTTTAGATAACAGAGTCTACATTTCGAACCTTTGTCGTCGCTAACCACCTGCCCGCGGCTCGGTCTATTCATCTATCCAAGACACTGCGTTTAACACATCTGCTCAGTTCAGTCGCTGGTCAGTATATGCCCCCACATAAAAGACATGTCATGTCTACCGCGTGGCCCCTGCTCGTGGCGGTCTGTCTTTGAATGCTAATTACCCTAAATGGCTCATAAGTCTCCACAATATCTTGATTTGATTATTTTCAATTTAAAATAACAGTTACTATCTTTTTTTTTAAAAACAATATTTGGAAGGAGCACAATAATAAACACCTTAATCATACCTAACTTAATTTACGTAGGAAACATTTTTGACATTCCTCCAGAAACCTTAGGGGCCATCCATGAAGTACGTCACGCTATTTTTGACCATTTTTTACCCCCCTCCCCCCTGTCACAAACTATCCTAAAGTACACCACTCTTTAGAATTTTTTTTTAAAATTAACACCTAATTAAAATATTTAATTTAATACTTAAAATACACTTCATTATTAAACTGTGTTAAAATATAAAATTTCCACCTTAAAGTAGTGATGTACCGGATTCAAAATTTTGAAACCCGGCTGCAGCCGGATTTGGCCGAATTTATGAAGGGAAATATAGCTTGAGCCTGAGTCTTCTTCTTCTACATATTCTTTTGGCCTGAGACTTAGTCTCTTAAGGCCTTGGCTATTACCTGGGCAACCTGCTTCATCTGCTGAGCAGTGCCATATAACATTGTCTTCACGTGGTGCCTCCCTAACCTCCCCGGCTATGTCTAGCGCGGGACACGAAGTTAACAGGTGTAGTACTGTTTCGGAGGCTTGGCTGCAATGACGGCAGTTCGAGTCCCTGTTATGGCCTATCTTGTTGAAATATGAGTTAGTTGGGCAGTGCTCTGAGCCAGAGTCAGATTTGTTAAAAATGGTCGGATTTTGGATTTGCCGGAGCCATTATGAATATATATAAATTAGGGCTCTACCAGCCAGCCGGATTTATGAAGTGAAACCTGCCGGAACTTAAGGCGGATTTGTAAAAATAGCCGGATTCCGGATTTGACGGAACTGGAGCCGAAATCCGGTACACCCCTACTTAAAAGAACTATCAGATTATTAAATCACATTAATAGTAAAATAGTTAATAGTCAACAGTTGTCACAGTTATTCAATGAAACAGTAACTCAATCTAGATCGAATTTGAAAACAAAAATTGTAAAAATTAGACTTGACAATTTTATAATACACAATCTTTTATATGTTACCTTTTCATTTTAAAATGGGTGAGGACAAGTTTTAGATAACCTTCCGATTATGCAATCTATTGACACAAGATAAGAAGTGGATTAGCGAAACTTGACCTCACCCAGTGATTAAATAATAAAAAGGAAACAAAACAATTTGACTTTTAACAAAAAATACTAGATTGACAAATTATGTGACCAACTCATGTGCTATATTGAATATGTTTATTGTGGTCCTGTGACTTATGTTTAATTCAAAAATATTCACTGTACATCATCTTACAACGGTGAAGTGAAGTGTTCATCCATAGTTATGACTGACATCAATCTATCACCATCATCTTTTCCTGGTAGGATAATTGCAGACAGATCAAATCGTCCTCATCTAGCCACTCAACAGCCTCTGTATGTGCATTTTCTCCTCTGGCAATAACTGCCATGGGTTCTCTTTGCCGTCTAGAAGCGATTCTCAAAGGACGGATGCGTTTTATCTGAGTTGATTCTTGAACAGTTTGGGTGTGCACATTCTCCTGAGCCCGAGCTCTTTGTTGTCCTGCATTTTTTTCAACATTGTTTGTGAGACAAAATATAAGTGACATACTTAGCAAATTCGATCAAGTAAGCTGGTCTCCAAAGATGGACAATAAAGATCATATGGTTGTACTTTGAAAACTCCTGTTGATCTCGGCATAATGTCATCAAATTAGAGAGTTTTTGCTACAAACAATGAAGGAAATTTATGAGAATCTGCATCTGCTCTTTCTGAAACTTTGAGTCCATCAACTGTTTGGTTGATTGGGAGTAGAGGAGGAAAGAATCTTGAAGGTAAAACGTTGAAAAATGAGCTCCCTGCTTTGTCACAACATTTTATGTCCTGATATGTAACAATTTAAGTGAAATATTGGCTGGTGCGAACTATGATTGTCAAACCATTCCTGATCCCTCGATATCAGTCCTGCTGTATCCAATTCAGATTTATGAACAACACATTCAGGAGATACGCATTTCAAAGCTATTTTGACATAAATTCTAATGTTTCACAAAATTTTTGAAAATTATTTTGTAAAGCTATTTAAATTTTACTAAAAAAATATCAATAAATTAGAAAAATATATATATATATATAAATTAATGTGTGACATCACACATGGTCTGACAACCCTCCCCCCTGTCACAAAGTGTCACACATTCTTACACTCCCTCCCTCCCCCCCCCCACCGAGCGTGACGTACTTTATTGACGGCCCCAAATGACGTCAAGCGATTTTGAGTGATTTTTCTCCCCCCCCCTTTTCGTCACACGTCGACACAAAAACTTAGACCCCTTCTTCAATATGACGTCACAAAACTCCCCCCCTCCCGTAAAAGCCGTGTTTTCTCTTTGAAAATAAGCATGTTTTAAATCATTTTTTTGGTCATTTAAATATGTTTTTTAATGTGCGTGAAGCCATGTAAAACGTCATTAAATATAGTGTCATTAATCATATATTTAAGTGGAACTTTTATTTAAAGTTGCGCCTTTTGATGTGACGTCAAATGTTTGACTCCCCTCTCCTCCCCCCCCCCATGTGCGTGACGTCATTTACGGACGGCCCTTAACAGGGCGGCAAATTGGAGACCGGCCCGGGCGGCAAAAGTTCTAGCTGCGCTACTTGCCTTGTTGTGAATTCATGTTGAAAAGAAAGGGGAAAAAGAATGGGGCACAAACATAAACATTTTTAAAAATAAGTCTCTCAGCTGGGGCTTGAACCATGGACCTTCTGCGTGTTAGGCAGATGTACTAACCACTACACTACGAAATGCGTGTTTTTATGCGATGGAACAACGATAGTGAACTCAAGAAGTATTGTTCGTCTCGATGACCCCCCCCCCTCTCCACCACCTTTTATTGCCAACCATAAACTGATTAGTCGACCCCAGCAAGGGTCATTCGTCATGCTTATTTGCACATTCTCGCTCTTGCTTTGGTGAATTATAGATATAGATAATACATTTTAAGTAAACAGCAGGCAAGATTTCTCCTCACTTGAGATGGTCTTCTAATATTCTAAATTTAATATTTAAATGTGATCAAAACGTCTCGTATGCCATAATATGTTATATCAAGCACATTCATCATTCAAGTACCGCAGTGGGCCGGATGAAATGGCATCGCTGACCGTAGTTTGGTGACCCCTGCCATAGACTATTAAAGAGGCACTCATTGTCATACCACTTTTCACCAATTTTGTACCAAATTTCCAATTTCACATAATTATATAGTAGTAGTAGTATAAAAATAACTTGAAATGTTAGATAAAGTTTGCATAAGTGATAAGCACAATAGTATAATCATTTATGAAGCTTTTTAAAATAAAATAATAAAATAGCGTCTAAAACTTTTTTTTAAAAAAAATTTCAGGAAAAAAAAACATGTCTTTAAAAACGAGAAACAAACACGTGTAGTTTTCATTTTAAAATCATTAAACTATTTCCGTTAAAATACGTTACCCATATTAGGATAAATTTATACAATTAAAGGTTTTAAGTAACAGTAAAAATAATTTTTGTATGCTATTTAATATAAATAATTTATTTATGTATAAATTTTTAATAAATAGTTATTTATCATTTCAAAGGAAAAATTGATTAAAAACGCAAGTTATTAGTTCAGTTCATATTTTGTCTGCAGTTAATAGAATTTAGTGATTTTTATTTCTAAATTAAATAATCTTATTTCCTAATATTTCGGAAATATTTCTTTATATTGGGTGTTGGAAGCAAGAACATTCTTTTAAATACAGAAAAATTTAAATTGAAGGCAAGATTAAAGATTATTTTACATTACATCAAAATAAAATATTTTAACTGTAAAAAAAAATAATAATGATAAAAAAAATTTAAAAAAAGACTAAAAATTTTTTAATTTTTTTTTAAAAATTTTATTATTATTATTTTTTAAAGATATTTAAGTGTTGGTTTTTTTTAATCATTCCTATTTGCAACAAATGAGGATATCGAATTTATAGTTGAAACGGTAATTAATTTCATTAAGTGACGTCCAGCCCAGACTCTTCTTATAGATGAACCAGACCTGCCAACGTTACCGATTTTGTCGTAATTATACATACTTTTTAACTGTCATTCCCACATTCCCACAGACACCTTAAAATTAAGAACTTCCGACAATTTCGCCATGTTGTAACTTAACTTAACCAATTTGTAATGAGAGATAACTCGTCAAAGAAAATGCAATACTTTTTAAACAGTATTATTTCCCTTTGAGGAAAATAATGTAAACAGTAAAAAAAAATTACACACACATAAAACAAAAACAAAACAAAAAAATAAAGTAATACAATTAAATAACATGGCAGCCAAAAGTGCAAATTAAAAGTTATTTTATATTATTGTATTTTCACCGGGAGATACTGGTGTGTCCCAAATTTCAGCTCAAACGAGAAATGAAAAGTGCGTCAAAATAACGTCGCAAGATTTGACGCTAACGTGTAGACACACAGAATGTTAAGTTAAATAAAAGCCTGTAAACAAAGCTAATGACCGAATTGGTTTAAGTTTTCCTGTCTTAGAAATGACAAGCCCTAAACCAGTGATGGCGAACCCACGGAACGCGTGCCACAGTCAGCACCTACAGCCTCATCAGCCGGCACGCAACTAAAATATTTTTTCCTTAATAAGACCAATTAGGCCAAATACACACATATTTAGGTTTCATTGGAGTGTTGTCACTTTGCTATATATAAGTGGGTTTTGGTTGAATTTTGGGCACGCGGCCCCAAAATGGTTTGCCACAACAGTCCTACACCTTTCAACTATTTCAAAAATCTACTTTCATCTCCTTACATTTCAAACATCTTCCTACCATTTCCTACACATTCCTACCATTTCCTACACCTTCCTACCGTTTCCTACACATTCCTACCATTTCCTACACCTTCCTACCGTTTCCTACACATTCCTACCATTTTCTACACCTTCCTACCGTTTCCTACACCTTCCTTCTATTTCCTACACATTCCTACCATTTCCTACACATTCCTATCATTTCCTACACCTTCCTACCGTTTCCTACACATTCCTACAATTTCCTACACCTTCCTTCCATTTCCTATATGTTCTTACAATTTCCTACAACTTCAAACCATTTCATAAATCTTCCAAAATCTTTCTACAATTTCCTATCAATATACATAATTCCCGTCGTCTGTGTGTACGTATGTATGTATGAATGGGTGAAACACTTTTATGAAACGCTGTTAGGTGGCGCTGCGATTTTGTATAAAAATATTATATGACGTCATTGTTTTATGCTTATATTTTAATTTTTGAAAAGGGAAAGATGTACAAATAGTAGTTGAGTATTTATAATTATTATGAAACTAGCGTATCACCCGTCAAAAATGATGGAAGTTTTCAAAATAAATACACATCAGATTAAAAAATAACGTAATACAGAACTTTCATTTATTTTTTATTTTTTTTATTTGATTCATTTATTATTATCGTATAGAACAATTTTATGCGGAACGTTCGAAAAGTGTTATTTTTGGTGCAGTAATTTGGTGCGCTGCTTTCTAAAATTAGTAGCATTACATTACCACGGGAATTATGTATATTGTTTTATGCTTATATTTTAATTTTTTTAAATGGAACGATGTAACCCATTTTGACAACTTTGTCTTTCAGGAAGTCTTCACCCGTCACTAAATCATTAGCGGCGTATGCTACGCCGCGGGTCAGCCAGTAATTTCAAAATTTTCAGACACATTCCTCATATTTACTCAATTTTCCTACCATTTCATACATCTTCCTAACGTTTCATACACCTTCCCACCATTTCCCACAATTTTCTGCATCTTCCTACCATTTACTACACCTTCCTACCCTGTCCTACACACATCTTCCTACTATTCTTATCGTCTTCATATTATTTGCTATTTCTTCCTAACATTTAACAGACCGTCTTACAATTTCCTAACATTTCCTACATATTTCTGCCATTTGCTATATTTTCCTGCACCTTCCTACAAATCCCTACACCTTCCTACTATTTCCTACACATTCCTACCATTTCCTTAGTCTTCATACGATGCAATACAGCGTCTAACAACTTCCTACCATTTCTTACATATACCTATGTCTACATACAATTTCAAATATCTTCCTACTATTTCCTACATGTTCCTACCATTTCCTACATCTTTACACCATTTTTTATTTTACATTTTAGTAGCATTTCCTACATGTTCCTGCCATTTACTTAGTGGTCTACCGATATGCAGTTTTGCCGATATTGCCGATACCGATATTACCGATATTTTTTTTGCCGATATGAGTGCCGATATGAGTATTTGTTAGGACAAAAACCAGCGGTATTATTTGATGACATCATTCCTTAATTTATCACTCGTAATTATGTATCTATTATATTAGGGGACTACCGATATGCATTTTTGCCGATATTATCTTAAATTTTTTTCCGAAATGAGTACCAATATGAGTATTTTATATGACAAATACCAGCGGTCATATTTGATGACGTCATTCTTCAATTTATAACTCGTAATTATTTATATTTCAATTAGGGGGCTACCGATATGTAAATGTTGCCGATATTACCGATATTTTTTTCCCATATGAGTGCCAATATGAGTATTTGTAATGACAAAAACCAGCGGTCTTATTTGATGACGTCATTCTTAAATTTATCACTCCTAATTATTTATATTTTATATTAGGGGTCTACCGATATGTAAATGTTGCCGATATGACCGATATTTTTTCCCGATATGAGTGCCTATATGAGTATTTGTTAGGACATAAAATAACAGCGGTCATATTTGATGACGTTATTCTTAAATTTATCACTCGTAATTATTTATATTTTATAATTTAGGGGTCTGCCGATATGTAGTTTTGCCGATATTACCTATTTTTTTTTGTTGGCCGAAACGAAGTTACTGATATGTTTACAAGTTCCAATTCTTGACCTATATAAGACTCATGACAAAACGAACCGTCCTTTACAAAAAAATTTAAAAGCAAAATTAGGAACTCCTTTTGAAACTTTAACTCATAATTATTAATTCTAACCAATAGTTTAATGCTTTTGCACACGGCACCTTTTATGAATGAAACAATGAGAACAACGTATTTATAATAGAGTGAAAATGAGGTTGAAGGATCAATGGTTGCCAATGACAACAAGTCTGCACACGGTACATTTTGTTATTCTACGAAACGAAATGTTTTTTTGACATCTGCGATTCTGCGTGCATCTTTGCTATTATAGCAATTACGTCAACATATTGTTTACATGTTAACCATTTATTAGAGCAATTACGGTATACTTGGTATCGGCACTAGTTACACAGTATTTCCGAGTATACGTAAATTGGCCGATACCTAAACAATATCATAGCACATGGCATACTGTATCGTGACAGTACATATTAATACTAGGACTCTTTTGGCTATTTCAATACCGGTATCGGGGTCGATATATTAATTTTATTAATTTGTCGAGATATTGTAAATCTAAATGATAGGGTTTTTTTCGTTTTAATTTTTGTATTTTTTTTCTTGACGTAAAAAAAAATATCGGTGACGTCAATATCGGCATCTTTACATGCTACCGATACCGATATTGCCGATATCCAGATATCGGTGCCGATATATCGGCCAGCCGATATATCGGTAGACCCCTACATTTACTACATCTTTCTACACCTTCATATCATTTTCTATATATTTCTAAAATTTCCTACATCATCCTGCAAGTCCTACACTTTTCAACCACTTCCTTTATCTTGCTACACCTTTCTATCATTTCCTACACATTCATACTATTTCCTACATTGCCCTACCATTTAATTTCCCCCTCTACGCCTATCTACCATTCTCCACATCTTCCTACACCTTTTTACCAATGCCTACACCTTCCTACCATTTCCTACAGTAGTGATGACGAACCTATGGCACGCGTGCCACAGCCAGCACGCAGAGCCTCATCAGCCGGCACGCGACTAAAATATGTTTTCTTTAATGAATCCAGCTAAGCCAAACCAACGTTTTCGGATTTCATTGGAATGTTGGTGGCACTTTGCTATAGATATGTGGGTTGTGGTTGAATTTGGAGCACGAGGCCACAAATAGGTTCACCACCACTGCCCTGTACTAAAGTTTCACAACCTTTTTCGGATGGCGACCCCTTTTTTTGTAAGAGCCAATAGGCCCACGACCCAGCGGTGTAGCGGGTGGGTGGGGAATGCCTCCTGGAGACACTTTTTTAGAGATGGGGAATTATTTGTCATTCAAAAAAATGAAAAGGGTTTAATTAGAAAGGAATTTTTTAAAATTAAAATAAAAGAGATGACAAAGAAATAATTAATTAAAGAAATGAAGGAACTTTCCATAAATATTTTGTAGTACCAATATCTCGAATCTACCACTGTCAACATCCCGTGCCATGATATTTTGTACTGTCAGCTTCCCAAGCCCTGGTAGTTTAGTTATGTCAACTTCTCAGGCTCTGGTAGTTTAGTTATGTCAACTTCTCGGGCTCTGGTAGTTTAGTTATGTCAACTTCTCAGGCTCTGGTAGTTTAGTTATGTCTCAGGCTCTGGTAGTTTAGTTATGTCAACTTCTCAGTGTGGCCGTGTGCCCCCATAACATACATGGGGCTCGCCCGCCACTGCTCCCCCCCCCCACGCACTCAAACAAAAGACTGACAGGGACCGGGAGGGAGGACATCCGGTTCTAAAATATATTGGACTCGGAAACGAAAAGATTAAGACCGTTCCCCACACCCAGCCCCGTAAGGTAGGGGTGTAGAACAATGACACATGTGTTAGAGACAGGATGTGAAAATTTTAGTGCCAGTGGACGAGACTATAGGATCGGTGATCATTAGGAAACGACTGGGGTAACCCAAGTAGATAATGATTGGACATGGATTAGGGAGTGAAAGACGGAGAATTTTATTGCTCACACCAAGGGGATATTCTCGAGTGTCAGCCACATACCTTTGGTGTAAGGAGAGGACAGTAGGAGACAAGTCAGAGAGTCACCCAGTGCCTGGTTGAGGGAGAGAGAACCTTTAGATACGACATGTACGAGACGTAGAACAGTGCTTTAGAGATAATCGTCAGTAGGGCATAGACTGCAGAAAAACTGTATACTCTGTTTGCTGTGTTAGTTCAAGAACTTAAACATGAGTAACTGTGTGTATTCAAGAAAAGATATTAGTAAAATAAACATTTATTCAAACTATAATTCTCATGACCTGCATTTAGTTAGTTGTATCATTAGCTGTTCAGTTAGTGTGTGTGCATAGCATATAATAAACGACAATAGTACAACCATCATAGACACCACTCGGCTACATCATGACTTTGAATGTAGATCTCTCAACGTCCCAAGGCTAGGGTATTTATGACTATTACTTCCTTAGTCCCTGCAACGTACCAAGGCTAGGGTATTTATGACTATTACTTCCTCAGTCCCTGCAACGTCCCAAGGCTAGGGTATTTATAACTATTACTTCCTCAGTCCCTGCAACGTCCCAAGGCTAGGGTATTTATGACTATTACTTCCTCAGTCCCTGTAATTTACCTTTATCAATGTTCTAACCCTGGCATTTAGTAATTTCAATTTCCCAGGCCCTGTTATTTAGCAATCTCAAATTTCAAAGCCCTGTTATTTAGCACTCTTAACTTCCCTGGCTCCGGTATTTAGGACTCTCAACTTCGCAAGCTCATGTATTTAACGCTCTTAATTTTCCAGGCCCCATCACTTAGCACTCTTATCTTCCTAGGCCTGGTATTTAGCACTCGCTATTTTCCAGACCCTGGTTTTTAGCGCTCTCAACTCTACAGGACCCAGTATTCAGCACTTTTATCTACTTAGCCACTCGTATTTAGCAATCTTAATTTCCCAGGCCCTATTGCTTAGCTTTCTCAAATTCCAGGCCCTGGAAATAGCGATCTCAATTTTCCATGCTTTGATATTTAGAAATATCAACTTCCTAGGCCCTGGTATTTAGGCCCCGGGGTCGAATCGTCCGCGGTTGAACCGTCCATGGTCGAACCGACCGGGGTCGAAACGTCCTGTGGTGGATCTGGCAGGGTCAAACCAACCGGGGTCGAAACGTCATGTGGTCGAACTGGCAGGGTCAAACCGTCCAGGGTCGAAACGTCCGGGGTCGAAACGTCCGCAAGTTGTTATTTAATACCCTCAATTTGCCAGGCCCTGATATTTAGGTCCCGGGGTCGAATCGTCCGTGGTCGAACAGTCCGTGGTCGAACCGTCCTTGGTCGAACCGACTGGGGTCGAAGCGTCATGTGGTCGAACAGGTAGGGTCGAACCGACCGGGGTCGAAACGTCCTGTGGTCGAACTGGCATGGTCGAACCGTCCATGATCAAAACGTCCGTAATTCGTTATTTAATACTCTCAATTTGCCAGGTCCTGGTCTATAGCACACTCAATTTCCCAAACCTGTGTATTCAGAACTCTCAAGTTCCCAGGCCCATGTTTTTAGCACTCTTGACTCTCCTGGCCCTATTATTTAGCACTATCAACTTCGCAGGACCTGATATTTAGCTACTGGTCACTACGAATGTACTGCTAGTGGGCATTTCGGATGTACTAATACTTGTCATTATTGATGTACGAATACTTGGCACTATGGATCTACTACTACATGTCATGTACTATACCACTAGTTATGTAATACTACTGGTTACTATGGATGTACGACTATTGGGCACTAAGGATGTACTACTATTTAGCACTATGAATGTACTACTACTGGGAACTATGGATGTACTACTACTGGGCACTACGGATGTACTACTAAAGGGCACTACACATATAATATGGACTACGGATGTACTAGTACTTGCCACTACTGATTTATTACTACTGAAAAACATGGATATAGTACCGTAGCACCACTGTTCACTATTGGTGTACTAGTACTGTTCTCTCTGTTCCTACGACACGCACCAAAACGTTTGGTGAAAGGTCGTTCTCTTTTTATGCAGCCAAACAATGGAATTCTCTACCATTACACATACGTAGTATTCAAACAACCAAGTCCTTCAAGACTGCACTTAAGACACATCTTTTCAAAATTTATTTTTAAAATTGATGAAACAACATTTCTTTTAAATGATTAACGTAGCTTATGTATAATGTATTATAATTTTGTGTGTTTGTTATGATATTAAAGTTAATTTAATACTTATAAGTATGTTATTTCTTTCATGTAAAGCGCTGTGAGCCCAGTTCCTTACTGGGATACAGCGCTATATAAATAATCAATTTATTATTATTATTATTACTGGGCACTATATCGTACTGCTACTGGGAACCACGGATGGGCTAATACTCGGCAGTATTTATGTACTCCTACTGGGCACTACTGATTTACACCTAATGGTCAGTTTTAACATGTTATAGCACCACTTTCTTTACCTCTTTTTCTTTTATCAATAGTTCATGTTGCAACACTTGTATTAATGCACACAGTTCATGTAGAAACAACACACAACAACAACATGCTGAAAGTTTGTTTTCTTTAATTGATTGCAGCAAAAAGCGAGTTGTTTTCACTCATCAATCGGTTACCAGGTTTTGGACTTTTTGAAATTCCTTTTCTTTTCAACCACGGCAGCTGCATCTATGGAGGACAAAATTCAATAAAAACACTTTAGAATCGATTTTAACTTGTTCTTACAGCTAAGGGAAAAGTATATTTTTAAATCCCTTATAATAACTTCAAAATCGGGTCTGTCGTCATCTCTCTCTGTCGTGATCTCTCTCTGTCGTTCGAAGGCGGGCGGAAAAATAAAGTACAAAATGACACACTTACCGTGATGCTATCGAGCCGACATTTTGCACATAGATTTGTGTCACCTAACAATGCATCGTATCAAAATTTCTGGATCGATCGAATGTACCTTAATTAAATTAATGCATTTTTAGTTTAGGCCTATACAACATATGTAATTCAATTTCACAGTTTGTTATTTGTTTTCTTCCACGTGCCAGTTGAGTTAACGCGTTGACGCCACCAGTCGATGTCCACACCCCCTCCCCCCTTCCCCCGGTTTGAAAGCCAGGGGAGATCATTTGGTTTAAGTCTGTAAATGATTGTCGCGTTTGAACATAATCAATACTTTTAGTTATGTCTCATATATAAGGGATTTATAGTCAAAAACTTTGTTTTTACATGGATGTTTAATTAAATCCCTTTTATTAACTTCACGGCCGTCTCTGTCTTGGGTTCACGGTCGGTCGGTCGGTTGGTCGGTCGGGTGGGTGGAAAAGCAAAATTAAAAAATGAATGACACACTTCCCGTGATGTTATCGAGCTGAAATTTGCACACAGACTCGTGTCACCTAATAGTGCACCTTATCAAAATTTCAGATTGATCGAATGTACCGTAATTAAATTAATGCATTTTTAGTTTATCTCTGTAAACCATATGTAGCGGTCGCTATTGTTTACATTTTATGGGTCACTAGACTTCACACCAGCCATCGATGACCACATCTCGTGTTTAACACCAGGTGGAATTCACTCAGTTTCAGTCTGTAAATGTTTGTCGCGTTTGAACATAATCAATACTTTAAGTTATGTCTCATATATAAGGGATTTATAGTCAAAAACGTTGTTTTTACGGGTTGTTTAATTAAATCCCTTATATTAACTTCACCATCTTGTCTGTTGTGATCTCTTTGTCGGGAGGGCGGAAAAACAAAATTAAAAAATGACCCACTTCCCGTAATGCTATCGAGCTGAAATTTGGCATAAAGACTCGTGTTACCTAACAATGCATTGTCTCAAAATTTCAGATCGATCGAACGTACCGTAATTACATTAATGCATTTTTAGTTTATCTTTATATAATTCAATGTAGCCGTCTGCTATTGTTCACCTCCACGTGCTGGAGTTCAGTCCAGCCATCGATGACCACACCACCACCCCCCTTTTGAGATCAGTCAGTTTCAGTCTGTAAATGTTTGTGGCGCGGTGCGTATTACATAATCAATCATTTTAGTTTTGCCTCATATGTAATGGATTTATAGTCAAAAACTTAGTTTTTACGGATTGTTTAATTTAAGGCTTAGAATTGGGGTTATGATTAGAGTTGAGTTTCAATCTGATTAAGGGGCCGTCCATAAATGACGTCACGCGAATTTGGCCGATTTTTCACTCCCCCTCCTCCCTTGTCACGCGTCGCTACATAAAATTAGACCCCCCCCCCTCCAATATGACGCCACAAAGCTTTGCCCCTCCCCATAAAAGGTGTATTTTCTAACTGAAAAAGAGCATGTTTCAAATCATTATTTTTCATTTAAGTATGTATTTAGTGCCAGGTTGTACACTAATATCGTAACACGTATGAAGCCATGTAAAACGTCATAAAATAAATTGTAAGAAATCAAATATTAATGAGGAAATTTTATTTACAGTTGCGAGTTTTGATGTGACGTCACATTTCTCAAACACCTCCTCCCCCTCGTCACACATCGTCACAAATGTGTGTAACCCCCCCCCCTAGGTGCGTGACGTCATTTATGGACGGCCCCTAAGGACTACGCGATGATGGTGCAGGTCTAAGAATCAATTTAATACACATTTTTGATATTTTCAATATAAATATATGGACCTGACGATTAGGTAAAAAAATTGCGATCGCCTGTATGAATTTTTGCGAAGTTCAAAAAATGAAACCCCCGATGGAACACAGAGTTTGAACAATGCAATAATAACACGATTATCCGTTGCCATGGCGACGTCTTGACTTATTCGTATCAATGGCGCTAAATTATTTTAATACAATGATATTTACTGTTCTGTTTTCGCTTAATGAGATATATCGTTTTTAATGAATTAGTGTTGTCTTTTAATTAAATCAGTTGTGATTTTTTTATAACTATTTTTCATAAAGATGCAATATATAGAGGAAAAATTCTCTCTCTCTCTCTCTCTCTATCTATATATATATATATATATATATATATATATATATATATATATATATCTATATATATAAGACGCATTTGTTGTCTGGTTGTCTGTCTGTTCCCTAATAACTCAAGATCCAGACAACCAAATAACGTGAAATTTGGTACACGTACACAAAATTATACCGGAAAGGTTATTAAACAGGTTTCGTTCCATATATAAAAGATACTGGGGGCCGGGGGCCCAAAATGTAATTTTTCATTATATGAGCTATATAAAATAAAAATTATTGAAAATTAAGACGTAAAATAATGACGCAAAATAATAAACATTGTGGTGTCGAGATTAATAAGAAGGCGATTATCGCCATAAAATAATTTTTTTGTTGTTGTTGCTTTGTTGTTGTTGCTTTGTTGTTGTTGCTTTTGTTGTTGCTTTTGTTGTTTTGTTGTTGTTGCTTTGTTGTTGTTGCTGTTGTTGTTTTGTTGTTGCTTTTGTGTTGTTTTTGCTGTTGTTGTTGTTGTCCACATCCCTTGCCCTGCGACGACAATGTCCTTCATGTTGTTGTTGCTTTGTTGTTGTTGCTGTTGTTGTTGTAGTTGTTGTTTTGTTGTTGTTGCTTTGTTGTTGTTGCTGTTGTTGGTGTAGTTGTTTTGTTGTTGTTTTGTTGTTGATTTTGTGGTTTATGTTGTTGTTTTCTTTTTGTTGTTTTGTTGCTGTTGCTGTTTCTGTTGTTGTTTTTGTCGTTGCTGTTGTTGTTGCTGTTGTTGTTGTAGTTGTTGTTTTGTTGTTGTTTTTGTTGTTGTTGCTGTTGTTGTTAAACCCGGGAAAAGCCGGGTACTTGCTCCTAGTATATATATAATTCTCTTCGTAGTCGGACCCTGCGAGGCAAGCTGCAAGTATGTTCAACAGATACTAATTTTAGAAAGCAGCGCACCAAATTACTCCACCAATGCATCAAAAGGTGTGCAAATTAAATATGCGCTGTAAAAAAAATAATTATATGACGTCATTGTTTTCGCTGATATTTTAATTTGTAAAAAGGGAACAATGTAAAAAGTTATAAAATACTTTGTGTAAATTTCAGAAAGTTTAATATTTCGTATTGATCAAACAAGGACAAGTTAGTTGGGATTTTGAAAAGGTGGATTTTTTTCAAAATAAATAGATTTCAGCTGAACACTTCCGTCATTTTTTTACGGGTGATACGCCGCGGGTCTCTCCAGAGTTCCTTCTTTTCATTCACTCACAGGCGTTTGCCCAAACCCACCCCATGTTGACAACTGTGTCTTTCAGGAAGTCTTCACCCGTCACTAAATCATTAGCGGCGTATGATCATTTAGTATATATATATTTCACTAAATTGAGTATGTGCAAACAAGCATGTCGAATGACATCGCTGTGGTCGACCGATCACAGTTGGCAAGCGTTGTGGGATGAAAGAAAGTGGGGAAAAAAGGGGGGAAGGGGGCAACAATGCTTCTTGCGTTCACTTGCGTTGTTCTTTCACAGACTAACATATAATTCGTAGTGTAGTGGTTATCACGTCTGCCATTCACGCTGAAAATCCTGGGTTCAAGCCCAAGTGGGAACTTTCTTTTTAATTTTTAAAATTGTTTATTTCTGCCCGTTCTTTTTCTCCTTTTTCGCATCATTGCTAACCTCGCTAGGTTCGGCCAATCATAGTTTATGGGTTTATGGCTGGCAAGGGGTGGTAGTAAAAAGGGGGGCAGGTAACAACAACCGCAGTGTGCATGTCTCCACGTTTACTCGCTTTTTTGTCATTACTTCCTTCTGCTGTTTGTGTCTGTTCTCTCACCCCCCTCCCCCGCCGTTCTTTTTACTATCTATGACGAGCAAGTCTGCGGCGTATGCTACACTGCGGGTCGTATCTATTTAAACAACATTTTTCTTGAGTTGTAGAACAGTCATCCATGTAATGTGTATTTTATTTTTAAAGGCTGAAACTCCGTATGAAACACAATGCTTTACAAAACACCCATGACAATCTTTAATTTGACCGTACAAATTTGTGTAAATGTATGACTCACTTTTGAGGAAGACAATAATTAGCCGTGAAGCACTGGTAAGGAAATTCTCTTTTTGGATCAATGCAAACCATGCTGATTGGGAAGTACGAATAGTTATCTGGAGCACATTTCCCCAAACGAAGTGGACAGTTCTTCTGACCAGTACTATCACCGGATGTGACACACTGAGCGCAACTATTAGGAATAGATTCAATAAACATTGGCTATGAGAAATGAAAGTGTTTTTTAATGCGTTTCTTTTAAATAATATTCTTTAATATTATATGACTTTGGTTCAATAACGGTTAGCGGTTCCACAAGAAACAATCTTAGGTTCCCTTCTCTTTAAAAAAAAATTCATATAAATGATTTACCCAACATCATCTCTGCGGGGACAAACTTTAGGTTATTTGCAGATGATTGTATAATATACAGAGCAATTAAATCAGATCAAGATGGCAAAATCTTAGATAGCCCAGATGAATTAATAAAATGAGAAACTAATTGGAGTGTATCTTACAATCAAGAAAAATTGTAACTTGTAAGAGTAACAAAGAAAAAAATAATGAATGCATACTATTTCATTCATGGAAAACAACGAATCCAAATCAAACATGCAAAATACTTAGGAGTAATAATAAATTAGAAATTATCATTGAATCCCCATGTCAATGAAGTAATTTAAAAATCCAACAGAACCTTAGGATTTCCAAAGAGAAACATTTACAGATGTAATAAGAATATACAACTAGACTACTACCTTACTTTGGCGAGACATGCACTAAAATATGCTATTTCTGTATAACCCTGACAGTCACACATTAAAAGAAGTGGAAAAAAAACAACTTTTTTGCGTATAGATCAATGACCTCTCATAAAGTTATCTACAACTACAAGGATTTCAAGTCAAAGAATCACATCCCTTATTTAGTCTATCAACAACATCCTGTAGCCTGTATGTGACATCTCTAAATGAATTGCTATGAGATCTAAATCTTGATAATAAAACTTCTGGAATTATAATCTTGAAACGTGAAGACACAAATTGACCTATAGCCTTAAGGGTGAATTCCTGGATATTTGAGAGAAAATATATTTTATAGCATTTATATTTGAAATAATTTGTTCATAGGAACCAAGTTGACCCAATTTTAAGCAATGTAAAAGAGACCTGGTGCCCCGTTCTAAGTTGTTCATTCTTTTTAATTGAATACACTGGTGTCTCGAGATACGAAATTAATCCTTTCCAGGGTGGCTTTTGTATCTTGGATTTTTCGTATCTCGAACTAAGTTTTACTTGTAAAATACTTAATCCGTTCCAAGCCACACAGAAACAACTCTAAATATTGAAAATATCAAGGAAAGCTATAGGAAACTAAGTAGGATTTTTCAATCCTTAAAAGTGCACATTATAAATAAAATATATATATATATATAATTCTCTTCGTGGTCGGACCCTGCGAGACAACAAGAAGCTACATGTGCAATAGATACTAATTTTAGAAAGCAGTGCACAAAATTACTGCAACAATGCATCAAAAGGTGTGCAAATTAAATATGCGCTGTAAAAACAAAATTATATGACGTCATTGTTTTCGCTGATATTTTAATTTTGGAAAAGGGAACCCCTATTATAAAACACTTTGTGTGCATTTCAGAAAGTTTAATATTTCGTATTGTTCAAACAAGGACAAGTTAGTTGGGCTTTTGAAAAAGGTCGGCGCCGTAGGCGCCCTAAAAAAGTGCATTAAAGGGGTAAAAGAGCTCTCCATGAGCAAGTCTGCAGCGTATGCTACGCCACGGGGCGTCTAGCATATAATAAAAAAACCCAATGAAAACAGAATAAAATAACTGAAAAATAATTTGTATACAAATACCTTATCTTTCGAGTGAGGCGATGTGGTCAAGTGAAAGAGAAGGAGGAGAGCGGATGGCAGAAAGCATTACGACACTACGTACATTATGTACGAAACACTTGACTTTATGACAATAATACGTTATGTAGAAACTTTGCATGAAGATATGCTAAATAATTTGGTACAACTGTACACTAAACAAATGTTTGTTTTGTTGTTTTTTTCACTTTCTAATGTTGTATTTGAACTCGCATTTCCTTTGCCTCACTTCCACTTACATCTTCTTATCTTATTTTTAAATAAAAAAATTTGAAATCTTACTAATGGTCTCTTAGTAAATGTTGGTCGAAGGAATCTTTTTTTAAACGTTTTTATTTTTGCTTTCGTTACTGTCTGTCCGCAATTTATCAAATTTGCCAACATAAAATTAAACACTTTCGATAGTCCTAGAGATCTCAAAATTTTACCACATATAGATCTTGCCTGACAATGCTTTGTATAAAAATTTTAGATCTATCGAATGTACCGTAATTAAATTATTGCATTTTTATCGCCCGCCCCACGTTTTTAGAAACATTAAATAAAAGTACTTGAATTTATCACTTTTAAATAATAGCTTCTTTTTAGTCCATTTATAAAAACTTTTTTTTTCTATCTTTTTTTTATCTCTATTTATTTACTGCATTTTACAATGTTTTCGAAATGTGCCAGGCAAATGTCATTAAACTGCACAAGAACTGTTGGTGGCGCGTTGAATGCAGTCACGTGATGCACAATGTTGTCAGCTGCGCTTTTCGTATCTTGGATATTTTTTGTTATATTTTTTTAAATTATTGTTTATTTTGGAAAAAAAGTCATTCAGTGGCCATGCGTATCTTGGGTTTTTTCGTATCTTGAAGCATTTGTATCTCGATGTACCGCTGTATTTATGTCACATGATCTTAAAGGGCCAATTCTATCAAATAAACAATAAAAAGGGATATTTAACATTTAAAAATATCATGCTTTAGGTACTTCATTTTACTTTCGGCAGCTTGCTTGGTTCACTGATCAGCTGACAATACAGATTTTTATACAGAAATATACCCGGGCACCGGAGAGTATCCAATGTGCATTCGTATTTCTTCTTCTTAGGACAACAGTCTCTGTAATATAGAATAATCATTGATTAAGAATGTCGGTCAAAAAGTTAAAACACTTTAGAGAAAACCCCATTTGATTAGATTTACGCTAATAAACTTATAACAAAAACTATATTAAAATATGTTATACTTTATTTAGTCTTTCTCTGTAAATAAATATGAAAACAAATGTCTCCATTGCAAAACTTTTGATAGTTTTGATAGTTTTGTCTTCATTACTACTGCATTTCATAGAACCATATTAGAAAGGAATACCATCTTAAAGAAGTGAGTAACACTACTGTAACTTTGGCTCGTTGTACTTATTTAATATGTAACTCTCTTGTAGGCGTTCTCTCAACACATAATCTTGTACACAATAATCCACTGAAGAACTTGTTTCAATAAAACAACTTTAATATGTATACTATTTACATAACATATATATTTGAGGTTATACAACGTGGAAGTCTTGAGGCACACACATATTCCGTCCTTACACTACGGAACCTCTCTGACAACTGATCCCCCAAACTTTTCAGCCAACGGGAAGGCTCCTCTGTTCCCGCGCTTATTACTCATATGACCTCTCCGTCATTCGATCACGCAATATACTCGTGGTATACTGGTGGTTCACTAATGATTCACATGTGACAAATACATTGCAGTCAAACAACAAAATTATATCTAGCCTTGTTTTAACTAAGCGTTTACATACAGTCTGGTTTACAGATGAAAAAAAAGTTTTATTTTATTTTTTTAACTATGTGATTAGCTGTAGGCAATAAACAAATGTTTGCGTTTTGACAAGGTAAACTAAACACATATTCTGGAAGATTTGGCTAACACCGGGGCAACCTGTTCCATCTGCTGAGCAATGCCATACAACATTGTCTGAACATAGGACTCACTCGCAGCCCTAACCTCCTCGGCTATGTCTAGCTGGGCACAAACTCACTGTTTCAGAGAGGTTAGACTGCAATGTTTAACTGTTCTCTTGGGAAATACCCTTATGTCTAATTTTAGCCCCAAAGTCAGAGATCTGAGTTTTGGGAGCATATGAACACAAAGATAACATATGGTTTAGAATGCTGTATTAGGGTTAAATATGGTGGTACTTACTGAAATGGTGAAGTCTTTTTTCTGATGCAGTAGTCAGCAGGGACTTTTACGCCCTTATTTTGGATAGTATAACATTCAATTTCTCTGTCGGGATTCAGAAACAAAAATTCGAGTCAAAATTTGACAAAGTTAACCTTTGATTAGGGTTTTAAAATAGAACATTCAATTTGACGTGAAATAATCTAAGAATCTGAACTAAACCACTCACTCAAAAGAATATGATGGTTGCAATAAAAAAAAGATGTTACTGTGAATGTGCAATAAGGCTTAATTGGGGTGATATTATTTCGCATAACGTGTTTAAGCGAACTGACTTTTTAAATCCTTTATATTAACTTGTGGTGTCTGTTTGAGCCCTTGCTTGACTGTTTGCGTGGCAAAAAAACTTTGGATCGATTTTAACCCACTTCCTTGTAAGCTAGCGAGCTGAAATTTTGCAGGCAATTTTGTGCCGATGATAAAAATCATGTATTAAAATTTATGATCGATCGCATATACTGTAATTAAATTATTGAATTTTTAGATTATTTTATTGATATCAATGTATCATGTTAATTTTTGAGATAGAGTGTCGCGGTGCGCATTATAATTAACGACCTTTTTAATACTTGTTGCGCGATTCGGTGCGTATAGTATTGACAATACTTTTTAAAAATATATTCCCGATCGGTGTGCATTATATTAAACATGTTTTACGAGACATAACTAAAAAAATTATTATTTTTTAAATTATTTTGCGCTGCGTATTATAATGAACATTCTTTTAGTTATATCTCTTATATAAAGGATTTATAGTAAAAAACTTGGGTTTTTTTACGGTTTTTTTTTATTATGGGCTGAGAGCAATAGAAAGAATTTTAGGATTTGAAAAGTAGAGTCCAAACTACCATTATTAGTAATAAGTAAAGATTATAAGATCATATATTAGTGTTGGAAGTTAAATCCTCATGATGTACGAAGATAATGTCTGCGTTGTTTATTTAATTTTAGAAATTAGCCATTGTTACGGTCTGGGAATAGGGTTTAAGAACAAGGCCTAGCGCCATCGTTCATATTATAATTCAAGTTTTTATTCACATATATTGTAATATATTGAGTTTTATTCTTAGGGGAACTCACTCTCTTGACTTGTATTAGTTTTATTATGTTGAGTGATGTCCCTTACATGTGAAGTAGAATAATAAACAAGCAACATGAAACATGGCTTCTTCGTCACTTGTATTGTATATCTAGAATTATAAAACCACAATCCACTTCATTGGCGACGAGGATTACTCAATCCACTAAAAAGAGCACCTGCTTACTTATAAAGAAGCTTGCTAGAGCATATTTGCTAAGTATTTATTGGATAATGGCTCTGTATGGCCAGATACATGAATTTAATTCTAATGAAGAAAACATTCATGATTATTTAGATAGGTTAAGTTTCTACCTTGAAGCTAACGACGTGACGATAGAAGCCAAAAAGAGAGCTGTTTTGTTGACAGTCATAGGGCCTCAACAATTTAGGCTATTAAAGGACTTATGTGCACCATCTAGTCCAGCTACCAAGAGCTTTAACGAGCTGAGCAAACTTCTCACAGATCACCATGCACCTGCACCACCAAAGTTCCTGTGTCGAGCCAGATTTGACGGTAGGACTCGTCAATCAAACGAGTCTATATCGGAATATGTTGCAGCACTACGTCATCTAAGTGAATTCTGTGAATTTGGCGACACCCTGTCTGACAGACTATGTGAAAAGTTTGTCACCGGTGTGAACAGTCCTGATGTGCAGAGAAAGTTACTTCTCGAGACAGATCTGACATTGGAGAAAGCAATACAACTTGCAACTTCATTCCAGCAGTCATCCGATGCGGCCAGATCTCTGACGCCTTCAGCGATCCATACAGTAGACAGCAGGTCAGTCAACAAACACCAACCCCATCAGAGCAGTTCAACTTATGCTAAACAGCCTGCAAATTCAAAACCTAGATCTAAATCTAGTAAGAATTGTCAAAAATGTCATCGATGCAACGGTCCCCATGCATCTCATCAGTGCAAATTCAAGTTAGCAACTTGCTATAAGTGCAGTAAGCAAGGTCACATTGCCAAGGCCTGCTTTTCAAAGTCTTCGTCTGTTGCTAGATCTAGCCAGTCAGGACAGTACCGCAACCAAAGGCAGCACTATGTTAACTGTCACCGAGACAGCCTAACCCAACCAATGAACCACTCTACCAGTGAAAATGATCAAACTGATCAGCAGCCGGAGTTCAACCTGTTCTCTGTGTATTCAACAAGTCATGCTCCCATCAACGTACCAGTTTGTGTCAACGGTAAGAGCATCATCTTCCAGCTTGACACTGGAGCATCTCTAACCGTCATCACAAAGAAGGACTTTGACGCTGTCACAGGAGGATCAGTGCCTCTACAACCATGTCACAAGTGCCTAACAACATACACAGGTGACAATGTTCCAGTAATAGGAGAGTGTATAGTTCATATAAGCTATAATGGTCAAAGTATTAAACTTCCTCTTCTTGTGGTTGAAGGAAAAGGACCACCATTACTAGGAAGGAACTGGTTAGTTGATCTTAAGTTAGACTGGGGGAATATATTTTCAGTGAACAAAGCAAGAGAATCTAGTTTTACTTCAATAGATAAAGTTGTATCTGAAAATGAAGGTGTATTTGGTAGTTCAGGATTACTAAATGATAGGACAGTGAAGATAAGCATTAAAGATACAAATCCAAGATACTGCAAAGCTAGAGTTCCACCTTATGCAATGAGGGATAAAATTGAAAAGGAGCTAAGCAGACTAGAAGCCAATGGCATCGTAAAGAAGGTAGACTATTCTGATTGGGCAACGCCCATGGTACCAGTATTAAAGAAGGATGGTTCTGTAAGAATTTGTGGAGACTATAAAGCTACACTGAATAAGCAAATAGAGCTAAATAGATACCCTATTCCTAACATTGAGGATATTTCTTTGAAGTTGGCAGGAGGAGACAAATTCACTGAATTAGACTTTAGTCATGCTTACACTCAACTAGAACTTCATCCGGAGTCAAAAGTCTATACGACAATAAACACTCATAAGGGATTATACCAATATGAAAGACTATGTTTTGGGATATCATCCAGCCCTGGAATTTTCCAGGCTGTCATGGACAGTATTTTTCAGGACATTCCAAATGTTTGTGTTTATTTTGACAATTTATATATAACTGGTAAGAACGACACTGAACATCTTAAAACACTTGATAAGGTCTTGAAAATAGTCAGTAAAAAAGGTTTAAAAATAAACAAAGATAAATGTCAATTCATGCTGACAGATATTAGTTTTCTGGGTTATAGATTGAACAGACAAGGTCTCAGACCTCAACCTGAGAAAACAAAAGCCATTAAAGAAGCACCCAAACCTGAGAATACCCAACAGCTAAGAGCTTTTTTGGGCTTGACAAATTACTATGCAAAGTTCATAGGGAATCTGTCTGATAAACTATCACCACGGTACAAGCTGCTGCAGAAAAATGCAACTTGGCACTGGGGTAAACAACAAGATGCTGCTTTTAATGCAGCAAAAGAAGCTTTGTCTTCTGACACCCTGCTGGCTCACTATGACCCAGGTAAAAGACTTATCTTAACATGTGATGCTTCACCAGATGGTGTAGGAGCAGTTTTATCTCACATAGATGAAAATGGTGACAGACCCATTGCTTTTGCAAGTAGATCTTTGAACCAGGCTGAGAAAAATTATTCTCAGTTAGATAGGGAAGGCTTAGGCATCATTTTTGGTGTTAAGAAATTTCACAAGTTTCTGTTTGGTAGAGAGTTCACCATCTTTACAGATCATAAGCCATTACTGGGTTTGTTTGGAGAAAACAAACCCCTGCCTGAGCATGCCTCACCAAGGATGCAAAGGTGGGCTATCACACTAGCCGCATACAATTATGAATTGAAATACAAACCTGGAGTTCAGAATAGTGCAGATGGTCTTAGTCGTTTACCTTTAAAAAACCAATGCCTTAGCTATGTACCAGAAGATGTATTTGTTCTTTTCACTATCATGGATAACTCCAATATAAATGTGAATGATGTTAAGAGAGAAACACAAAAAGATGAGTGCTTGATAAAAGTATATGAGTACTGTAAGAATGGTTGGCCTGAAGAGTCAGTGAATGATGATTTAAGGCCATATAAAATAAGAAAATTAGAGTTAAGTCTAGAAGATGGATGTGTGCTATGGGGGTCAAGGGTTATTATACCTAAAATGTTACAAAAAGAAGTTTTAAGAACTTTACATGATACACATCTTGGTTCTTCCAAAATGAAGAGTCTTGCACGATCATGGTTCTGGTGGCCACATATGGATGCTGATATTGAAAGATATGTAAAGCTTTGTTCAAGCTGTGCACAACATTCAAATCAACCAGCTACAGCACCTTTGCAAAACTGGGATTGGCCAATCGAACCATGGAAACGTATCCATGTAGATTTTGCAGGACCCTTCATGAACAAAATGTTCTTAATTGTTATTGATTCACATTCTAAGTGGTTAGAAGTTAAAATCATGAACACAATCACTGCAAGTGATACCATTATAGAACTTAAGGAAATATTTTCAACTCATGGGTTACCTGATCAAATTGTTTCAGATAATGGGCCTAGTTTCACTGCTCATGAATTTAAACTGTTTTGTATAGCAAATGGTATTGAGCATATAACCACATCACCCTATCATCCCGCTGGGAATGGTTTGGCTGAAAGAGCGGTAGGCATATTCAAAACCGCTATGGTAAAAATGAGTACGGGTAACAAATTTTCTCTCAGAGAAAGAGTTAACAGGTTCTTAGCCAAATACCGCACAACTCTTCATATAACAACAGGTGTTGCACCATGCGAATTGCTGTGTGGTAGAAAAATTAAAACTCACCTAGACCTACTACATCCAACTGTTCAAAGTTCTGTTTCCCAACATCAACATACACAAAAATTAAATCATGACAAAACCTCCATTGAGAGCGAGTTTGGAGTTAATGATAATGTGTATCTGAGAAATTATGGGAGAGGGGAAAAATGGATACCAGGTCAAATTGTTCAATGTACAGGACCTGTGTCTTATAAAGTAAAAACAAATAATGGACTTATTGTCCGTAGACATGCAGACCAGTTAAAAATAACTTGTGCAGATAATGAGTGCGAATCTGTCAATCCCACCAGATCTGACCGGTTCACACCAACTCAGTTTGTTCCACAACCAATGTCTGTTGATATGAGTGAACCAAGTATTCTAGAGTCAGAAAATGTAAATTCTGGAATTAAGGATTTAGATCCTGGACTCCCTGAGCTAGAGAGACCAGATGGTCAGAATCTTGAGTCACCAAATCAACAGCCACTAAGAAGGTCAAACAGGACAATCAAAGTCCCAGATAAGTTAAACCTTTGAGTTTAAACGTTAAGAGGACTTTGACATCATTGTTTTGTATTGTAATTATGTTGTAGCATATTTTGCATTTGTTTGTAAGGATTTAATCTACCAAATGATTCAAATCATATAATGTTCATGTTACAATATATTTAGTGATTCATTAAATTGTTTAACATTTCAGAAGGAATGCATAGGCCTATACTATACTATACTATCCTATATAATATATATATATATAATGTTTAGTATTGACTTTTGAGGTGTTATTAATTGAAAAGGGATCATTATTCATAATTCAGTTTCATACATGTCTTTGTAAAATAGCAATGATAATTCAATCTTTATTTTATTATTGCTTGGAAATTCTAATGTGTTAAAGTAGAGAATAAAAAGGTAGTTTTAAGATACATGTACTATCATTTATTCTCTGGAAATTATGTTAGTATTTACTAAGGGTAAAGGGATGTAATATATTGAGTTTTATTCTTAGGGGAACTCACTCTCTTGACTTGTATTAGTTTTATTATGTTGAGTGATGTCCCTTACATGTGAAGTAGAATAATAAACAAGCAACATGAAACATGGCTTCTTCGTCACTTGTATTGTATATCTAGAATTATAAAACCACAATCCACTTCATATATAATACCTCTAGTCATCCAGTGACTCTTATCTAAACATCATAACACCATTTCTTACTGGTCTCCTACAACTAACGCAGAAATGGCCTCATCTAATATCTCAACATCATGTTATAACAAGACTGACAATCCTTGACCAGTCTACCCTTTAACTCATCTCTCCGTGTCTCTGAGGTATCACTACTCGATCTGCATCAGTGTGTGTCCCCCCCCTCAACACACACGCACTATACGTAGGCCTCTCGTCGACTCTTGACCTCTCTGTACTCCTTACAATTATTAACGAAGAAACTCATTTCAACTCCAGCTCACAGTGGCACAACATTTCCCAAAAGTGATTCTCATACCTTGACAGACATGATGTACAGAATAACATCATAGTTTGGTGTACATAAAAGCTTCGTGGCATTTTTGTAAAGAATAATATCATGATTAGGTGTACATGAAAGCATCATAAGAATATAAACACACACTATTTTATCAAGGCAAACATTTACAATTAAAACTTTTTTAATTGCCAACTTTTAAGTAGAGATCGGACGTTGTATAATAAAAGCATTAAAGTACACTTAAATATTCCTCTAAAAATATTTTGGTGACATGCTTAAAAGAGTGTGAGGTTTTGCTCACCCAGTTGGAAAATTGATGCCTACATTTGGGTCATCCACAACTTGAAACTGTGTGGGTTCGAGGCATTCTCGAGGCTTGGCGGCAACTTGAGGGACTAGGGTGACGCCTACGATTTTGTTTTAGAAAATAGAGACTTGCTCGTTATGACACAAATTTAATTTTCTAAGTCTTGAAAAGACACGCACATTCCAGCCAGCCTTAAAATACGTTTAGACCATCTCTTGTGCACACGGCGGCCTTCTTAGCCTTGAGATTCAGCATGGTGTATTGATAAAATTTATCGAACTTTGCGTTCGCAAACATCACAGTGGTTTCTCAATGATAGTGTAGCAAACCGCAAATCAATACACCAGTGTTAAAATTAGACTTTTATTCTTTACTGTAATTAAACTTTAAGACTAAAGTTAACACGAATCAGGATGAAAAATTGCAATTTCTCTCACAATAATACTTTAGATTCAGACAGCAACTCCAACATAATAATTGCCTTCACAGCAACATTTGAAATCAACTAGCTAATATTACTGCTATGGGCTGGAAACGCAAGTTGATCGTAACTCGAAAGCGGATTTACTAAAATGTGATTTTTCGCTTTTTAAATTCCAAAATATATGTAGTTAGACTTAACAGCACTAAATCATAAATGTAAAATAATTCTTAATTAATCTCTACTTTTTTTTTACAATAGCAGTCATTGTTACACGTTTTTATACAGAATTGGTTTTAAATATTTATAGCTGCATCCGAATATTCTTGTCAGTTCTGTGACAACCATTTTAGCCAGGCGTGCAACTGCCATTCGTGAAAGCATTTTAAGCTAAAACTACTTCAGAAAAAATTTCTTCGCATCCCACAAATCAGTTAGCTTACCCCACAACAAGTCTGTTAGCTTAAACTGCAACAAGTCTGTTAGCTTACCCCACAACATGTCTGTTAGCTTAAACCACAACAAGTCTGTTAGCTTACCCCACAACAAGTCTGTTAGCTTAAACCACAACAAGTCTGTTAGCTTACCCCACAACAAGTCTGTTATCTTAAACCACAACAAGTCTGTTAGCTTACCCAACAAAAAGTCTGTTAGCTTACCCCACAACAAGTCTGTTAGCTTACCCCACAAGTCTGTTAGCTTACCCCACAACAAGTCTGTTAGCTTACCCCACAACAAGTCTGTTAGCTTACCCCATAACAAGTCTGTTATCTTACCCCACAACAAGTCTGTTAGCTTACCCCACAGCAAGTCTGTTAGCTTACCCCACAACGAGTCTGTTAGCTTACCCCACAACAAGTCTGTTAGCTTACCCCACAACAAGTCTGTTATCTTACCCCACAACAAGTCTGTTAGCTTACCCCACAACAAGTCTGTTAGCTTACCCCACAACAAGTCTGTTATCTTACCCAAATCCGAAGGTTCATGTTTAATCACCTTTAGAATTGTCTTGGCTCCAGTAATCGCAAAACAGAATTTATTGTCATGACATTTAACAAGTGTTATTTATATGTTGATGGTTTGAAGATCACGTGATGACATCAAAAGAAATAGAAATAAATTTGGTGACATTTGTTACCTTTAGAAAAATTCGGTGATCCTCAAATTCTTTTTTGAAGAATGTATCGGTGTCTAGTGTAACCTCTGAAACATTCGTGTACAAAAAAAATATTATCTGATTGAATTAAAATATTTAAAAAATTCTCTCATCATTAGACAACTATTTCGTTAAGTTTTAAGAGATTTAGTTTAAAGTAAAACATAAGAAAACATTTTTATTTCAAGAAACTTAATGTTTGTTTTTAATTTTGTCTTTTGAAGATAAACATTAGGCGTGAGTGATTTTAAATTTGATTTATGTTTCTAGTTGCAATGTACTTTGGGACCATCCATAAAGTACGCCACGCTATTTTTGACCATTTTTAACTCCCCCTTGTCACAAACTGTCACACATCTTGGACCCCCCCCCCTCCTAAAGTACGTCACACTTTCGAACAAAAAGGTTGTTTTTTTATTAACAAAATAATCAAAATTTAATATAAAACAGCGTGACGTCACACTTGGCCGGACACCCCCCCTGTCACACTTTCTTACACCCCCTCCCCCCTCTGGAGCGTGACGTACTTTATGGACGGCCCCAAACCTAATAAATTAATATGTAGGTTTTTGGAAATATTTCCGGATCTTTTAGAATTTAGACCAGGGGTTGTGAAACTTTTGTCTGAGAGAGCCATAAACACCTCATATTTTGAAAAATAATTATGTGAGAGCCATAGGGGGCGTCCATAAAGTACGTCACACTATTTTTGTCAATTTTTAACCCCCCATCCCCCTGTCACAAATCTCGGAACAAAAAGAACGTCACACTTTCGAACAAAAATTTTGTTTTTTATTAACAAAATAATTAACATTTAATATAAAACACCGTGGCGTCACACATGACCGGACCCCTCTCCCCCTGTCATTTTCTTACACCCCTCCCCCCTCTGGAGCGTGACGTACTTTATAGACGGCCCCTTTGTACAAGATTTTAGCGGTTTTAGGACTCCGATCAGGTAGGTCACGTGAGTCCGACAGATAACGTGAGTCAGACAGATCACGTGAGTCCGATAGATAATTTGAGTCACACAGATCACGTGAGTCAGATAGATAATGTGAGTCAGACAGATCACGTGAGTCAGATAGATAATGTGAGTCAGACAGAATACGAGAGTCAGACAGATAATGTGAGTCAGACAGATCATGTAAGTCAGACAGATCATGTAGGTCAGATAGGTCACGTGAGTACGCCAGGTCACGTGAGTCAGACAGGTCACGTGAGATAGACGGGTCACGTGAGGCTGGTAGTCACGTAGGTAACAGGAGATTCTCATACACTTAGCGGCCCAAACGAAGGATAAGGACATAACTTTAGATAACACTTTAACGGGAAATCAGAAAAATGGCTATACAATTCATGTAGCATTTTAAACAACAAGAGTATTTAATGTTCTACAATTTAAACCGTTTGAGAACCGTTATCAGAACAGAAATACATTTTACGATCCTCTATAACTGTCAACATTTCAGATTCTTATTAAAGCGGCTCGCTAAATACAGAGATTATTGATCACTAGATGGTGGGGCACGTGAGATGGTCTTGAAGTGACGTGGTACTATTTTACATCTGTTAAGGACATGAGAAACATCAACCATCAAACGGTTTTGACTGATTTCTCCTGTGTTCGAGATAAAAGATGTTCTTGTTTCAAATCAGAGGAGGTGACGTTGGTTAATAGCTACTGATGGTATCAGAGGTTAGAACCCGAGGACAGACTGTAAAAGTTGATATCAAAGCTGAAAGTGTCAGCGATGAATTTAAAGTCGATATTACCCACCTGAGATGCTAGTGTTAAAGTCTTAAAAACTTTACTTCCTAAAAAACTTTCTTTTTTAACGTTTTGTGATTTATTTATTTATGCATTTATTTATTTATTCACATCATTTTTTTAATCATACAAAATTTATCTTCCAGCTCAGAGAATGCAGGAAATGTTTTAAAAAAAGTATAATTATAATTTGAAAAAAATGATAATAAAAGCATCATTAATATTAAATACGACTTAACAAGAATTTATTTTTCTATTTGCATAATACGCATTATAAAGTGATTTCAATGTTTATATTTATAAATTAATGATTGTGTTGATGTCAAGGAACCCGTAACCTCGTTCAAATCTGCCAGGGGAGATAAAGTAAACTATCATATGGGAAAACACTTTAGAAATTATTTGAAACGGAGCCTACAATATCAACCACACATAAAATATCAAACACTATAGCATGTAAATTACGTATATTATCAGACTCTATATCATCACACGCCCACGTATAATATCAGGTTTATATCATAGCGTAAACGTGTATTATAAAACTAAATACCATCGTGTATAGGTATATAAACAGACCATACATCATCGCTTATACGTTTATTAACGAGGCATTTATTGTGACTCATAGGTGTACCATCATGATATAATATCATACCTTAGCAGGTACATTGATCACTTGTGTTGTGTGAAATTTTATGTCTTTTTATCTCTACTACACGATGAGAGATGTGATGAAAGGCTGGCCATCTTATTAACAGAGCTGAACAGCTGGGATCTTACTTTATTCTCTGTTTTAACTTACATGTATTGGAGTTGACGTAGGGGAAGTAAATCAGAAAACACGTGGACCACGTGGATGACTGCTCTTTACTTAGATGAAGCGTGTTAGGATGATACACTGTAACACAACATCATCACGGGAGTCGCCTGAATTGTCATTCAATCAGTCTCCAGGTTTTAATACAGAATTCAGAATTTCACCCTCTTACTCTTAAGTCCTGTGTGACAAGCTACGTACACACAGCGCCAGCACCGGTGTTGCAAAATAAAATTTCTACCAAAATACAGTCTTCCCAGAAGCCGATGGACACTACTTTAAAATAAAATCTCTGTGTTCCGAACATAATGGCCCCTTTTTGTATTAAGTTAAGAATAATTGTTTTATTGATATGTACGTCGTATATCCATTCATCCATCTCTCTATTAGTCTGTGTGTTGGTGTCGGTAGATATAATATATATATATATGTAATATATTTGTAATTTGATAATTTGTGTAAAGCAGTACCCCCAGCAAGCACCTGGGCTCAAAGCGCTTGGCATAAAAATAGTAACACACATATAATTTCAATGCCTTTAATGTAAAACATTCATATCCTAATTACAACATTACGGTGCACATACCCTACGTTTATCGTGTAAAGAAACATTTGAATGTGGTTTAATTGATTTTGAATGTAAAGTTTGAACATATGTTTTTGTTGTGCAGTCTTGAAGGCTTTAGTAGTTGGAATACTGTGAAATGTGTAATGGTAGAGAATGTCATTTTTGGGGGGCCCCAACAATTGTTAGAGTGTGCCATTGTTATTTATAATTAAATATAGTTAAGCATTGTGTGTCCCAATGCCGATTCCGGACGTGCATTATCCAATTTTTAGCGTGTATTTGCGAGGAAGAAAGAGCTATTGTGCCTAGGGTGTGTTATTTCAAAAACAGGTTGTACCAGTATTATGACTGTCGAAATTACTGATAAATTTTGACAGAAATAGGCGGTAATTTGGGTGATTTGAAAAACTAATTGACTTGAAAATTACTTCATTAACATGGGAATTCCATGATGATTTCTAATTTATTATTACTTCTAAGTATGTTGCATCTTTAGTTAGGATTAGGTTTTTTCTATGAATGAAATAGTTTGAATTAATTTGTTTCTTTTTCTTTGATACTCTTAACAGTTGACACTTTTCTGTGTGGAAAGACATACGGGAATTAGTTTCCAATTTTATTAATTCATTCAGGTCTTTTTGTAAGATTTTTCTATCTCGTTCTGATTTAATTGTGCTATAGATCAATGACCAGTAAATAACCTCACTTTTGTTCCCGATGAGTTGCTGTTGGGTAAATAATTGATATAAATTAGATAGTGGCGGGGGCCTAGGGAATTCCTTGCACTCTACCCAAAAGGAAGTCTTGGATCAAATCATGTATGGACCCCGAGATTCCAAAATAATTAATTTTTTTTTGAACTATAGTAGTGAACTCTTTCAAATGCAGTTGAGAAGACTAAAATATTGTATCTATTTTATTATTCTCTACGCCTTTTGATAGATATCTATTATACCAGTAATTTGTGTTTCACATGATCTGTTTTCCTAAAGCAGTGTTGATGTAGACGTAGGCCATTATGTTTGTCTATGGGAATTATTATACGACCATTTATTGAATATCCTCGTAATTCACATGTAATACTTGGAAATGAAATAGGTCCATAATTACCAGCGCCTGTTTTATCTCCTGTACGAAAACGGGGTTAAAATTAATTATTTTCCAATATTGGGGCACTTTACCCTGGTTTATAATTTATAGAGGCTTGAAAAAGTACTTTTTGGGAAGTTTTTAAAAATTCTTTCAGTAGCCTTGTAACCAATTCATCTGGGCCAGTAGTTTTGTTTGTTTGTAAGTTTATTTATTAGTTTACTTATTGCCCTTTCCTCTACAGTTATCTATTCATTCTTTTCGAAGTTAATAAACCTTCCTTGTCACCTGAGGCTGAACATTTATTATCATTATAGGTTTTATTGTTCTGGACTTTTAGTGAGATCCTTTGGTTGTTTAATTTGTATTAAAGCATGTAGATAAAGACATTTTATAAGATAAAGTTTTAAAAAAGAATATCAATTTCATTTATATATAGTATGACAATGATTAGGGAGTTGATAGTGATCTATTAGAAACAATATCATTTGTTTATAGAGGGGGTGTGAAGTTATAGTCGCAGTTGGCATATAGCAACAAGGTATATACATTTTTACAATTAAAATATTCCATGGGAAGGGGGTGATTCCGTTGTAAATGGTGAGTGGGAAGGTGAGAGATCTGTGCGTGGTAAATTGATAGTGGAAAGGTAGAGATATGTGTGTGGTAAATTGATAGTGGAAAGGTAGAGGTATGTGCGTGGTAAATTGATAGTGGAAAGGTAGAGATATGTGTGTGGTAAATTGATAGTGGAAAGGTAGAGATATGTGTGTGGTAAATTGATAGTGGAAAGGTAGAGATATGTGTGTGGTAAATTGATAGTGGAAAGGTAGAGATATGTGCATGGTAAATTTATAGTGGAAAGGTAGAGATATGTGTGTGGTAAATTGATAGTGGGAAGGTGAGAGATCTGTGTGTGGTAAATTGATAGTGGAAAGGTAGAGATATGTGCGTGGTAAATTGATAGTGGAAAGGTAGAGATATGTGCGTGGTAAATTGATAGTGGAAAGGTAGAGATATGTGCGTGGTAAATTGATAGTGGGAAGGTGAGAGATCTGTGTGTGGTAAATTGATAGTGGAAAGGTAGAGATATGTGTGTGGTAAATTGATAGTGGAAAGGTAGAGATATGTGCGTGGTAAATTGATAGTGGAAAGGTAGAGATATGTGTGTGGTAAATTGATAGTGGAAAGGTAGAGATATGTGTGTGGTAAATTGATAGTGGGAAGGTGAGAGATCTGTGTGTGGTAAATTGATAGTGGAAAGGTAGAGATATGTGCGTGGTAAATTGATAGTGGAAAGGTAGAGATATGTGCGTGGAAAATTGATAGTGGGAAGGTGAGAGATCTGTGCGTGGTAAATTGATAGTGGAAAGGTAGAGATATGTGCGTGGTAAATTGATAGTGGGAAGGTGAGAGATCTGTGTGTGGTAATTTGATAGTGGAAAGGTAGAGATATGTGCGTGGTAAATTGATAGTGGAAAGGTAGAGATATGTGCGTGGAAAATTGATAGTGGGAAGGTGAGAGATCTGTGCGTGGTAAATTGATAGTGGAAAGGTAGAGATATGTGCGTGGTAAATTGATAGTGGAAAGGTAGAGATATGTGCGTGGTAAATTGATAGTGGGAAGGTGAGAGATCTGTGTGTGGTAATTTGATAGTGGAAAGGTAGAGATATGTGCGTGGTAAATTGATAGTGGGAAGGTGAGAGATCTGTGTGTGGTAAGTTGATAGTGGGAAGGTGAGAGATCTGTGTGTGGTAATTTGATAGTGGAAAGGTAGAGATATGTGCGTGGTAAATTGATAGTGGGAAGGTGAGAGATCTGTGCGTGGTAAATTGATAGTGGAAAGGTAGAGATATGTGCGTGGTAAATTGATAGTGGGAAGGTGAGAGATCTGTGTGTGGTAATTTGATAGTGGAAAGGTAGAGATATGTGCGTGGTAAATTGATAGTGGAAAGGTAGAGATATGTGCGTGGAAAATTGATAGTGGGAAGGTGAGAGATCTGTGCGTGGTAAATTGATAGTGGAAAGGTAGAGATATGTGCGTGGTAAATTGATAGTGGAAAGGTAGAGATATGTGCGTGGTAAATTGATAGTGGGAAGGTGAGAGATCTGTGTGTGGTAATTTGATAGTGGAAAGGTAGAGATATGTGCGTGGTAAATTGATAGTGGGAAGGTGAGAGATCTGTGTGTGGTAAGTTGATAGTGGGAAGGTGAGAGATCTGTGTGTGTTAAATGGTTATTGGAAAGGTGAATGTTCTGTTTGTGGAAGAAATGCTCTATGTGTAAAGGGCAGGGAGCGTATTAGAAAATAATCGATTTACCCTTAAAGTGTCCGCCTAAAATATTACGCATCACGCGATTGGATAAAAATTGCATCTAGTCTCTGAGATGAGATTATTTCAATAAAATGTTTTTATTTCTTTGTAATAGAAATGTTGACATTTTATTGGCATTGAAAGCGATCCAACAGAAACAATGAGTGGAACCGGACTGATCACAGTCAGACACGGAGTTAAGTGGGAAGGCTTGATACGAGAAAGGATATCGGCTGCCGAATATGTGCCAACGCCGAGTAGAACCGCTGTTGACCGAGTGCTGGACGCAGGTCGGGGATTAGGACGTGTCGGTTCCAACAACTGTTAAGATATATTTATGGCGATTCCCGCTTAGTCGGGCTCTCGAGTAAAACACTAATCCAGGTCCTAAGAGCATAAGCTCGGCCCAATAAGAGAACGTCACAAATGTAGTGGAAACGGACAAAAGAAAATCGTTTTAAATGTACTTTTCATTCAAAAGAATGAGACCGTGGTACGACCACGACTATGCACCTCGGCATACAGGAAACCGGAATTGAATAATGCTAGTCTGAACATGATGAGAAGCTTCGTGGTGTTAAATTTTAGCACAAACGGTATGCAAATTTGAACTTTTCAGGAGCAGACATGTTTTCCCGGTAGTAGAGAGAATTCATAAATTATTTGACGCAAGTGAACATACGACTACAGCTGAGAAAATAAACATTAAAATAATAAAAAATAATGCATGTTGTAGGGAGAGATGTTTTGGAGGAAAAAAAATGGAGAAGCATTTTGACCTGCACTGAAATGAACATATATAATATATGTTAATTATCCACCAAATAGAAATTACCAGCGTACGAGACCGACATTTTCTGGACGTCAATAAGAAATAAACAACCCGTAAGAACAAAGCATAAATAATATAAAAGCCCAAGTGGCTCACTCATTGGATGTGGAACGCTGATGATGTACAACAGTCTATAGCAGTTTTAAAAAATCGTGTGGTGATTAGCGCTGTAAAAATATTTAATATGACGTCATTGGTTGATCTTATATTTAACACAAGGTGTGCATCAAAAGGTGTGCAAATTAATTACAAATTAAAGACGCGCTGTAAAAAATATATTATATGACGTCATTGCTTTAGCTTATATCTTAATTTTGGAAAAAGGGAACGATGTAAAAATAGGATTTGATGATTTATAATTATAAAATACTTTGTGTACATTTCAGGAAGTTTAATATTTCGTATTTATCAAACAAGGATAAGTTACTTGGGGTTTTGACAAAAAAAGTGGCGTACTTTATGGACGGCCCCTATAAAAATACTTTGTGAACATTTCAGCAAGTTTAATTTTTGCTTATGAATAAGGTGGGCGCCGTAGGCGCCCTAAAAGAAGTGGGCGCCGAAGGCGCCACGGCGCCCCGGAACAATCTAGTATACAATATAATAGTCCAAGTCACTGGCTGGCTGGCTGGCTGGAAGGATGTGGAACGCTGAGGAACGATGTACAACAGTCCATAGCAGTTGAAAAATCGTGTGGTGATTAGCGCTGTAAAAATATTTAATATGACGTCATTGTTTGATCTTATATTTAATACAAGGTGTACATCAAAAGGTGTGCAAATTAATTACAAATTAAAGACGCGCTGTAAAAAATATATTATATGACGTCATTGCTTTAGCTTATATCTTAATTTTGGAAAAAGGGAACGATGTAAAATAGGATTTGAGGATTTATAATTATAAAATACTCTGTACATTTCAGGAAGTTTAATATTTCGTATTTATCAAACAAGGATAAGTTACTTGGGCTTTTGACAAAAAACAAAGTGGGCGCCGTGGGCGCCCTACAACTCCTATTATAAAATACTTTGCGTACATTTCAGAAAGTTTAATATTTCGCATTTATCAAAAAAGGACAACTTAGTTGTGCTTTTGAAAAATGTTGGCGCCGTAGGCGAGCTAAAAAAGTGGGCGCCGCAGGCACCACGGCGCCCCGGCACAATCTAGTTTGACTATAAATCCCTTATATAGGAGACATAACTAAAAGTATTGATTATGCTCCATATAATACACACCGCGCGACAAACATTTACAGACTGAACTCCTCTTGCTGTAAAACACGAGGATGTGTTTATCGATGACTGGAATGAGCTCCAGTGACACGTGGATGTCAACAATAGCAGACGACTATATAGAGATACATAAAGAGAAAGTAAAAATGTATTAATTTAATTACGGTACATTTGATCGATCTGAAATTTTGAAACAATGCATTGTTAGGTGACACAAGTCTATGTGCAAAATTTCAGCTCGAAAGCATCACGGAAATTGGGTCATTTATTTGCTTTTTTGTTTTTCCGCCCGACCGACCGCGAGCACACGACAGAGAGAGAGACAATACGGTGAAGTTAATATAATGGATTTAAAAACAAATTCAACCTTTCGGGTAACATATAAAGTAAATGTTCTGTTGTTAAAAGGAGACGCATAAACATTTTAACAAAATCCATATAAAAACCGCTGTCATTATTCATTTCCGTGTGGGGTACCAAAGCTTGTAGCTATGAATTCAATGACAACATATTCCAGATGAGGTCACGTTACCCATCAGGTCTTGTTTCGAATTTTCAAATGTACGCCTGTTAGATCCTGTTTTAGGTTTGACTGTGTATATATCAAACAACTATCACTAAGGTCGATAAAAAAAAACGTGTACTGTTATTTTACTACCTCATTTATGATCCGGTAAATGGCTTTGTCACGGGCCGTAGTTTGTTGACCTATGTTTCAGATCTTTCCTAAAGGCAGTGAAAAGTAAATCTAGTATTCATATTTGGATATTATGTATTCAACTCCATGAAGTATGTTTATATGGGTCATCAATTTTATGTAGCCAGTTTGGACTTTATCAATCCATGCATTTTGTAGCCAATCTATAAAAACATGTTTTTATGTTTTTAAAAACATGCTTATATAAGAAAAAAAAACATCATGTGACTCCGCCCGGAATGAGTTAACGTTAGGAGTTCAATTCCAATTATTATTTTAATATGTGCTTTTAAGTGTGTATACCAAATTTAACAAGTATGGACCCGTCTATCCTGTGCCCCGTTTAATTTTTTTTTAAACTATGGGCTACATCAGAAAATGAAGTTGATGGGTCTCTTAGGGGCTAACGGTACACAATGTAAATTTCACAACTAATCTAAATTTGAATCTTGATCGTGCTGGATATGTGTGCCTAGTTTGTTTGAGATCCCTAACTCCATGTTCAATATAAAGCCTATATATAGATTATAGATTATCATAACCGGGATTCGAAAAATTCTTTGTGTTCAGTTCATTCATGCGGAACATGTTATTTTATACCCGAGCTTCTTCTTCTTCTACATATTCTTTTGGCCTGAGACTTAGTCTCTTAAGGCCTTGGCTAATACCTGGACAACCTGCTTCATGTGCTGAGCAGTGCCATATAACATTGTCTTCACCTGGGACTCTTTTGCCTCCCTAACCCCTCCGAGCTAAGTCGTTTGATCACTCATTAAATCACCCCCAAACACACACACATACCCACCACCATTGCAAGTTTGAACGTGGTGAAATATTCATGATATTTTTGGTTGGAAAATAACTGTCTTATATTATGTAAAACACGAATAAAAATTTGCTTTTATAAATACACTGCGTATTATTTTAACTCTATAACTCGTGTGTGTGTGTGTGTGTGTGTGTGTGTGTGTGTGTGTGTGTGTATGTGTGTGTGTGTGTGTAAGTGTGTGTGTGCGTGTGCGTGTGATTTGGTCACAATACACAGTGACCTTCAAATGTAGTATTATATTGATTATTGTTCGTAATTTTATTTTTTCTATTTTTTTTTAAAATAATCTTTATGCCTCATCAAATATTACATTTTGACAAATCTGGGCCCTCTTAGCAATCGAGATTGAAATGGGTACAGACCAAAATTTGTACACATAAACTTGATGACCTGTATTAAAATATGGGTGCTATAGATCTGAGACACATGTCTATGCTTGTCTTGCTCAAATTTCAACTGTTTACCAGGACCGAATGCAATCATACCCCTTTATTTACAAAGACTACCGAGTAAATATTATTGTTTAGTTACGCGTCTCCGCTATATAAGAGTTGACAAGCATTAGTTTCAACTTCAATTTTCCAGGACACACGTCTAGAAATTTTGAATATTATAAGGTAAATTTGCTATTGATAAAAATTACTTTAGTTGACTTTAGAAATAGTTAACTCCACTTTCAACTATCTGTAAATTAAAGGGTCATATTTACCGATTTAAATAGTCCCCCTGTGACACAGGGCCTGTTTGACTATTTAGTATTTAGTTTATGACTAAAAAAATATTTTCTGCTTTTTTCATGTGAGATTCTACATTCCTCTCTGCATCATCTTTTTTTTAAAAAAGTAAACTTTCAAATTAATATCATTTGGCAATGTCCATTTTGTTTAAGAATTCCGTCAGATTTAACTGAAATTAATATTGTTTAGATCTTACGTTTATTAGATTTGGGAAGAAATCGATAAGAGAGATTCAAAAAAGGCCTGAAAGAAAATCCCCATCAACACGTTCCATTCACAAAGTATTTTTCGTGAACCTGCTACAGTCACAATGTAGAGCAGGTTCTTAAGAATCTATATATATATATATATATATATATATATATAATTCTCTACGTCACCCAACCATGCGGAACACCACGCACGCACGCCGACTCTCTAACCCTCCTCCCGCCCCCTTCACCAAAGCGAATATGTGCAAACGAGGCCAGAGGCGTAACTAGGTTTTTAGCGCCCTTGGCTAATTCATTTTTGGCGCCCTTGATAAATTGACAAGTTTCAGCTTTGCGATTTTTTAATTTGTTAGAAAAATAATTGAATTTCTCTTATTTTATTTATGACAATAATTACGTTGTCTGACAGTGACAGTCATACAACGTGAATATAACAAATGCATAAGACAGGAACAATACTAATTTGCAGATTATTATTTACTAAATAATACGAAATAAATTGTTGGAATAATCAACTTATTGTTGCGTTAATAAAGATTACAGCAAAACTTGAAGTAACATGTATTATAAATAAAATAAATAGTGTCAATGTGCCATACTCATTACCTCATACATAAAGATAGAAACTCACAATTTTAAGTAACACTTCACCGACTACAGCTAAGCACTTCTGTTAGCTGGCGTATTGGCGTGTTGCTAATAGAGTCGGACGTCTCTAAATCGAACTCAAGGGGGGGAAAATTTCGACTTACGAAGTTTTCGAGTTAGGGAAACTGGAGTAATAGGCGCAGATTAATCAAGGACAATGTTGATATTGAGAGGGGGGGGGGAGCCATAGCGGTTAGAAGGCTTGACATGAAAGAGGGGCGCTGATGTTTCATATGAAAGGAGCCAACTTGCTTTGACATACCGACACAAGCTCCTGAGAGGAGACACCTTCCCTCCCCTCCCCCACTTTACTCCCTCGACCGTGGGATGGGGATAGTAAGATTTTTCTTTTTAAAAGAAAGACTGTAAAATCATATTGACATTTGTATGATAAGAAGCCCCACAAAGGCCACAAACATAATAAAAAATATTATTATGGTTTAAATGAAAAATATTTAAATATAATTAATTATTCACTTTTTTGTTATCGAGGATAAAAGTGAAATACAGTCTGACTTCACTAAGCCGAATTTCCTTAAGTTGAAAACCTCCTTAAATCGAATTAATTGTTAGGTCCCGGCCAAATTCCATAAGACTAATGTATTTTAGATCTCCTTAACTCCAAGATTTTTTGGCTTTCAACCTCTCTTAGTAGAATTTTCCAAGGCGTTTGGGTTATTAATCTGGAGTGACATTTCAGAACACGTATTCCGTAGAGTCAAGTAAATGGACGTAAAATCTTATCTTAGTGCATTCCACGAGGGATTACGCGACCCTTGCAAGTACACAAAATGACAGAGAAGACAAGAAAAAGGAGTGGTAACTAATTCGCGTCCCTTTGCTGCATGATGTGACTCTTATTAAAAAGAGGGAGTAAAGTGGGGGAGGAAGGGAAGGTGTCTCCTCTCACGGGCTTGTGTCGGCATGTCAAAGCAAGTTGGCTTCCTTTCATATGAAACATAGACACCGCCTCTCTTTCCTGTCAAGCGTACTAGCCAGTATTGCTGTTCCCCCCACGTCTCAATATCTACTTTGTACTTGATTAATCGGCGCCTGTTACACCATTTCCCCTAACTCAAAAACGAGTTCGACTTAAAGAGGTCCCACTGTATTTATTTAAATACAAATTTTTAAATTGGCGATTTAGGGGCGCCCTTTTGAGCTGGCACCCTTGGCAACTGCCCCGATGCCAACCCGTTGTTACGCCACTGTACGAGGCTTACGAATGACCCTCGCTGGGGTCGACCAATGTCTCGAGACCAACAATGGTCCTTGCGTTAACTTGCAGTGATCCTTCACAGAATAACGTGAGATTCGTAGTGTACTGGTTATCACGTCCGCCTTATACGGAGCAGGTCCTGGGTTCAAGCCCCAGCGAAAAAAAATATTTTTAAAAATGTCTGTTTATGCCCGTTCTTTAACCCCTTTATTGCCAACATGGCTGACCCTCGTTAGGGTCGGCCAATCACAGTTTATGGTTGGCAAGCTAATGTTGTAAAGTGTGGTGGGCAGGTAGATAACCACACGGCGAATGTCTCGAAACCAACAATGAGTCGGCAGTTCCCACCTCCCCCCCCCCAACCGACGTTCACTCGCATTGTTTTGATTTCTTCGTGCTGTAGTTTGTGTCCGTTCTTTTTCCACTTTCGTGGCACTCTTCGTGAGCAAGTCTGCGGCGTATGCTACGCCGCGGGGCGTCTAGTGTAATTTATTCTGTCACGGCGTTGAGTTGTTTTTATGGTAATGAGTTACGCCCGGACTGTGCAGACAGACAGAAACGAAAGCAAGTTAATAAAAACGTGGTAAAAAATGGCCTAAGTCATTCTAACTAAAAAGGAATTAACATAACATTCAATTCGCAATACAAAATAGTTAAGCGTTTTCAGGTTTACTTTATTTAGTTTAATCTACAACAGTTAATAAGCTCGGTAGCCAAAGTTTAAATTGTATAAGTGTATATATAGCATTTGTAATCTTTTTTTTTACGTGTACCTTTTTTGTTACATGGGCCATCGCTTTGCACATAAAATAAACTAAAACAAATTAAAGAATTAGTGTAGCCGAGTGGTGGCTAAGTTATTAAAACAATAATAAAGTCCAATTCACTTTGTAAAGATATCAAACAGTTTATGTCATCACTCCACAACTACACAGAATACACTAGTCAGTCTTCGCTCCAAGCTACCTCGACACTCTCACTGCGCTACCTCAACCTCACACACGGACCAGGGGCAGTGTGTTACTGGCCCACCAGTTGTGTCCCTGCTCATGACGTGACTGACCTCCCCGTTCACGGGTAGTTGGTCAGTCGCTCTTTGCTACCTCCAGTCACATCTAGGGCTGGAGTGAATGTAGTGACTCGTAAAGGTCACTAAAGCGGACTGCTGAGGTCAACTCTAGCATACGGCTACAGTTTCCCCAGGCCCCTGAATGACAGCACCCTCGCTGGTCAATACATATGGTTTGCCGAAGCAAACAAAGAAAAACATATCTCAAAGAATGAAAAATTAGGCCTGATCACAATCTTAGACAAAATACAAAATTGCATGTTATGACCAGGAATAATTTGAGTAGCCACATGTTATGATTTCAAAAAAATCAGTTATGTTAAATGTCTTATACAATATGTTAACATTAACTTAGAAATGTCAATTTTTGTGGACCTCAAGGATTGTCTCTAAGTGTCAGTGTTTGCACGTTAGGCGATCCGGGCTGACCTGCGTGGTACCCCGGTATAGCGGTAGGTCCTCCCCTACAGCGGGCTGCTTTGTCTCTGCGTCACCCTGTAGAGTTGACGAAAACCTCATCATCACGGTTTGAGGACTGCAGCATAAGGGACCTTCGCGGCTTGGCTTGTGACCGTGACCAGTCCATCTCTTGCGTGGTCCGTGTCATAGCCGAGGTCTTCTGGGGGAGCCGTGCCATCTGGCTTCTTGCTGAACTGATGAGTCTTGCGTGTGCTTGGGCGTGTGGTTATGATGTGATGTGGTTACACCCTTTTGACCTTTGGATCCGCGACCCAAGTCTCTACCCCGTTCAGCCATGACAGGCTCTCTAAACACCATGCTAGTGGGGGTAGGGCTGTTGAATCCCCACCGAGTCAAATGGTTACGGCGCTTTATTTGCCGTTCTTTGATCTCTCAGTGGCAGTCCATGTTTTCACGAGCCTTATGTGGACGAGACGACCACTCCGTCACACAAGGTTGCATCCGTGTAGTGGGTGGCCAGTCACGATTGTTGTACATATTCCTTGTGTCGCTGTCTTCCTTGTGTCGTAAACACGATGACGCTGTCACGGAACGTTACGTTGCAGTGACGTTTTGTATGTACTGGGGTGGAGTGAACCCCTCAGAACGTGGGGCTGTCTTGACCACAATTTCCTGGTTACCAGATAGACCTGGGGTTGGCAGGAAATGAGGTGTCCCATTGTGGTGGTCGAGATACCTTCTTTTGGCCCGGCAGACCTCCTCAGCGTGGCCCTTCCGACTACACCACAGACATACCTTTTGTCGGTGACGGGATCTCCGTTTGTTTGACTTCGGGTGTCTGGGTGCTGGTTGACAGTGAACACCGTTAGCGTCCATGTCCCCTCGGTGCTGTTGTATTGACAGGTGGAGCCTATCTTCCACAGCTGCTACCTGCTGGTTGATGTAGTCCAGTAGGTGTTTCGTAAGTAAATGTATAATATAAAAAACAGGGTATTAGTAGGCCTGACAGGACGTAACACAACAGCGAACGTTTAGGCAAAGAACATTCCACAACGGCCAAATAGTACACAAATGAAACGAATAAAACGAAATAATAATTTTAAAAAACACTTAGCTGCGGTGAAATCCAAGTAGTCCAGTAGGGATAAAGTAAGGAGAGAAAACTAAGAGCTTATATAGGAAAGGATAGGGTGGGTGTGGCCAATCAATCAGCTTGTCAGTGCAAACACAACGTTGATCCCATGTGGTGTAAGAGTCCCATACTCATGGATTAGTCTATTCTCCAGACTGACCCGGCCGGGTGTGTTTGTACAAGAAACCAAGGCGGTGACAGACATGTCATCGACGCCCATGGGGTCACGTCCATTGAAGTTTCGGAAGACAGGACACTGTTTGTCTTGTTTAATGGCACGTACATGCTCAGCGATACGGCACGAGAGTAACCTCCCCGTCTCACCAATGTACTTCAAAGGACAGCGCTTACACACAATGGTGTAGACCACATTGCGGCTGGTACAAAGATAGCCATTCCTAATCTTGAATATCCCCTTAGGGAAGACAATCTGGTCCGTCTGGGTAACAAAGGGACATGTCTTGCAGCGATTACGACCACATGCCTTGGTGCCCAGATGGGAGGACGGAATAAGCAGACGGCTACGAACCAATAGGTCTCGCAGATTTTTGTCCCTCCTGAATACAATGAGGGGTGGGGTGAAAATATGTTGTTTTTCTCAGGGTCCGCGATGAGGATCGTGCGGTTTTTCAAAAATATATCCTTGGCTCTGATGTTGTGGGGATGGTATGTGAGCACCAATTTGCTCCTTTCATTACTATCACTGGAGCGTGATACAAAGGCATCGGCACGAGAGAAGTTTTTAACTCGCTGAAGTGCAGATTGAAGTATAGCTTCAGGGTAAGATATTTGTCTAAATAACTCCACCATTTCCAACGCATTTTCCAAAAAGTCCTCATTAGATTGACACAGCCTACGGAGGCGAAGAAGTTGTGAAAAGGTGATAGAATCTTTACAAGATTTGGGATGAGACGAGGGATAGAGTAGGTAAGAGTGGCTGTCCGTAGGTTTGAAATAGGCCGAAGTGAGGAGGCAGTTTTTCTGGAGAGTTACAGTTATGTCCAGGAAATTAACAGATAGTTCGGAAATCGTGTGAGTGAACTTAATGGAGGGGTGGAAAGAATCAACAAAGTTGATGAACGTGTCAAGTTCACTCATCTCCATATGATTGACCCTAATGCCGTCATCAATGTATCTCTTATAAAATTCGGGGAGGCGACCAGTGTATTCTTGTTCCACTCTGTGCTCGAAATGGCCCATGAACAAGCAAGCATAGTTTGGTCCCATTTTAGTCCCCATGGCGACCCCACTGATTTGGTCAAAGAACTGGTCATTGAACTCAAACGAGTTGAGGGTTAGGACCAATTCCGCCAAACGTAGTAAGGCGTGCGTAGGTATATTGGGGTGAGGTTGTCTTTCCAAAAAGTATTGTACAGCCAGAAGGCCATCGTTGTGGGGAATGGATGTATAGAGGGAACATACATCAAGGAGGAACAGATAGTGCTTTTCGTTTGGATTGATGCTCAGAGAGTCGAATGTCCGTAAGGCATAGTTGGTGTCCTTAATGTACGTAGGAAGGGATGCAACTATCGATTGGAAGACACCATCCAAGAATTCAGAGATGTGTTCTGTTGGACAAGAACATGCAGAGACAATAGGTCTACCAGGGTTAGGTGTTGCGTAAGCTGTGTGAGTGTGAGGTCGGGAGGCAGTACTGTCAGAGGCTGGGCAAGGGCGGCGATGTCAGAGAGGTCTTATCTCATCGAGCGTTGAGTAAGGGTGGTGGCGTCTCTCTGCTCTCCCCATCTTTGTACTATGAAATGTAGATAATTTCTCATGGGTGTTTATCTCGTCAGGTGCCCGATCGAACACTTCCTGGCGGGCACGCCCCTCCAATGCGTCCAGGATTCAAACGGGTAGTTGGTCAGTCGCTCATTGTGACCTCAAGTCACATCGAGGGCTGGAGTGAATGCAGTGACCCGTGAAGGTCACTAAAACGGACTGCTGAGGTCAACTCTAGCAGACGGCCACATTAGGTTTTTAGTAAATGTAGAGTTAGGAATCACAACAAAACAAAATTTCGCAATTGCATTCACACATGTTAACATATTAATCCCATGCATCGTGTAACAATTTTAATAAAATATTTTTAAGCATCTATAATATAAAAAAATTACCAGTAAAAAAGGCCATTGCTTTGTGCCGCAAAGCCAAATCTAAATATAAATGTTATAATAATAATATGACACAGCTCAATTTGAAATGCGTACACGAAAATGTGCGCATCGTAATCAGACAATAAAAGATTTTAGAACGCGCACCGCTCAAAATGAAGCCTTGAAAAAATACTGCACCAAACCGTTTTGAACATCTGCGTAAAGTTGTTCAATATGGAAATTAGATTTATTTTTTCTCTCTTTGTCTCTATATTTTCTGTTTTTTTAATTTGCAGCTTTCAGGCAAAAGGGACAATTACGAAAACTATACCAAACCCATCTGGAGGGTAAAAGGAACCGTCCTGCCAAATTTGGTCCACGTCCGTTATTTGGTTTTTCCGTGATTGTGTAACTTAGAGTTGAAAAGTGAAACATACAAAGATACAAACATCAATTGAGCTTTATATATTAGATAAAGTTTTATTGAAAGTATTCAGATGTATAGAAAAAATATATTACATGATTCACTCAGTCACTGTCGTTGGCTGGTTTACATAGCCAACAAAAGATTTGTTTTTCTTTATTGCACTGTCGCAAACTGGTCAAAATTATCCCCCCACCCCCTATGTTTCCTTTTCAACACTAATAAGAGCAAATATAGTTCAATATAGTTCACAGCTGGCAACTCAAACTAATACTGCATTTAAATTGGCAGTAACGTTCACAGATTCTAATATGTCGTCCCAATAAAATAGAGCAAATCCAAGAATTTCCAAAGGAAGTAATGGGAAATTATCAGAATTTTTCAATCTTAAATTTCAGTGGCAATTGATGTCCGTGTCATAGAAACGTTCAAAATATTTGCAATTTTGACAAATTGTATCGACATATTGATTGCCTAAAATAATTGTGACATCCAAAAGAAATCTAAATTTTGTGTTCATGTCTTTTTGTCGCATAAGATAAGACAGCCTGGAAGGCTGGTACGGGAAGTTAGTCCTACTCTCATACAATTACAATGTTTTATGGCGTACTCAGAACTTTTGTGTTATTTGATCAAATTTGATATCTCACATTAAATCCCACAATCGATCACAATAAATATCAATAAAACTTAGAGTTCTGAGTCCCCCTGTGTGACTACTTAGTTTGTGACTAAAAAATTATTTTCTGCTCTTTCATGCGAGATTCTACATTCCTCACTGCAGTTGGGCCTCATCTTTTTAAAAAAGTTTATTTGTTCATTTTATATCCTTCTAACTCGGTGCTCAGTTGATATCTCCAAATCTCTATAACAGCGTTCTGTATTAGTATTAGCACATCTCTTTGTTCCAGAAAATGGTTTGCATTAATTTAAAAAAAGACGGGTTCCCATAAATTTTTTTAACATAGAAAATAAAAATATTGCATTGAACTGAGTAAAATTCCAGCATCTGATCTCGTTTTACTAGTTACTTCTTCAGATTTCAATTTTTCCAAGACGCTTGAAATTTTAAAGTATGTCTTTTTCGAAATTATCTATGCTATTGCGATGTGTATTAACAGAGAAATTTGAATTTTTTCATGTTCTTGCCATAAATCTTAATAATTTTCCATAACAGAGACGAATTCAAATTATTTACACATTACTTTAAATGGATAGGCCTAACATTTTTAATAAATAACCGGATTTTATTGAAAAACAAAATTATATGGCCTATTTAAATGCATTAACAACAAAATAAATTTAATTTTTAGAAAGCTACCTTACAATAATTTTCTGAAAACTGAAACAGTAATATAAATTACTGCTTGCAAGTTAAACACAATATTTGAGCCACCATGTCATGTGTTAGCGCATTATTCTGCGCATGTCGAAATTCCACGCAAAAACTGTCGTGGCGATAGTAATAGCACATATTATTCGGCCCAGCGGTGATGTGTTGTTTTTTTTATAATTTTTTGGTGCATTTGTCTTATAAAAGCACCATCTGTGACGTATACCGCTTAATTTTCCAAACAAATCGTTACATTTTCGAGCGATTTTAAATTTTGAAACGGTTTTTCGTTAATTTTAACAAACACATTGTAATCAAACAAATGTAACGCGAACCCATTAATTAAGACTCGAAATTTAGAATATTTTTGTTTCACCTTGTTTTTCCCCCTTCAAAAGAAAAAGGGCGGTGGTCGGAAATCGCTTTAATTTTCAAATACCCACATGCCGCCCTCTAAATGTGTGCCGCCTGGGGTGGACCACCCCCATCATCACCCCTAGCTACGCCACTGCACCCAGGAATAACGTAAGGGTATCTTTGATAATGACAAAAGGCGATAAAGTTAAAGAAACAATTATTGACTGCATCACTCATATCAAGAATCAGCACATTGATCTTTCAAAGTTAGAACAACACTAGTTTTCTCCATCATAGAAACAGTATAAAAGAGAAAAAGATTGGCAAAATACTGATCAACTATTTCCATGTCAGCAAACATACGATTAAATGCTCACATAAAATGATTTCTGCCAATCTCAGCCTAGAGCTAAAGAAATAATTCAAAATCCCCCATTCCAGGTCTCGCTACTTATCGGTGCATTACCTGCGTAAATAACTAAACAAACAACTGTAATAAATAATTGTGCCAAATGTTAGCAATCTTATCTACACAGAAAGTTTGATAAAAAGACATTATGAGAATGCGATCTCGTGCTCGGAGCGATATCTGAAGTTAAGTTCAAACTTCATTAACTTTTGAAAGTAAACTGCAATGATTGAGACTGGTAAGTTTCAGCCTTTGATCTTTACGGAGATTTGTAAAGAATATATAAGAAAAGCGATATTATTATATCGCAACACCAAAGGTACATTATATTATGTTCTAATCGTTTTATGTAATAAGCTTTACTGAATGAGACTTCAAAAGTTCTACACAAGAAGTTAAGCGACTTTGATGAGTATTTGAATCGGTCACTGAGGGTTTTGTCTTTTATTAGTTTTTTATACTATAAGGCAAGGGTGCCATGGGCAAACTTTTTCTACAGAGGGCCACTATGGCGGATCCGTTGTCTACGGGGGGATCTAGGTCCTCCCTTTGCCACAGATATTAACCAGCGTCGTCAACACCGATAGAGTATCTGCTGGTTAATAAAAAAAACACTTAATACAAACTGGACGTTGAGTATATAAAACAAGACTCAATTCATTTAAAAAGTTTAATGACAACTTTAAAATAACATCGTAGTTCAAAGAATAGTAAAACCCAGTCTCTCTTCTCACAAAACGCTCCGTCCTTCGTACACAAATCTCTCCCCCCCCCCACAGAAGCGCGCCAATCTCAGGACAACAATTTATAACACAACGGTGCACCATGGTGTCAGAAACAGAGACGCGCCTGGAGCACACCAGAAACAGCCCAAATGCTACAAAGGACAATCCGTGCTCACTCACACCAAAATATCCACGGTATCCGAACGTGACAGACCCATTTAAACCTTTTTTGTTACGGGGGGTGGCATATATATTTTTTCAACTTCAAATACTTCAATTACAATTTACAACATATAAAAAGGGGATTTAATTATAATAATAAATATGTATTTGTCATTTTATTTCACTTTCCTACTATATTACACATACACATTAGATTTTGGAATACGAAATGATACTATTTCCAATTTGATAATACGATTTCACTATTCAGTTATTTCAACAAAAGTTTATTGTTGCCTATCATAATAACAATTGAGATGAAGGAACTAAATTTACATACAAACTGACAACATAGTACAATTATAATTAATAAGAAGTATGTCACTGTTCACTATTTGGGATAATGATCTGGAGCGGAGGAACCAGTTTACTGGTTGTGATTCGGATGACTGCATTCAAATTGCAAATATCGATCTGTTCTTATACTTGTTCATTTTCAAGCAAGAAAAAGCTTGCTAACAGATGTATGTAGACCCATATAGTGACTAGGCCTGTCAACGGGTACCCGGGTGAGATTACCCGGGTAGTAAAGTTCTGCCCGGGTACCCGTGTAAATGTGGCTTCAATATCTATATTAACCAAACTTCGGCTCGCATGCGGCTTTTTTGTGTTTAATTTACGGCTCGCGAAACAATTTATCAAACGAAAATTTTTGTTTCAAATATATGCTGTGAAATACATCTAAGGAGAACTATCTGTCAAGCGGGAAATACAATGAATCATATACAGAAAACAAAACTCCTCTGCCGAAAATAAGGATGGACTGTATAGAGATGAAAGAGGCCGTTTTTGTTGTTGTTAATAAACACCCCCAGAGGCGTAACAACGACTTGGCACCGGGGCAGTTGCCAAGGGCACTGAGGGCTAACCCTTCAATAATTATCAATTTATTCTGTATAATTTAGTATTTTCCCTATTTCTCAAGGGCGCCAAAAATGAATTAGCCAAGGGCGCGGAAAACCCAGTTACGCTTCTGAACAGCCCTTGCTTTGACACTAAATTTGATCTTTGAAATACGCCGACTTTGGGTTTAGTAAAGGTGACCAGACGTCCCGATTTAGGCGGGACAGTCCCGATTTCAGACCTCATGTCCCGCCGACCCCCACTTGTCCCGGCGGGACGCCCGTTTGTCCCGCTTTTTCTGTGGACGAGACTTTTTTATTATTATTATTTTCTTTACAAATCATATTTTTTTACGCAAAAAGGAATCACGTAAAAAAATTAATATCAAATTAAATTAATTTTGTGACAGTGTCTACAGACGCGTCCAACCATAAGGATGTGAAGCTATTTCCTGTAATAATAAGATTTTTTTGCCACTGTAAGGTGTTAAAATTAAAATCCTGGACATGCAATCGCTTCTTGGAGAAACAGCAAAGACCATTTGTAATTTCCTTGTAAATGCATTGCAGAGACATGGTCTAACAGAAAAGGTTGTTGGGTTCTGCACAGACAACGCAAACACGAACTTTGGGGGACTACAAAGGAGAGGAAGAAACAACGTGTTTGCAATATTGCCAGGTGATCTCGGGAAGAAACTGTTAGGTATTGGTTGTGCTGCTCATATCGTCCACAACGCTGTTAGGTATTGGTTGCGCTGCTCATATCGTCCACAACGCTGTTAGGTATTGGTTGTGCTGCTCATATCGTCCACAACGCTGTTAGGTATTGGTTGTGCTGCTCATATCGTCCACAACGCGATACAAACTGCAGGGGATTGCTTGCCAATTGATGTGGAAGCAGTTATTATGAAAATCTATTATTACTTCTACATCTACACTGTTCGTGTAGAGTCATTCAAAGAATTTTGCGAATTCGCCTGTGTAGAATACCAGCGCATTTTTAGAATATGGGAAAACTAGATGGTTATCACTGATGCCTGCAGTGGAGAGAGTCTTAAAATTGTTTCCTGCACTAAAGTCTTATTTCTTGTCAGAAGAGAAGTGCCCCACTCTCATCCGCAACTTCTTTGAAAATAACAGTGCTGAATTGTGGCTCTATTTCGTACACAATATCGCTGCAGTGTTTCATGCGACAATTCTGCGCATTGAGGCACAGAATGTAACAGCATTGGAAGCCTCTTCTGCACTGGATGATTTAATACACAAATGCACTGAGAGAAGCTCTAAAAACTTTTTGCCCAATGAAGTACGTATGCGGATTACTCAATTAGAAGAGGAAGGAATGGTGAGCAAAACCGACATTACAAGAACCGTTGCAAATGTTTACGACAACTGTGCTGAATATCTGAAACAGAGGGTTGAGCAATTCGAATGTCTGAATGCATTTAGTTGGGTTGCGTTAAAAGAGACAACATCATGGGAAAAAGTATAGGAGAGTCTGCAACTTTTTGGACAAAAGATTCGGAATGTTGACATCCATGATAACCAAAAGTCTAGGGGGACAACCGCGTGAACCTGTCCCGCTTTGCGCTACGGAAAATCTGGTCACCTTAGGTTTACGATTGTCGATATTGTTTATCTACCCCCCCCCTCCTCCCTCCATTCGATTGTGCTTCGTGCTTTCATTACAGCGTGTGCCTTGCCCAAAAATCATGATTTTTTGTCAGTTTTTAAAGTCAATAAATTAGTTACTAACAGTGTAAGATGGATAAGGGCCCGTCCGTAAATGACGTTAGGCACCTAGGGGAGGAGGGGTCACACATTTGTGACGAGGGGAGGGTTGTGTTTAAGAATAAATGTGACGTCACATCAAAACGCGCAACTTTAAATAAAAGTTTCACTGAAATATTTGATTGCTTAGAAGTTTATTTAATGACGCTTTACATGATTTAAGTGTGTAGCAAATTTTTAGAGTTCAACTTCACATTAAATTCAAAAATTAAATGACAATAAAGTTATTTGACACATGCTCATTTTCAAAAAAGAAGTACGGCTTTAATGGGGGGGGGGCGCCGCAAAGCTTTGTGACGTTATATCATATTGGAGGGGGCTCTAAGTTTTTGTGACAACCTGTGACGGGGGGGGGTAGAAAATCGGCCAAAATCGCTTGACGTCATTTATGTACGACCCCTAAGACGTCGGCCGTGTAGCTACTGTGTGAAATGAGGTGCATGGAAGGTGGCTAGGTAGCATTTTATAGCGGTCATGACGGGAGAAAATTATGAGATGTTTCGATCGGGTACCCGGGTACCCGTTCGATATTTGGACGGGTACCCGGGCAGCATTTTTCAACAATATTGACAGCCCTAATAGTTAAAAAAGTTTGGCAGTAAAGTTTTTTTAAGGTTGTAAGTGCTGCTGCTGGCAAAGATCCATAAAACTCCAGCAGAATAACTAATTGGAACTTCTCATTCAGGTCACATATTCTGCTTGTAGGTCAATCAGCTCTAATTGTATATCCTCTGGGGCTGAATCTCCTTCTGCACTAAATGGTGATCTGAGGATATTGAAGAGTGGTTCCAGGTTCTTGAAGTCTTGCAACCTCCTTTCAAATTCCACAACCAAGGCATCCAACTGAGGCTTGTACTTGTCAGGCGTTTCCCCAGCAATGGTTTTCTGTTTCAGCAAAGGGAAATGGCAAAACCTGTTTTCACATGCTTCCCTAGAGAGCAAGGAAAGCTTTCCCTGAAATTACTCAACATGCACATACATTTTATGTGCAAACAAGCAATTCCCCTAAAGTTTGACATTCAGTTCATTCAACTTTTCTATAATGTCAATGGCAAACATGAAGTCTGACTTCCAATCTTCATTAACAAAGGTAGTAACAAAGTCACAAACAAAAAAAACCCTTCAGAAAAAATCTCCAGAAAAATAACTATAATTTCCTTGAGATTCTACACTCGGCTCAATTTCTTGCCAAGCTCAACCATATGTCGTTGCTGTGGTATATTATATCACAATGTTCAGTTTCCAAATATTCAAGCAGTGCCTTGAACTGCCTGTGGTTAAATGCCTTGGCTCTGATTAGGTTTATCACACTGACAAAAGGGGCAATAACTTGCTTAATATTAAACGCAAATTTACACAGACTTTCTTGATGAATGACACAGTGGAGAGGTAAGAGTGTTTGGTCAGGATGATCTTCTTCAGAGCACTTGCTCCAGTGGCGTAGCGTGGGGGGGGCAGGGAGGGGACATATGTCCCCAGGCGCCACGTTAGGGGGCGCCAAAAAGAGTATTAAAACTCATTACTTAATTTTATTTTGATGTAAACTATTGTATCCCAAATACGTTTGCAAGATTGAATTTTGGAGCTCCGAAAATATCTTCATTACAAACCAGTTGGCATGCATGATTTAGGCGCCCCCATTGAGCGTTAAGGGGCGCCATTCTACTCATGAATAAATGACACATCCACAATGAAGAATTGCTGCTGGCGTTTAAAAAAAAACAAAATGTGAGTTGCTGGGAGTGAGACTAGGGGAGCAGTAAGAGACAAAGGCGATTCTATTAATAGAACAGACAGAGACGACACTAAAAGCAACCAAAATGACCAAGACAAGAAAAAGGAGTGGCTTAAAGCAGTGGTTCTCAACCTGTGGTCTGCGGAGCACTAGTGGTCCACGAAGATGTGCCTGGTGGTTCGCGAGCAAAGCATGAAATTTACGCACTGTATGATTCATCAAGAAAGACTAGCAAGTAAAACGCAGACTTAAAATATATTTTTGATCTGGCCTAAATAGTTTTTAAATTTTATCAAGGCTCGTCTATTAAATTCTGTCTCTTTGATTTCTTATGTTTGAATATGAATCTTGAACATTAACAGTTACTGATGTATACTGAAGTTCGCTGGTTATCAGACTGTTTGAATAACGTGATGACGTAAGAGAGTTTCTTGTAGAAAAAAAGCTCAAAGCTTGTTGATCATTTGAACCATAGCTTATGGGTTGCTGTTCTGGCTTATTTGGCTGAAATTTTTGAATAACTCAATAAACGTAATTCAACTCGGCAAGAAAGCAGACACATTTAATTACTCTCAGTGACAAAGTGTCTGCTTTTACGAAAAATCTTGATCTTTGGAAAAGAAGATTATTTCAAGGTACCTTTGAGATGTTTGATCAATTGTACGAAACCACCGAGAAACCAGAAAATGCTGAAATAAATAAACAAACTGTTGATAAATTTGATTTCTGGTCATATTCAATCAATGCAGAACCAATTTAAATTCTACTTTTGTGATTTTTAACGTTCAGTGGTTTTTCGTGGGTGTCCAGACCTAATCTCGCACACATTCACTCATCAAATAAAAAAATGACCAACATCGTAATTAAAACCAATTCATTGAACTGACTAGCGATACCACTTTGAATATGTTGCATCAGAAAGTGGGCTTAATGAAATTTTGAGTACTCCTAACTGTCTCAGCTAGCTTTTAAAATACGTTTACCCTTTGCAAACTTTGTGAAAGTGGATTTTCTGCATTGCTTACAATAAAAACAAAACATCGTTCGTACTAAATAAACTAATATGGCAGTCTTTTTAATACAAACTACTGTTTTATGACTTAAAGTTTTTTTATAGTAAGCAAGTAGAATTAAATAAGAAGACTATGAGACTAATATAAATGACATTTGTTCGTTACAAAAGAAAGCCATTACAATATTGTTTTTGGAGCACGCAAATCGTAGCATATTAGTATAGTTTTACTAACTAACATGTATATTACTTATAGCTAGCTATATACACAGTATAATTATATTTAACTTTCCAGCACGGCAGTAGCACGATTTTTAGTAGTGGTCCGTAGCTAAGACACACATTTTTCAAGTGGTTATTGAATCTCAAAAGGTTGAGAACCACTGGCTTACAGAATGGTTAATTCGCGTCCCTTTGCTGCATGCTGTGACTCTTTAAAAAAAAATTACTTCCCCAATCCCTCTGTGGAGGGAGTAAAGTGGGGGAGAGGAGGGAAGGTCTCTCCTCTCACGGGCTTCCGTCGGTATGTCAAAGCAAGTTGGATTCCTTTCATATGAAACAGCAGACACCGCCTCTCTTTCCTGTCTCTCTGTGATCAAACTTGTTGCTCAATATGATCCACTGTTAGAAAAACACCTACAACATGCCCGAGATAATCCAGGTTCAGTATCTTATTTATCACCGGAAATCCAAATGAATTTATCCACCTACTTACATCGACTGTAAGGAATCAGCTGTTGAGTGAAATCAGAAAAAAACAAGTACTACGGTATCTTACTTGACTCAACATTCGATCTAGGACACTGGGAACAGTTTTCTCAAGTCATCAGATTTGTGGATGTTGATTTTCAAACTAAAAAAGTAACCATCAAAGAATCATTTTTAGGTTTTGTACAGATACATTCCAAAGACGCAGCAAACCTGCTTGAAAGAGTTATCGTAGAAAAACTGGAATCTAATAGCATACCACTAACCGACTGTCGGTCACAATGTTATGACAATGCTGCTGTAATGACTGGGCATATCCGGCCTTCAACAGCGAATATGTGCCAGAAATCACAGAGCATTGTGCATCAACTGTGACAACCACAGCTTAAACTTAGCAAGAGTACACTCAGCTAAACAGGATCCAGTTACTATCACGTTTTTTTTGGAACAGTTGAAAGTATAAAATTTTTGTTTTCTCTCGTTCAACAACTCGTTGGGAAGAATTAAAAAGAGTTGTGCCAATCACAATGAAGAGGGAGTCTGAAACACGTTGGAGTGCACGATCAGAAGCTGTTAAAGCTATTTATGAGGACTAGATGAACTGGTAGGGCGTTGGAAAAATTATTAGAACATACAAATATGACGCCTGACACTAGATGTGATGCAGAAGCTTTGCTGGTAGGTATATTAAACTTTAACTTCCTATTTTTGTTACATTTCTGGTACATCATACTTGGGAAAATTGATTGTGTCCAGAAACGGTTGCAGAATCCTACTGTGAATTTCAAGGAAGCAGCATCTGATCTTGAATCGCTTGAGTCAGAAATTGTCAACATTCGTGATAATTTGAGCCAGGTTGCGGTAGACAATGGAAAAGAAGATACACAACTTTGGGAATCGAGGTTGACAGAAGGATTAAACGACATCGGAGGATGCCTGGAGAATTAACAAGAGATGCAGGACTTTCTGCAGAAGAAGAAATTTCACGTGATATGAACAGCGTAATTGATAGACTCCAAAAAGAGATATCTATACGGTTTTTACGTCTAAAAAACCTAAACAACAAATTTGGATTTTTACTAGACGTAAAAACTCTTCTTGCTGAGACAAAAGTCGATACACTTCGTTAAAATTGCTTAGATTTTGCTAATTTCTACGACACTGACGTCAATGGTCACGAATTGTGCACAGAAACCGGAGACTGAAAAATGCTGCTCAGTAACCGGGCTGAAGTTCTACCGGAAACTCCTTTGGATCTTCTTGGTTTTATTGTTTCATATGGAGATGACGTATTTGCGAATCTGCGCATTTCACTTCAAATACTTCTAACAATTGCTGTTTCAACTGAAACTGTGAGCGGTCCTCAGCAAACTGAAGCTTATTTTGTCTTATTTACGTGCTTCAATGGGACAAGATCGTATGAGTGATCTTGCACTCCTTTGCATCGAAAGAGAAACACTTGAGAATATTAATTTTGACAACGTGATTAACGAGTTTGCGCCATTCAAATCAAGGAGGATCAATTTTTTGTATACTATGTCTATTCGAGTCATGTATAATTAATAGAGTGTTTTTTTTTCAAATAAATTGTTTACAACCGTATAGAGAAATATTAGTCTGTATTCTATTTCATTAAAATACCAAATGCTTCGAAAATGAACTATATGAACCGTAAAATTTCATTTTTTAAAATTTTCTTTTTAAGGGGGGGGCTCAGTGAGCCCCCAGAATCTTTCGGTCCGACAAGGGGCGCAGATTTTGTGTCATGTCCCCGGGCGCACATGACCCTAGCTACGCCACTGACTCGCTCCATCGGTTGTCACACTTGCCATCTTTTCCACACCAACACAGTTCTTTTAACACAGTTCTCATCAGCATTGAAAAAATCCTGACCTGTATTTGTGTCTTTAACTGACTCAACACAAAGTAATTTTTCGGTAAACTCAAAAGGAGCACGCTACAAATGTATAAATATCAACAATTTTGCTGTGTTCTATACTTTCGTCTAACGAATGAGAGTTCCACAAAATGCTTTTGCTTGCATCTCGATAGGGGTGTATCAAATTTTCACATTTTTTTTCCAACACGCCTGACTACAGTTCTCCTTGATAAAGAAATGCGGTCAGATTTTGTTTTTGAACGGGACATATAAAGCCTACTGAATCTTATTAGCATTCCTTAAAGAAATCGCTGTCAGAAAAATGCATTATCCTTTTTATAATCTAATGGTAAAGCACCAAACTATCTTTAGTTGCAGCATCTTTTAGTTAATACTTCTTGGTGAAAACAGTTTACTTCTTCTTTAAATTATTAACCAAATCCTGGCATTGCCTTTTTCTTTCTTAGTTTGTTAAATTCTGCCCGAAATCCATTTGTTTTGTTTTTAAGCTATATTATTTAAAGGCGCTCACACACCTACACACAGCAAGCATTCTGCTTGCTCCCAACGCTCGTGAATCAATATTTAGCAGTCCATTTGTCTTTATAAATACTACTTTCGTCCTCAAACCTTTTTTTTCAAGCCCTCATGGTTAAATAAACGTCTATTCACTTTTAAATACAAAACCGTTCAAAATATAAATCGTAAACAAAAGCCCCTTCTTGTTGAGTTTTAAAGCAGTTTCGAATTGGGAAGTTACTAATTGATGAATTATGATCACTAATCGATTCTGGAGCAATAAAACCGATTTAATATCCCTAGATTCGAAGCAAATACTCGGAATAAAATTTCAAAAATATAGTGAAAATTCTATACAAAGAAAATTACCATCGACTTAAGATCGCACCATGTAAATGCCTACGGGCCGCATCATAATATATTATGACGGGCCGCATGCTGCCCGCAGGCCGTAGTTTTCCCCTCCTTGCTATAAGCAGTCAAATTTAAACTTAATGGCTCAATTCATTGACTAGGGTGGCTACCTTATTTAAGCGTTAAAATAAGTTTTAATTGCTGTGATTTTATTTTTTGTGTGTGGTAAAGTTTAATAAAATATTTTTAAAATCTTTTTTTTTAAAAAGGACACGCCTTTATTTACATATAGAAAGTGCACTTAAAAGAAGAAAATAAAATTTTCTATGATAACAGGTGAAATCCTTGAACTTATCCACTGCACATAAAGCGTGTAGTGGATAGATTCACGGATTTCACCTGTTATCATAGAATGTTTTTATTTTCTTCTTTTTATTGCATTTTCTATATGTAAATAAAAGCGTGACCTTTTTTAAAAAAAAAGATTTTTTAAATATTTTATTTTCTACTTTTTAGTATCAACATTTTTAAGTCGATTTTTCGACCATATCAATTCAATTTAATTAGTTAAACTTGTCAATAACTTAAATGTTAATAAAAAGTTAGATTATTAATTACAAATTTATGTATTAAAAAAGAATCAGTTTCCCCACCGAAAATTGAACCACGTAACTCCAGGTCAGCTCCATCACTCTAACACGTACCTCCAGGTCAGCTCCATCACTCTAACACGTACCTTCAGGTCAGCTCCATCACTCTAACAATTCGGCCAAGGAAGCCTAAAAGATTACGTTTTTTTAAAACTTATAATAAAAACTCTTTACAATTCACGTCTGACGTCAACACATCTTTTTTTTTACCTCTATTTACTTTTTTTTAAAATCCCTTATATTAACTTCGAAATCTTGTCTCTCTGTCTGTCGTCATCTCTTCGTCGGGCGGAAAATCAAAAGTCAAAAATGACCCACTTCCCGTAATACCATCGAGCTGAAATTTGGAACATAGACTTGTGTCACCTAACAATGCATCGTATCACAATTTCAGATCGATCGAACGTACCATAATTAAATTAATGCATTTTTAGTTATCTCTATACGACATATGTAATTCAATTTCACGGTTTGTTTGTTTTTTCACTTGACAGTTCAGTTCGCGCGTTGACGCCACATCGTCGATGTACCGGCGTGATTTTGTTTACATTTTACGTGTCACGCTGAGCTCGGTCCAGCGATCGGTGACCAGACCTTTCCCCCCGGGTTATAAAGCAAAGGGGAGTTAAGACAGATTAAGTCTGTAAATGTTTGTCGCGTTTGAACATAATCAATACTGTTAGTTATGTCTCATATATAAGGGATTTATAGTCAAAAACTTTGTTTTACGGGTTTGTTTTATTTATACCAAACACCTCATCAGCCCCCGCCCAACGTTTTGATACCACGGTGATGTGATCACGTGGTGAACTCATGGATGTCAACAAAAGCAGACGTGTACCGATGCTATATTAAGATAAACTAAAAAAGCAATAATTTAATTTCGTTACATTCGATCGATCTAAAATTTTGATACAATGCATTGTCAGCCAAGATCTATCTGTGGTAAAAGATTGAGATCTCTAAGACCATCAGAAGTGATTTAATTTTACGTTACAAAATTTGACGGAAGGATAGAAGGAGGGAAGGATGGACGGATACAACATTCAAACAGTGTGACTTAAATAAAAGCGTGTAATAATAAAAAAGTGTTTCTTTTAGACTTATATTTCTTTCTCTTTTATCTAATAAATCAGCATTCTCAAGATAAAAATGTCGAATCTTTGGGGAATTCATGTTATTAGGCATTGATATTAATGACATTTTGTTTCATCGGCCCTGACAGTTTATTCTGGCATGTGTTTTTAAATACATGATTTACGTTACTCTAGATTTGACTAGAAAGCACTGGGATTAGTTAAGGGTTTAATCCTGCCTTTACAACTGGGATAAATTACACCAATAGGTGAAACACTGAATTTGTTTGACTAAAGAGGGGTTTATAATTATATACAACTGAATTGTCACACTTAAACTGATTACCTTTTTAAATCCCTTATATTAACTTCGAAATCTTCTCTCTCTCTCTCTCTCTCTCTCTCTCTCTCTCAATTTCTCTCTATCTCTCTCTCTCTCTCTCTCTCTCTCTCTCTCTATCTCTCTCTCTCTCTCTCTCTCTCTCTCTCTCTCTCTCTCTCTCTCTCTCTCTCTCTCTCTCTCTCTCTCTCTCTCTCTGTGTCTGTCGTCATCTCTTTGTACGTCGGTCGGGTGGAAAAACAAACGTCAAAAAATGACACACTTGCCGTGATGGCATCGAGCTGACATTTGGCACATAAACTCGTGTCATCTAACAATGCATCGTATCAAAATTTCATATTGATCAAATGTACCAAAATTAAATTAATGCATTTTTAGTTTATCTATATAAAACTATATGCAGCAGTCGCGCTATTGTTTACATTTTACGGGTCACTTGACTTCACGCCAGCCATCGGTGATCACATCTCGTGTTTTAACCATGTGGAATTCACTCAGTTTCAGGCTGTAAATGTTTGTCGCGTTGGAACATAATCAATACTTTAAGTTATGTCTCATATAGAGGGATTTATAGTCAAAAACTTTGTTTTTACATGTTTATTTTTATTTCTGTACTTTTTTCTGGCAATACCGTTGATAGCCAGTGTAAACTATATTATTTTATCCACAGTGGAGTCAATATGTGCAACTTGTGTTATCCCCCCCCCCATATTTCCTCTATAATTCTCCTCAGAGTCTATTTGCTCTGTTGTATGTTGTTCAAATGGTTACACACTGAGGTGGTAAGAAACATTCGTGAAATGCGACCTAAAAAATACATTATATAAGTGTGACACTTTTTCCTAATTTACAAGTCCCACGTTCGTTTATCGTTTCTAAAAAAATTTTTAAAATGCCAGAAAGTTAAAGTAAATCTTTTTAAAACAAATAGTTTCATTATGGATAAGTGACGTTTTTTTAATTAAGTTTTTTTTCCTTTCTTTAGTTTAAATATGGGGTGTCGTAGGCGTAATAAATTTTAAGTTTTGGTAGGGGTTAAAAAAGTTCGTAGTTAATATTGGTTTTTGTAAGATTTACAGCAATTGGCGAAGAACATTAATTCAGAGAGACAGAGAGAGAGAGAGTGAGAGAGAGAGAGAGAGTGAGAGAGAGAGAGAGAGAGAGAGAGAGAGAGAGAGAGAGAGAGAGAGATGAGAGAGAGAGAGAGAGGAGAGAGAGAGAGAGAGATGAGAGAGAGAGAGAGAGAGATGAGAGAGAGAGAGTGAGAGAGAGAGAGAGAGAGAGAGATGAGAGAGAGAGAGAGAGAGAGAGAGAGAGAGTTACAGTTACAGTGTTGTTTTTTCGAGAAATTGGTTCTGAGGAATTTTTTTACCGGCTACAGTTTTACCTACACCACAGATCAAATCCAAACACAAACGCGCTTTTTATTTTTGATTTGTATCTTTGCACATGAAATAGTAAGAAATTTTGGAAGACTAAAAAAAAGTAAGAGTTATTATTTTATTTCTATCGATAATAATATTTCTAAAGAAAATACTTCAACAGATTGATAATGCCTTCTCATAACCTTTTCTAAAATTTAAATTTATTCTCTCTTTCAGACCTCAGAGTCACAAACAAAATAAAACCCATGGCTGATGAAGGTACATACTTTTAAATCTAAAGAAAATTATTTCGAATACGTAAAAGGAGTACTACTCATTTAGGTTTTTGGACTATTTAAAACAAATTTATCTCGTTAGTCTTGCAAATACGCTAAATATTGTGTTTTGTGAAACATTTCAGGTGTTGTTAATACTCAATCAGTTGTTTCAACACAGGTAAGCACGTTTCTATACTGGTTGGAATATACTTTAATTATTTTTTGTTGGAATAAAATGAACGAGGACATAATTATATCAAAATATTATGTAGCAAATAACTTCAGGAGATGGCAAGTTTAGCGCTTTTTTATAATTATTTTCATTCATTGACAATATAAGAATACGAATCTTAAATGTAAGATTCACTATGTAAAATATAATCAAAGAAGCATTAGAAATTTTAAATGCGTAAAATGACATTTCTTTCCTTATGAATTTATCTGAGAAATTTTTCAGATGTTGTTTTAAATAAAATAAAAAAACATTTTATAAATTTACAGGCCGTTGTAGGAATTCCTTTTGATGATTTGTGTAAAAAGCTTGTGGAAAGGGGAAAGACTAAGCTGGTGGAAGTTTTTACCAAATGTAAGTCACGAAGTCTCAGTTCAACAATTTAATGTTTAAAATAAAATTTTAAAAAAAAACTACTAAAGTTTCAGATAATTCGTATATAATGTCTTTGTCTAAATATTTTTTCATAGGTAAGGATATTTATGAAAAAAATGGATCTCGGCTGAATCTGGACATTCTTGGCGAAATTTGTAAAAGGTAACTAAACATAATAATACCCCTAAGAACTAAATGTTTCAAATGTCCGCCACATAAATCGTGAAAGTGCTCGCTTACAACCCTCCACCCATCTTCAAAACTCCCGATTGGTGTAACTTTGTTGGTGTGCTACTTGATTGGTTAAAGAAGAAAACAAAATGATTACACAGAGTTGAGATAGCGCAACACTTAAACTGAATGTGTGGTTTTTATCGTTACCCATTAGATAGAGAAGAGATCAAAATCCGGGATATTAGAGAAATTGTTTTTGACCTAGAACAACTACCAGTGAATGGCGATGTATTTTCAAGTGATTAAAGCCAAATATAGACTGCTACTATCGAAATGTACATAATTTATTTAGTGGCAGTTCCCTGTGCACACAAGCATGAATGACATTTTTAAACCTTTATACAGTCTTCTGGCAAGTCCATTTTACTTCACGCTATTGATTTCTTACTAGTGCATAATATTGTCCTACCTATTACCCAATGCTTTTTTTTCTAGCGAAAAATGTTTGGGAACTCATTTCACATCTGTTTTTTAACTTATGTCAGAAAATACTATAATAGTATAATAGTACCAAAAAAGGTATGGGAACTCAGTTCCCATGAGTTCCCACTGAAAAAAGCACTGCCCATACCTATATTTAGTAATGGCTCCATATGTTTCATGTGTATTAACAGTTTTTCGATAAAGTCATGTTCCTTTTATCAATTATACTCTCATGGGTATCAATTTCCTGACACACAAATCATTTTTTATTGTTATTTGTGGACTTTTAAATGTAAATAAGGCTTTATTTTCCTTTTACTTCTAGTTAAACCAATACAAATTCCACGGAGTTTTATTTTTTATTAATAGTACTATTTACAATTAGGTTGGTAACCGAATACTAAGAATAAGATAACTATTTTATTGGTTAATTAGCAATACACAATAAAATATGTTATTATTATTTATTTTTCTAACTGTATCAGTCGAAAGTTAACATTAATTTTTATTTTAAATCACCTTTCTCTTTTAAAAGGTTGGAAGCATTTCACTGGTGAGTTTTTGCGTGTACTGATATATATCTGATTTATTAAAATATTCAAATAATCTATGAAATAATATTGTCTAATAAATACTTTTCTTGGAACGGTTTTCTCAAAATTTTCATAAAAGGGTAAATGAAATTTCTATGAAAGTTGTATTTGAATGTTACATTCCTATGACAGGAGTGACGATGATTTGGTAAATCTTGAAGAGTTAAGCAACGAGAAAATCACTATTGACAAAGATGACATTTTGGGAAAGGTAATTTTCTTCATTTGTTTTGAAATTTTAAATTTATTAACTTAATAAGCCAAATTCATATTAGATTCGTAAGTAATTTGTTTTCATCTCATTCCAATTTAATTGTGTCGGACATACTATGCTATACGTCTCTAAATGTTAAAATATTTATTGCAATCAAAATTTCAACTCAGTTTCACCAGTGGCGGATTTAGGTTTGTCTGCGTGGGGGGGGGGCAGGAGAATTTCAGGGGGCGCCGCAAATTTTTTTTATTCATTCACTTAGTGCAAATATTTCTAGGTGCTGACAAAAAATTCATTTGTCTAAATTGCTGGTTCTGCAATGAAGATTAGAAATATGATATGAGATTCACTCTTATTGCTATATTTTATGTTGGAAAAAAACATTTCTGCTCACTTTAAATGTGAGATTTACTCTAATAAGTTTTCATCTTAAGAGACTGCTGCAGTCTCAAATATGAAATCTAAAGTTTGTTGTTTATGTTACATACATTTTCAGAGTTGCCCTGTGGCAACTTGCTAGACAAAAAGAAACATCTAGTCTAAAGTAGATATTATTAATCAATTGAATTTATGAAAATGGTAGTTAATTTGGGAGCTGTTATTTGTGACAAAATCTAAATTTCTCATAATCCTTTGTGTTCACTTTCAATTGCTGAATATCCTAGCAGACTTTAACATAGAAAACTCAGCATAATAAGTTTATAATCTTAAAGCTAAATAAAACATCTAAAATGTTTTGATAATGAGGTAGAATTTGATTAAATTTTTATAGGACTCCAATAGTTTGTTGTACTATCTGCAAGATGACTCATCAGTTTGTTCAGCTTGCCATAAATAGCAGTGACAGTAACTCAAACAAATAACTAAGTGTTAAATAATAAATGTTGCGTTGATCATTCAAAGTACATTCTTGAATATTCTTTTTGCTCACATCAAACCATTGCAATGAATCTCTTCAATATACAAACAATTGCTTTATATTCAGGAAGGTAGAGTAATAGGTCACAAATGCAACAACAAAAAAATAATGTATTTTAAAAAATATTAATAATTAATAAAAGGCCTAAGTAATTAAAGAAATCATTTATCATATACATATTATATGCACCTATCATATGTAGGATAAAAAGATGACAGTAAATTATGAACTTAGTTTCAAAGAGAACAACTTATTTTTACTAATAAAATTTTAAGAGCTACTGTTTTTAGTTCTTGTAATAGTTTTCTATCTGAAAGAATGAAATGAGAATTTTAGCTGGCAAAATAGTTCAGTTTAAGAAGACCAGGTAATCTGATGCTACAAATAATGAAAAACACAAAGACTTTGGTGGAGCGGATTGGTCAGGATTAGTAACACACACACAAAGAGTTTCAATAATATTATTCTTATAAATAAACTAAACGATTTACATCAGGATTTTAAAAAAATTATTTATCACTGGAAGTTTGAGCATCAAACTTTGGGAAAATCAATGAACTTTACAAAGACAATGGTTGTAAGTTCCTTAAATAAACATTTAAAATCTAATAAGAATGCAGGACTAAACACAAACCATGGACAAGCATAGGATGCAATATTCTTCGGTATAGAAGGAGCGTCTGTAACAGATAAGATAAGATAAGATAAGATAAGATAGAGCCCTGAGCCCTATATAAATTGCTTTCTACGTGATTTCATTGAAGCAAAACGATTTATCGTTGATTCAAAGTCAACATTCTCAGCTAGGTCACGTTCAATTGAATTTAATGACAATCCAGACGGACGTTTGTTTGTCATTGTAGAGCGCAAATAATTTTTGATGAGTTTCAATCTACTGAAACTTCTTTCGGCAGTAGCACTGCTAACAGGAAGAGTCAAGTAAATTTTATAGAGTACTAGCCGTGTTACCCGGCGTCGCACGATTAAAATAATAGTCAACAGATTTTTAAAAAAAATTATTTCAATTCATTCATTCAAAAACAATTTTAAAAATAAATTGAAATGTAATTAAAAATAAGTACATGTAATTTATATATTGCTTATATTAAGGCTTGTCGATAGACTATATTTTTGGTTTTTCCTTCTGGTGCAAAAATGAAAAGATTTCTTGGTGACCCAACTCTAGAACATGCCACATATAGCTGTCCATGGGCAAAGCATGCTTCCTCAAGTACAATGCCTGCCACTTTTAAAGACTGTCCCTGTGCCTTGTTGATAGACATGGCAAATGCAAGCCTGATTGGAAACTGGAGGCGCTTGAAATCAAAAGGCATATCTGTTGGTATGAGTGGACTTCTTGGGATGAAGACATCTTCTCCTTTGGCGCAGCCTGTCAAAATTGTGGCTTCTATTACATGAGGTAAGAGATGCTTGATGCTCAATCGTGTTCCATTGCATAGTTTAGGGTGATCCAAATTTCTCAGAAGTATGATAGGAGCTCCGATTTTAAGTTCCAAGTTGTGTGATGGCATGCCAGGAGGATCTAATGAATTCAAAAATTCTGTTGGATAGTAAACAGCTTGGGCCGGAGCTGTAACCGTATCAATAGATTTGTAGTTTTTTGAAATGCCTGGTAGAAAATTGTGAATTTGAGAATTGATGCTGTTGACACTTGAATTCTTTGGAGCAAGAATGGCCCTTTCGCACAACCACTCAGGATTTTTAAACTGGTCTTGGATGTTTGGAAAAACGGCAAGTTTCAACTCTTCAAGTGACTTTGCTACAGTGCAAAAATTTGATGGGAAAGAAACTGTTCCTGATGCTGGGTCCACCTGCCACTTTCCATCGCCAAGTTGAAGCAATTGATGTGAGAAGTAGCCTGCTGCATTATCTCCATGTAAATGGACTCTCATGTTGGTTGTCAGAGTCATTTTCTTGACCTGTTTCCACAGAGTTGAAGCTTTGAGGAAGGCATTCAACTCATCGCTTGGTGTTGACCTTGGAATGACAGGGAAAGTTTGTCGAAAATATCCAGCTAATACCACAACTGTTCCTCCCATTAGTTTTGTGTTTCCTTTTAAATCCTGAAGAGTGTTGTTCAAGGCTTCAAGAGCTCGCTTGTGTGACATTGTACACTCATCCCAGACAATGAGAGAACACTCTTCTAGTACCTTGGCCTTTCCTGATCCTTTTGATATGTTGCAGGTTACATTCTCAGAATGGTTCATGTTCAAAGGTAACTTGAAGGCAGAATGAGCTGTTCTACCTCCTGCAAGCAATGTTGATGCTATGCCAGAAGAAGCAACTGCTATAGCAATACCTTTGTCTCGTCTGATTGTAGCCAAGAGCAAATTGATCACAAATGTTTTACCTGTACCTCCTGGAGCATCAAGGAATATGATTCCACCTTTTTTGAGGTAACCAGTTCTAAGATGTGAATGTAGGCAGCTCTTTGATCCTCAACTAAACGTGGTTGATTTTCTGAGACATAGGCCATCAATTCATTTGTGTTATAATTTTGTTCTCGTAGAATTTCACTATTCTGAAGATTGTTTTCATTTCTTTGAGGCGTTGGTAACCCAAACTGGTCAAGGTTCCTTCCTGACATTGATACACACAAATCCTCCAACAACATAAGACACCTGTTGTAAATCTCATTAGAGAACTCAATTAGCAGTGTTTGATTCTCTCTCTTGGTTTGCAACATAATGTCCTCACTCAAATCTGTTTTAAATGTATCCCAGAGAGCAAGTGGATTAGAAACAGAGCATGTTGTCAGCAAAATTGAAAACAGATGTCTCAAACGGGTAGGTGATTGAGATGTACATGCCTCCTCCATGGTCAAGACCCAATGGTGATCGTTTTCTAGTAGCCCTTGCATTTGGCAAGCTTCCCTAAATGTAGCACACACATTACCATCAACAGTTTTTAAGTCACTGTAGGATGTTGGTCCTCTAACAACATGAAGTAGCATCCTCAAAAAGAAGCATTATGCATTAGATGGGTGAACGGTGTACACACGTCCCAATGCATCTGAAGATTTTATCCCTGGATGATATTAAACATCTGCTCCTTGTTTGCGGCGTTTAAATAATTTTTTAGAAGCATTCCAAGTATAGTACCTTGGAACCACACAATAGAGAATGGTTTTTGCTAAGTCATCTTGTTGGCACAGTTGAAAAAAAGCTGTCAAAGTTGTTCTTGGTGGCTTAGGAATTTGATGATATATATTTTCTTGGTTGAAGTATACTCTTTGACCCTTTTCAAGATGAACACTGAAGTGAACAACTGTTCGATACCGTTCATGAATTTGGAAATTCAAAATTCTCCAGACTGCTTCATTACTGCTGATGTAACGACCCATTAGAAAATTTTGCACCTCATCTGGATTTTCTTGGTTTCCTTCAAGATCAAAAACGGCCTGGTCACTTCCTTTATTGACGTACTTTCAGATGTATTTGATGGCCTTGACAGATTGGCAAGATTCGACATTTATGTGAGCTTGAAACATTTTTGTCAAAATTGGAGTGTAGGGAACCACCCATCTGTTGTCCATTTCTATTTCTTGATATGTTGAACCAACCTTCATTTTGATTTTTGCAGTAAAACCACCATCTCCTGGTTTACGGCGTCTGTACACAGGATAGCCATCTTCACCAGTTTTAGTTTCTTGTATCAAATTCCTTGGATATTTTTTTGAGCATTTCCCATCAACTATGCAAGCAGAGTTTCTGTTCAAGTTTCCACAGGGTCCATGCATCATATTTTTCACAACAATTTGAAACAAAAAATTATCTTGTGTAGAGTTTGGTATTTCTGCTGAGATTACATTGTCAATTTGATTAGGTCGTAATTTTTTCATCAGCCAGATTAGGATGTGTGCATGGGGTAAGCCTCTCTTCTGCCATTCAATTGAGTACATCCAGCATCTCGTTTCACCGTAGACATGACTTTTTGTAATGACTCCCATTAATTTTGATAGTTTTCGTTTGAAGACTCTACCAACCAAATCATGTCTATCCACTGCTGATTGGCCAGGTAAAAGATGAGCCTGAATTTCTTGCCATAGTGGATTGCATGTAAAGGTGATAAACAAATCTGGCCTTCCATAATTTCTGACATAAGTCATAGCATCTTGAGTGTACTCATGCATGTGTCTTGGACTTCCTGTAAATGTTGCTGGCAAGATAACCATTTTCCCCAGATCATTTGGATTGGCATCATTTGCAATGGCATCTCTGAGGTGAATGTAGTCTTCAACTCTCAGCTTCTTTTGATTTAGACGGATGTAGAGCAAGCGTTCACTTTCAATTTTCGCGTACATATCTACGATGAATTGATGGAACAGCTGTCTAAATTTTAAGAGATGGTTATCTTCACCACTGCGAATCATGATTCGATATGCATAAAAGTCCATTGCTGTAACCTTTTTACCCAAAACATTATTTCCCGTGTCTGGGTTTGTCTGAGGAATACCAAAGGAGTACCCATCTTCACCTTGCCAAAACATTAGGGGGTATTGCAGAGCATCATAAGAGCGATGAGTTTCTGCAACTCTTTGGAGAAGGTTGTTTCGTTTTTGAAGGACAATGTCACGTCTGTCAAATTCATTTCCTACCATGACAATGGCCACTTCATTAAATGTTGGTACATTGAACCGCCTTTGGTGTTCATGTCTTGGTGCTTTGTCAGCTCGTATCACAACTTTGTATTCATCAGTTGGCATTCTTTCGGGAGCTGTCTTGAAAATTTGAAGGTAGGCATTGTTTGCATGTAGGAATTCTTGAAACTCCAAAACAACATTTTGTTGCAAGTCTGGAAAGTTTGCACATCTTTGTTGGACTTTTCTAGCTTGGTCTCCCATGAAATAGATCTGCAGAAACTGAGGTTCGCCTTCAGCTGGCAGCAGAGATCCAGCCCTGTGATAAATTTGGCCTTGAACTTTAAATGTTGGCATGAATCCTTGTTCACGAATGTCTTTGCTGGCACCAAAAGATGTCATTTGAAAGCATGAGTTGTATTTTCTGATGTTGGCTAGGAAGCGTTTAGACGTTTGAGATACACCTTGAAGCAAATGATCAAGTGGCTCAGGTGGATGTTGCAGAGTCTCTAGTTTAACTTTGCCATTGGAACAGCACATTCCAGGGTGCTCATCTTTCCATTTAAATGCACTGCAATGCTTGCAGATCAAGTCCATCTCACCAATGTTGACCTTTTCATGTTGATGGTATGGAATATCTGGGTCATATTGATGAGCAGCACCTTTTAGGTCTTGCTGCATTTCATTTCTTCTTCTGTTTAAATTTCCATTTCTCTGGTCTGCAAGTCTTATTTAGGTTTGTTCATTTGATTCATTTGCTCTTCTCATTGAAGATCTGACTCTTTTTTCATCAAGTCTTGTCTGTGTTTGTTTATTGGTTTCTATAGCTCTTCTGATTGAAACTCTTTCTCTCTCATCATTAAGTCTTGCCTGTGTTTGTTCACTGGTTTCATTAGCTCTTCTGATTGAAACTCTTTCTCTCTCATCATCAAGTCTTGCCTGTGTTTGTTCACTGGTTTTATTAGCTCTTCTGATTGAAACTCTTTCTCTCTCAACAGCAAGTCTTGCCTGTGTTTGTTCATTGGTTTCATTTTCTCTATGTAAGGCTTGCTTCTTTGCCGTTTTAGAAACACGACCTAATTGAGTTTTTCTTTTTGGGGGCATGAGTTCTCTGAAGAAAGATTGGAACATAATAGCTTATATATTGTTTTAGTGTACAACTACTTTTAAGTATTTCCCTTTGTTAAACTTGCTTCTTAAATACCACACTGAAGGTTTTTTTTCTTCCCCCCCCCCTTTTAGCATCAATAAACTTATAAGTAACTTAGATAAATAAGTAACTTATAAGTAAATTATTAAATTAGTTTAAATTTTGCTACCCCATGACTATTTGTTTAATTCGGACACATCAATTGTGTTTGGACATTTGTAAAACAGGTGAAGTTAATTTAAGTTTTGGATATATAATTTGTTTAGTGATATTTTGTATTGATTGTAAAATCAAAAAAAATATTCAGAAGAGATTAATTTAATTGAACCTTCACTGGATCAATAAATATATGTATTTAATTCATCCTTCTTAACATCAATGAACAGATGAATTTAATTTATTCTATTAGCACCACTAAATGTCTGAAAGGTATTAGATAGGCTAATATATAAACTTGTTTACTACTTCAAGTTTGGTTAGGTAAGGTTAGTTATTATAAAATCTTAAAAAATACATTCTAAAGAGATTAATTTCATTTGTTCTTCTTAAGAATGTCAAGTTCTAGGGATTTTTATGACTCACAAGGCTTCAACTCAATAAGTAAAAACACCCTCAGAAGAATCAATATTTTAATTGAACAAAGAAATCCTTCAAGGCAAAATAATAACAACACTGTGCGTGCTCTCCGCTACAAAATCGTCCCTCTAGCATATCTCTCTATTGACGTCATCCCACACCAAACTACGTCACACCAAGCATGCGTCAAAATAGTGCGCACTGTGTAACAGTCAAACATTAACATTCCCAAAGCGGGAAAACCCCATCTAAAATATTAAGATGAAAGTTTGTTTGTTTGTTTCTTTTGTTTGTTTTGTTACTCATAGAATGCCACACCGTTGGACCTAGGTGCTGAAATTTTGCATGGGACCCTCATTTGACCCGGGACAGGTCATAGGCTATGTAGTTTTTTTCTTATATAAAAAAACTGACTCATCACTAATTCTCCAACTACGCGTGTAGGTAGAAACTTTGGGAAGTTTTTGAGTAGCCTCTGACGACGATAATTTGCGTAAAAAAGTTGAAATTCAGTCATGGGGGCCGGGGGCACAAAGACGTTTGTTTTCATAATATGAGCTATATGAAAATTGATAATTTAATAATTTTTTTTGCTCGTTACCACCACGGAAGTGTACTTAACAACCACCCAGAGTTTTATGCTTCTAACTACACGGAATTAGTGATTTTTAGGTTCACTTGTGTTAAGTTTAATGACTTTCTTAATAAGTTCGGTAGCTAAAGTTTAAATAGTTAATTTGTTTAGCTTATGTAAACATAAAATTATGTAAACATGAAATGACAACATGGGTCCTAGGCCTTTATATGCATGTCAAGATCATTGATTCTTAACTTTAATAAGTAAGTTTATAGTAATGAGCAAGTTTTATTATGTAGTTGAAAATATTCCAATAATTATTTGTTAAGTATGTATGTGTATGCAACTATTTACTTTCTTCTTATTTTTTTTATTTCTCTTGATTAACTTCATTTAGTGCCCTCCCCTTCTCTATACTAATAAAAGCCTAATCCCCCCCTCACTAATGGTCCAACTTCCTATTTGACTAAAAGTCTGTAAAATTTCAGAATCATACTAAAAACAATTAAGCACGACTGAACTCTGAACTAAAAGTAATGAGTAAAAATCGCCCTTTATCTAATTTCCAGAAACAAAAACAGGATTTTTTTTTACAAAATATAATGTCTTATCTGAAAACGGGAATCAAAAAATAATTAAATCCTTTGGTGAAACAGCAACATATACGATTTTGGAATCCATCGCTAAATGGGACCGTTTTGTTGAAAGGGACAAAAGTGAAAAAATTATAGTTAATTTTTAGTCAATGAAAGTTAATTTAAAGGCGGGCGCTTAAAATGAAGTCTTGTAATGCAGTACTGCTCCAAAAATAAATTGTATACTTTTTGATAGTCTTTTATTAATTAGTGTTTTAATATGGAAATGATATATAATTCTTTTATATATTTGTCTCTATTTTATACGATTTAAATTTACGGCTTTTATGTGATAGGTATAATTTTAAAAATGAATTCAAATATGTTTTGGATCATGTTTCACGATGTGACATCATAGTTTGTAAATTATATTTTTAACACCAGATTTAGTTTCTGAAAAATAAATAAATTATTTAAGAAATTGAAAAAAAAGATGATATGTTTGACTAAACATCTATTTTTAAAATGGCTTTTGTTATTCCGCTACAGCGTAATGACCATGGCATATTCAATTCGCCGCCCAACTTAATTAATTGCTTTTAGGTTCACTTGTATTGAGTTTAATATACTTCTGTTTATAAGTCCGGTAGAAAGGTTTAAATTGTAAATTTATAGAGCTTATGTAATTAAAAAAACACAGCATTGGTCGTAGGCTTTTATATGCATGTAATAATCATTGATGATTAACTTTAATAAGTAAATTTAAGGGATTGAGCCAGTAAAATAAGCTAGAAAAATTAATAAAGAACGCGCAACAAATTTTAAGAAAAACAAAACGTATAGTTCCTCTAAATTACGATTAAGCTTTTTTGACTTGGGCAATTTCTTTCCACATAAAATACCCTCACATAATTTGTATTTGTTTAAATTAAAATTTGAGTCATTAGAAACAACATAATAAAACTCTTAATTTAAAAATAAATACCATGCATCGTGGGACAAATGTAATGAAATAGTTTTAACCCATCTATAATATAAAGAAAGTATTTGTATAAAAGGCCACTGTTTTGTACCGCAAGGCCAAAACAAATATGAATGTTATTATAATAAAATTACACTGCTCAATTTAAGATGCGTACACGAAAAGGTGCGCACCGTAATTTGACAATAAAAGATCTTTGAAAGCGCACGGCTCAAAATAAAGTATTGTAAAAAATAACGCACCAAAATGAACTCGTTTTGAATGCCCGCATGAAGCTGTTCAATATCGAAATGAGAATTTATTTTGTCTTTATTTGGCTCTACATTTTCTGATTATGGGCCCCCTTACTCTGGGGGTGGTCACCTAGGGTTGAAACATAGCCTACGACCTTTCTCGGGTCAAATGAGAGTCCCATGCAAAATTTCAGCATCCTGGGTCCAACGGTGTGGAATTCCATTGGTAACAAACAAACAAACACACAAACTTTCATCTTTATATATTAGATTGACACATTAGGGAGACCTGATGCCATTTGTTTTTCAGTCAAGAATGGCTGAACCTTTTTAGTTGTAGTTCACTAGACAATGATGAAAGCATTAATACGCACAAATCTTTGAAGGTATCATATTCTACGATTGCTTCTTCAAGGTTAATGTCGTGTTTGTAAATTTTGCATAAACTTTGAAAAGAATCTTTATTTTCTTCCGACATTTGTGATGGATCAATACAATAGAAATAAGTAAGTGTGCCCCACAATAAATTAAAGCGATCATCCATTTGTGCTACAAGTGTATCCATGATAGTGAAGTACGTTTCAGATTTAAAGCGTGTGGTTGGATCATCAGCGATTTTATCTCTGCTAAGTTCGACTGCCATACTTTTCTGTTTTTGCAATTCACTTTTCTTTAAATTCTGTTTTAACATTAGTTTGGAACAATTTCGTTAATAAATGATTTGACATCTACATTCAGAATTTCAAAAGCTTCATCGCTTCTCATTTCAACAAACTTATTTCTTCCAACATCGATCAATTGTTTTGCAAAGGCGTTGGAAGTAGTTTGATAACAAGAGGATAATTTTTGTACAAATAGCATCAGAAAAACAGAAGACTATTTTGTTATTAAAACAGATAGTCCCATAGCTTCTGCTCTGACACTTCCTTTATATTCTGTTGATTCCCCTGATTCAAGTGTGGCTAGAATAGCAGAGAATGATCCAACAACTGCATGAACTGCATGCTTACGGCTTGCTCATCTTGCATCAGAAAGTCGTTTCAGAGTATCTACTGTTGATTCATATTGAGATTTCTGGTGTTCTTTAAGAGTATGTAGACTAGACGTAAGGAATGCATACAACCTTAAATCTGTGCCAAAAAACAACTGTACATTACTGTTTACAGACATTGCTTCGATAGTAACCAAATTCAAAACATGGGCACAACAATGGGTGAAAGTTTCTTTACCTGAATTTGATGAACACTCTTAATTCCAGAGTATGTCTGTCCTCGACAGAGTTTGAAATCAATGTTTCGCTTTTTTTATTTCCGTTAAAATCTTCTAAGCAAATGCTGCAGCATTTTTTATTTTTTATTTACTTTTTTAAGTCCCATAAACGCTGGTCGTAGGGGGGGCCTACTGTTTCCATTAGAACCTACTAGGGTCGGTGCTTGGTAGACCTTGGTGGGCGCCCCATCTCCCTTCCAGGTCAGCGGAGGACTTTCTTAGCGTTAGTCATTCCATTTTTATTGTGGCTTTAACGTGGGCTAGATCCCACGCCCCTCAGCTTGTGAGGCGAGCGCACTATTCGCTATCCAGCCGCTGTTTACCAAAATATAAAAGCCTTTAAATCTTTCAACAACATGTCCGGATTTTTAAACAAATTAACGTAAAGAAACTGACATCTGCTAGATTCTAGATATATCAATGGTTGAATCAATAATTAAAGAAAAAAATTGTCGCCGATAATTCAGATGCGAGTGATTGATTTAAACCAGATATTACAGTTTCGTCATTTGAAATACGATATTTAGCAAGCAGTTTGGTGTTGATTAGAAGTTTCGTGTTTAGCAATATTTTTTTCTGCTCTTGTGACACCTTTTTAGTGTTCATCGAGGGCGTCTTTAGGGGGCGCCATTTTAGACCCAACAGGGGCGCGGGGGGGGGCAAGCCACCACCCCTGCCCTATAGCTAAATCCGCCACAGTTTCACCACGGGAAATTAGAGAAATGTTGATTACAAGTTTTAGGTCTATATTGAACTAGGGACGAATAACTGTGTAATTTTGTTTTTAAAAAGGGTATAAAAAAGTGGTCATGTAAAAAAAGAAGAATTTAATGTTTTACTTTGATATTTGTTCTTTCAATTTTATTTTAGGTTTACAATGATCCTATCCATGGCAACATAAAGATTCATCCAGTGTGTCAAGCCATCATTGACACTCCAGAGTTTCAAAGACTCAGGGATCTCAAACAGATGGGCATGGTCTCTCATGTTTATCCTGGAGCAGTTCACACTAGATTTGAGCATAGCTTAGGGTAAATATGTTACCGTCAATGTAAGAAATCCGGCATTATATATAATGCATAGACATTTTAGGCAAAATATGAAATGGTTTTTTTTCACGCATAGCCTAGGCATTCTCTAAAATGCCTAAGAGAAAGTCGGCTGGGTATAAAAATATTATTCTTAGCTCAGCGGCGAAGTGGCAATAGCCACTATTGTTCTTATGTACGCTTGACCCTGTTATGGAACTGATGGAAATGACGGACGGGATATAATATTGCAAGAACTTTTACTCATGTATAAGAACATTAGTGGCAATGATAATGAACTGTACCTCCACCTTTGTAAGCGCTGCCAGAGAAACAAAAAAGTTGTCAAAATATTTGTTGTGGGGAGGCCCGTGGTTTTTTATGAATTCAATTCTTGTGGTCAGGTCGATATTATTGATTTTCAGTTCCATCCTGACAGGGAATACATACTTAATATGGTGTACCAAGACCATTTCACAAAGTATGTGGTGCTGAGGACTCTGACATCCAAGAGGACAGAAGAGGTAGCATACACAACTGTGGATATATTCACATTGCTTGCAGCTCCATCGAATCTACACCCCGATAATGGCAGGGCATTTGGCAACAATGTTGTAAACAGCCTAAATGAGAACTGGTCCAAGTTGAAGATCGTCCATGGTAAACCGCACCACTCAAAAAGTCGTGGCAGTGTCCAAAGGACTATTTGAGATTTTTAAAACATCCTGTGTGATTGGATGCAAAATGAAAAAAAAATGAACACTGGAGTGAAGGATTGCGATTCCTCCAACTTATGAATAACATGGCATTTCATTCTAGGATTTAAAAAACACTCCATGAAAGTTGGACTCTAAAAATTTCCGTAAACGCTGACGTTTTTCAAGACATATAGAACGAAGAAAAACTCTCTTTTTTTAAAGCGTACTAACAACAGAGCAGGAAAACAAAAAACAACACTTGCAAGATACAGAGCATAATGCACAGCACACTGAAGATAATCAAACCAATAATAGAGGAAACCAAACTGGTTGTGACTTCTGCTGTTTGTTTAGTTGTGTCTGCTTAAAAAATGGAGCAGTGTCCATACGTGACGAAACTCTCGCGTAATGTTTATGTTATCTCTGGGCATGCTGCTAAAAACAATGGAAACGAGGAAAGAGATGGTTATGGTGTTAATATGTTTTGCATTCTGTGTTTGAGAGAGCTATCGAAGCCAGGAAATAATCTAAATAGAACTTTGAAATCTAGGCAAAAAATCTATTACTACCTCTCTGTCAACTGGAAGCGGTCAATCATTCGTGAGGTGTATGTGCAAGACTATGTGTCAAGACATGAAGCGTATTTGTTTGAAAAAGAAAATTAGGTGGGAAATTTAAAATGCCTCTATTGCCTTACTTAATGCATCATGTACCTTGATGATACTTTGCCTTACGGGTTAGTTGTTAAGAACGCCCTATACTTATCTATATATATATAATTCTCTTCATGGGACCATGCGAGACACCATGACGCAAGCAAGTATGTGCAAACAAGCATGACGAATGACACTCGCTGGGGTCACCTAAACACAGTTAACGGTTGGCAAGTGAAGGTATTGGAGGGTGACCAACAATGGTCCTGCATTTCACTTGCATTGTTCCTTCACAGAAAACGTGAGATTCTTAGTGTACTGGTTATCACGTCCGCCTCATACGGGGAAGGTCCTGGGTTCAAGCCCCAGCGAATACACTGTTTGTTTTTTTTAATTTTTAAAAATGTCTGTTTGTGCCCGTTCTTTTACCCCTTTATTGCATAGCATACGCCGCACACTTGCTCATCATAGACAGTGCAAAGAACGGTTGGGGGTGGGGGGTGAGAGTACAGACACAAAAAGAAGCACCAAGTAAATTAAAAATTTCGAGTAAACGTGAAGACATGCACACTGAGGTTGTTGTTACCCGCCTCTCATTTAATACTACCATCCCTTAAACATAAACTGTGATTGGCCGACCCTGGCGAGGGTTAGTCATATTTACGGTTGTTAATTGCGTGTTTGTTTGTTGTTGTTTTTTTGTGTTGTTTTTTGTGTTGTTGTTTTGTTTTTTTTTGTTTTTTTGGAAAACCGATTATCGATTATGTAATTCCGATTTTAAACCGATTATCGTTTTATAGCTGACTTCATAGAAGGTGTACCGAATTTCGCCTGCAAATGTCTCGAAACCAACAATAAGTTCGCAGTTCCCCTCCCCCCCAAACCGACGTTTACTCGCGTTGTTTTGATTTCTTCGTGCTGTAGTTTGTGTCCGTTCTTTCTCCACTTTCTTTGCACTCTCGATGAGCAAGTATGCGGCGTATGCTACGCCGCGGGGCGTCTAGTTTCATATTAATTTGTTCGTTGTCAAATATGTGCTGTCAACGATTTTAGTGCGCCCTTTTCACACTTTGCCTGGAATACACTTGTCATTATATATAATGCCTAAGAAATTTATAACATGTCTATAGGTAAAGCATGTACAATCCCCCCAAAAATACATTACAAACTTAAAAACTGCAGGCATTCTACATTATTTTACACTTCCGGTAACAAATACATTAAATTATTTCGTCGTTTTTATATGGTGTAGTGCAAGCTCACCGTTAAGCCAAGTGATGTTTAAAAAATAATTTAAAAGAGATGATTTTGAAATATTATCTGCGATGTATTGTATTTCATTAAATTCGTTGACAGTCGCTTAGAATAAAATTCAATACAACTTGCATTTGTAGATGTTCACTCCAAAATAATAATAATAATAATATTAATCAACAAGTTTTACTTTTTTTTAATTCTGACCATCCTTATAAAGTCTACACCGGTTGTTGTGTGGAATTTGCATGTCTACGTTCTTTTTCATGCGAAGCTTCGGATATATCGCTCTAAAAAGAACTGTACGAATTATGAGCCAAAATTGTCAGGGTATTATGACCGTGTTCCTAAATAGAACCAGAAGAAAACGGTTACATTCATTAAGTGTAGAAACTAGTAACAACGAACCTGACTATATTACAACATGTTAATGCTTAGTAAATAAAAAGATGGTGTATTTCAAGTAGAACATTTGACTCGTCACTATCTTCATAACTTTTCACCGTATTACTAATATATTGATACAACATTTAACGAATGTTTGCTTATAATTTTTTTTAATTTATTTATCGTGTACATTAATATACCGCATCACCCGAGCCTACAGCTGGGCTTACCACGCTTTACAGACATTTCCAACAACTTTTCTCTTCCGAAAATAATTGAATTATTGAACACAATAAATTTGATCTTCAAATACCAAAAAAGATAAACAGAAATCTGACAACCTACCTTACTTATAATTATTTATTTCATATCATAAGGGTTTGTTATCTTGCTGGAGAATTTGCGCGCACACTTCAAAGGAATCAGCCATTTTTAGGTATAACAAATAAAGATGTTTTATGTGTGCAGATTGCTGGACTTTGTCATGATTTAGGTGAGCATGAGAATTGATTAAATTATAGGATTTATGATATTCTAGTTAATTAAGTTCCATTAACAGAGGCCTTTTTTCAATCTGTATTCTAAATTGAAAAAAATTGAGATACATTTAGCAAACTAACCTTACTTTTGAGTATGAGATAACATGTTGTCTGAAAATTTTTTGGAGATGAGAATTATAAATAATGTATTTTTGTATTAGGTATAGGCATAGCCCGTTACACCATCGTTGAATAAAGTTTTTATCGTGGATTAAAAGTATGAATGCTTCCTTAGCTATAAGTGTTATACTTATAAATAAATAATTTATATAGCGCTGTATCCCAGTAAGGAACTGGGCTCACAGCGCTTTACATGAAGATAATAACGAACATATAAGTATATGTCTTTAATCTGCCTGATGTCCGCACATTTCCAGGGCGTACAAGCGGATCAAAAATGCGATCAATGAACAGATCAGCCATTTGCATGTAAAAAATTATATAACGTTTAATATTTCAAACAGTAATGTCACACAAGAACAAATTATATATACACTACTTTTTGCTTTAATTTGAAGTACCAAATAAGAAATCAATCTGAAAATCAACTACCGTTCTGTTTTTTTAAAGCACTGGTATCTTTAATGATAGAATAAAAATAATCCAATTTACTTCCTAAAATGTATTTATATTACCAGGTCATGGTCCATTTTCTCACCTTTTTGACGAAGTCGTCAACGATCTTGATCTTGAGAAAGAAAACAATTCGAAGGTATCACTTTTTTAATATTATAAATTTTATTTCAATAGGATTTACAAGACAACTTATCATAAAATAAGATATTATTTAAAGACATTGGTACATAGGTATTATTCTTTAAAATTTGGATTGAAATAGTTGCACCGTGGCGCGTTAAGGTGCTGCAACTTCCTCTTGTTTACATTTTTTAAAATCCCTTATATTAACTTCACCGCCGTCTCTGTCTTGGTCTGGCACGTGGAAAAACAAAAGTCGAAAATGACCCACTTCCCATGAAGCCATCCAGCTGAAATTTGACACACGGACCCGTGTCACTTAACAATGCATCGTATCAAAATTGCAGATCGATCGAACATACCGTAATTAAATTAATGCATTTTTAGTTTATCTATATAACCTATATGTAGCGGTCGCTATTGTTTACATTTTACGGGTCACTTGACTGCACGCCAGCCACCGGTGAACACATCTCGTGTTTTAACCAGGTAAACCACCTGGAGTTGAGTTAACGCGTTGACGCCACCCGTCCACTTCCACACCCCCTCCCCCTTCCCCCAGTTTTAAACCCAGGGGAGATAATTTCGGTTTCAGTCTGTAAATGTTTGTCGCGTTTGCACATAATCTATACTTTTAGTTATGTCTCATATATAAGGGATTTATAGTCAAAAACTTTGTTTTTACGGGTTTGTTTTATATTGTCATTTCGATTCACGTTGACGAGACGCGAATTTCAATGCTCATATTACAAATCAGCTAACCGGCTATGTAATGAACTTCTCGCAGATGCCCATCAGAATGATTACTTTGCCTTAAATCGCATGTCAACTATTATTATTATTAAGGGCTCTTTATTTTATTTTCAAACGATATTTTGTAGAAAACAATTAAGAATTAGAGACAGTCTAATTTACATGGGTAAAACCTACTACTCGGAAAGAGCGATAAGAAGGGTAAAATATTTGTAACCATTGGGAATAGACATTATTCATACAAATAAAAACGTGATGTATTTATTTTTCAGCACGAAAAAAGATCTGTCGCTTTGCTAGATCACCTACTTACAAGTAACAAGTCCAAACTTATGAGATCATTTGAAAAACATGGTTTATGGAAAAATGGAACTTGGATCGATAAAGATGACAAACTTTTCATAGAAGAGATGATTGAAACAGAGGTTCGTCAATTAATATTCGCTTTAAACAAGGCTTATTCTGAGATGAATTTTTTTATGTTTATTAAGCATTTCAAAACGATATGACGTCCGTGGGGGAAAAAAAGCCTTAAAAATAAAAGAAAAGAATATTTCATTAAAAATTAACACAATTCTTGGTTTCAAAAACTGACTCATTTTTCACTATTCCATTGAAGCCTGTGGGGATTTAAAAATATTTATACTATGTCATTAAATTTTAATACACAGTTCAAAAATGAAATATTAATAAGCTTTTAATTTATTCATTCTTCTAAGTTATCTATTTACGTTTTCAGGGGAAAAAGGGTAGACATGAGCTCAAGCATTTTTTGTACGAGGTAAGTAGCTTTGCTAACCTCGCATTAGCACAAGACACAAACCCATTACTCAAAGTCCGAATAACAAATGTAAATATATTGTTTAAAAAATATATTGTTTAATTAAGGATAGCATTATACTTGTGCTCGTCTCTCTGGACAAATAAAATCTTTCATTTGTGTTACATATACTATTTTACACTACAGTATTCCCTCGCTATTCGTGGGGGCTACGTTCTTTATGACGGGAATGGCGAAGAAACGCGAATTTCGGGTACTGTTTTAAAACGCATATGGATGACATTATGACATCATATATACGGTACTAAATTCTTCCCAAACACTTTCTAAAGACACTCTTCCTCATACTCATAAATACAATAATAATTTAGTCATATTTTATGGAATTATGTTATATTTTCATTAAGGTATTTCACGTATGTAGTAATAATAATGTAAACGCATGTTAGTTTTGTACAGAAACGATATTTTAATAAATAAATAGAAGTAAAAAAAAAGATGTTTAAAAACCACGTTTTTATAAGCGGACTAAAAAGAAGAAAATAATTTAAAACTTATAAGTTCAAGTAATTTATATTAATATGACTAAAAACGTGGGACGGGCGCTTATGAGGTTTCATATATGTAGTTCACTCATTCTCTCACTTATAGATCTCTCTTTTGCTTTTTAAATTATAAATCTTTAAGTTTTATACCAAACACCCACCCCACGTTTTTAGTCATATTAAATTAAATTACTTGAACTTTAAGTTTTAAATTATTATCTTCTTTTTAGTCCGCTTATAAAAACGTGGTTTTTAAAAATCTTTATTTTACTTCTATTTATTTTTTTATTTTTTTAGTCTAAGTGTATGCTATAGTGAATTTTGAAGTATTGATTTGTCAATGGTTTACTTTTATATGTAACTCATGTAGGCGTTCTCTCAATACAAAACCTTGTACACAATAATACTCTGAAGAATTGGTTTCAATAAAATAACTTTAATATTTATACTTTGTACAAAGAAATATATAATTTGAGGTTATACAACGTGGAATACACAGGCACACACATTCCGTCCTTTCACCACGGAAGTTCTCTGACAACTCATCCCTCAACCTTCTTAGCCAATGGGAAGGACTATTTCTTACCGCGCCTTTCACGCACGTGACCTCTCCGTCATACAGCACGCGATACACTCGTGATTCATACGTGACATTCACCCCCCCCCCTTTTCAAGAAAAAATGTTTATGAAATACAACATTTTTATTCTTAATAAAATCAAATTAATCCATATCTATATTCAAATTTCAAATATTTGTCATCAATGGACATTCATAGCCTTACACACAACATTTAGACATAAAAAACAGGAGAGAAAAATCTGTAGGGCTTCAACAGTCTACCTGTACTGAAAAAATGAAACTGAAATTTTAAACACATCTGTAATTTTGTGTAATTAAAATACTTTTAACAATCAACATTATTAAAAATTAACTAATAACCCAGTGGAATTCAAACACTGTTCCTTGTCTATTGTTCAGCGAATAAAAATATTAATATTATTACATTCTCTGGTTGTATCATTTAGGAATTCACAAACTAATATTAATACAGTCTCTGGTTTTATCATTTGGGAATTCACAGAATGTCTTTTTAATACAGTCTCTGGTTTTATCATTGAGGAATTAACAGACTAATATTAATACAGTCTCTGGTTTTATCACTTAGGAATTCATAGAATGTCTTTATTTATTGTCATTCTACTTAATATGTCTGCAACCACATTGTCCTTTCCCTTCACAGGTTTAATGTAAAATTTGTAGTCGGCTAATAGCATAGCCCATCGATTCACTTTTGATTTGCTGATTTTCTTCTTGTTGAATGCCACAAGTGGTTTGTGGTCTGTTAGAAGAGTGAAAGTTCTACCTAGAAGGTATTTTTGAAGTTTTTGTAGAGCCCACACTATGGCTAAACATTCTCTCTCTATGGTGCTGTAGTTACACTCTGTTTTGGTTAAGTTTCTGATAAGATATTGTGTAGGATGTAGGATACCATCATGTTCTTGCATGAGGCACGCTCCAAATGCAATTGACGATGCATCAGTAGAAACAATGAAAGGTTTGTCCCATTAAGGTGTAACAGCAGTGGCGTCACTAGGGGGCGGGGGGCGGGCCGCCCCGGGTGACACCCATCAGGGGGTGACACCCGAGCCTAAAATGTTACTGTGTACGATTTTATGTCAGAAAACAAAAGATGACACATTTTTTAATCTCTACAGAAATTAAGAAATACAATGAAATACGTTAAACGCGAAAACTCTTATTAAAAAAAATATCAGTTAACTTGCAATAATAAAACAGTCCCAACACACAAAACAACATTAAAACAAATTAGGAAAAAAAGAAAAGAAATAGTCGCAGCAGAGAGATCTTTACAAAAAGGCTGGGAATGAAAGAGGCAGTGTCTTCTGTTTTAAAAGATATAAATTATAAAGCCATTTGGGCTTGGACACAACCACAGCATGGACGAATCCCACCTCACGACTCCCTCCACCACAGTGGGGTGTGGGGGAATACGATTTTATCCCCCCCCCCAAAAAAAAATAATCAAAAGTTGGGTTTTCTTTGTTGATGTTTTTCTTGAGGAAAATTATGATTTCAGTGTCTTTGAGTTAATATTTTTTATATATATATTTATTAAAGGCGTGAAAGCATCGATATGCATGTTTATATACAGGTAGTCCTCCGGTTACGACAGCCCCATCTCGACTTACGCTGTTTAGTGCTTACGAACGCGCCCCGGTAAAGAATAGTATTACGCGTTATTCCGTATTTTTAAAAAAAAATTCATGAGGTAACGAATTGTTTTCTCTATTTGAAATAACAAAAATTATTGAAAAATATGTATGATTATTTTTCAACCTACAATTTTTCTTTTTGCGAATTTTTCAAATGGCGAAGTTTTCAATCAAGTCAATAAAGCTGAGTAAGCTTACAAGTTCCTTTTCAATGCTCATTAGAGAGAGCATATTCAGTCTTTTTTTGTCCCATGCAAAATTCTAACTCATTATATTATATAATTATATATTCTTTTCAACTTTGAAAAGGATCGCTCTCAGCTGCAGTTTGATGTCATCATTGAAAGATAGATGCGAAGTGCGATGTGTACATTTGTAAAGGACTGTGTGAAATATAGCTCATTCAAAAGCAGCGCAAATTTTAGCTCTGTGCAAGTTTTTTGAGTTTCGCTTTGTGCTAATTACTTTTCCTTACCCTGAGCCTGGGGCTGGACAATAACTTTTTTAAGAGTTCTGAAAATTGGACTAATTCTGAAGGTAAACAGTCTTCGAAATCACTCATGAACCTACATGTGGAAGAAAATCAGAAGGCGCGAGCCTAGTGCTCTTTATGTGTCTTCGCGGAAAACCCCCTTCGCCATCTGGCCCCCAAAGGAACGTAACAGCTGAGGACCCCCCCCGGAATCGGTCGCTTCAGAAGCGGCCACCTGGGCATCCAGGACATAGAGTCGAAGATGCCTCCCACTAAGTTGCCCTTACAAGGAGGTGGTGTAATTCCCTACTACGACCCGCTACCACTTTGGCGCCATCCCGGCAAAACACACGGTCTCCATGGTTAGGACCGCCGCAGACCGGGGGATCATCAAAGACCTACCTAGGGTGCAACCCCCACTGGAAGGTTTCCTAATAGCTGACATCCAATGCGTTCTTCGCATCATTTTTTGCTAATCCGTACTGTCGCTCCTGGCCCTAAACCGGCACGGCTCGATGGTGTTGCTAGTAAATTGAGGGGGACGAAACGGTCGCTTCGGATTCACCCGACCCCTTCTTTGAAATCACTTGAATGTTCTTCCATTAACTTGGCTGCTGCCCATCGGGTGGTGAAAGTGCTGAGCTCAATGATTACCAGAAATACCTCAATCTTGAATTTTAGTCTCGAGGAGATAACTGTTTTGTTGATGTCCCTTTATCAAACTGGCGCTTTCTTTTTTGTTTGATAGTATTGAAGATTGTTTACACTGTTTTTACCACGGAGTTTTCCTTTCCTTTGTCTTCATAGGTATCAAATTAAGAATGGTATCTTTTAACAAACTCAATGAGAGACTTCCTTTCTAAAAGTCTTTCCCAAATTCAAGTAAAATAGCGACTTCCATATGTTCAATTTTCTTTAGAAATCCTTCTTCTTCAAGTCGGCAGTCACATGGCTGATTTTCATTCGTTGCTAATTCTCCAGTGCTGCGATATTCTCATGGTATGAGTTATTAACAAACCTTACAGCATCATGTCAGGCTGACCATCTTGTGTCAGACAAGGCTTTATTAGCATGTATCAAATTCATATGTTTTCGAAGTACCTGTCAACGATGAGTAGATACTACAAGTCGGGTATAAAAATTTCCAGAAGACAAAAAAAATCTGACCGCAGTAGGACAACCTGCTGCTCTTTTCCCAACCAAATTAAAGGAATGAGCTGTGCACGTCACATATTGAGCTACAATGCATTTCTCACGAAGAATAGCCTGGTTTCCGTTATACTTCCTACTCATTTGCAGCATTGCCGTATGACTGTCCACGGCATTTTCAGGGATTCGTACAAACAAACATGGCCTGCATCTTTATTATACACTATAATTCATAAAAAGTTTGGGGGCCCTCAAATTATTGGGGGCTTTAGCCCGTTCAGCACCCCCCCCTTTTAATCCGCCATAGGAGGGGGGTCCACGCATCTGTGACGATGTGGTACGAGGAGGGGGGTGTTTAAGAAATGTGACGTCACATCAAAAACGCGAAACTTTAAATAAAAGTTCCACTTAATATATTAGATTGTTTACCATTTATTTAATTAGCGTTTTCAATGACTTCACTCGTGTTACGATCTTAGAGTGCAGACTTACCCTAAATACATATTTAAATGACAAAAAATAATTTGCAACATGCTAATTTTTATTGAGAAAATACGGCTTGGGGGGAGGGGGGTGTCAAAGCTTTGTGACGTCATATCGTAAAAAAGAGGTGGGGTCTAAGTTTTTGTGACAAAGCATAACGATGTGGGGAGGGTGGGGTAAAAATCGGCAACCTCGCGTGACGTCATTTATGGACGGTCACTTCAGTCGTGAAGGGGTGACACCATGAACTACCGCCCCGGGTGACACCAACCCTAATGACGCCTCTGTGTAACAGTGATGGGTTTCTTCCTAAATGCTTCCTGAATGTTCTCTAATGCGTTGAGGCAATCTCCTGAAAACTGAAATTTTCGAATATCTGTGTTTTTGTAACTTCTGTTAGTGGGTGAACAATTTCTGCATAATTTGCAATGAAAGGTCTGTAAAAGTTACATAGTCCCAGCAGGGCTTGCACTTGTTTCTTAGATTTTGGGACTGACAGTTAAAGATCTTGTTTTCATTCTCTGCAGTAGGAGTGACTGCACCACCTCCTATTCTGTATCCCAAAAAATCTATATACTTCTTTCCAATGTTGATCTTTTCTGGTGAGATTGTCACATTATGTTTCTTGAGTCTATCCAGTACAGCTTCAAGTGTATGGATATGTGTTTCCCAATCTTTAGTGTGGATACATATGTCGTCGACATAATGTACCACATTTGGAATGCCTTGTAACATCACTTTCATAAATCTGCTAAAAGTGGCTGTACTGTTGACTAGTCCAAATGGCATCACTAACCATTCATACACCTCATCCATGGCTATGAATGCAGTGTATTTGACAGAATCAGGATCCATATTTATCTGCCAAAAACCTCTGTTTAAGTCAAATGTAGTGAATATTCTGGAATTACCAATTCTGTCTATAATGTCTCTTGGGTCTCCAATAGGTTCATGGTCCAATTTTGTTATATTATTCAACTGTCTGTAATCACAGCATAGTCGAATCTTTCCATTTTTCTTTTTGACTATGACAGTTGGTGAGGTATAGTTGGCTTCAACTGCTTTTCGTATTTTGTTTTCTCTCAATAGATAATCAATTTCTTGTTTTACTGTGTCTCTATATGCCATTGGAATAGGGTATACTTTAGTCTTGAAAGGTTCATGTTCTAGTAGTTGTATCTTATGAGTCACAGTTTTTGTTTTCCTGTTTCTTTTGTGATGACACCTTTATATTTTTGCAAAATTTTCATCACTCTTTTTCATAATATCTGGTATGTCAGATGATATGTTTTCACAGTCGGTGCTTTTATTTTTCACTGTACTGTCATTTTCATCATTTTCTTTACTGGGGACATTTATTCTTTGTTTTTCTTCTTTGTTGTCACCATATGCTCTTTAGTTTATCAATGTATAGTTTTTTTCATATTTCCCTTTATATTAACATTGTATGTCACCTCACTAATTTTATATTCAATGTTGTAGGGACCTTGCCATGTGTTTTCATTATTTGCATTGGTAATAACACTAATACTTGTTGTTTTGGCTCAAATCTTCTTAATTGTCTGTATTTATTTTTTATTACTCTATGTCTTGTACTTTGCTTGATTAATTTTTGTTTTGCTATTTCAATACTGTAGAGTATTTTATTTCTAGTGCAGGACTAAACACAAACCATAGATAAGCGTAGGACGCAATAATCTTCTGTAGAGAAGGAGCGTCTGTAAACAGATAAGATAAGATAAGATAAGATAGTGTCTGACAACTGATATCTGTCCTTTATGGCATCTTGTTTGCTGATGAGTCTTTCTTTTAAAATTTCCAAAGGCCTTGCAGGGTTTTGACCAAACATTAATTCGAAAGGACTAAAACCTGTGCTTTCATGCTTGCTTCTGTTGTATGCCTCTATGTAACTTGTAAATTTTGTTGTGGCCTGTTTGACTATTTTTGCTGAGTCTCATTTTTAATTCCATTATAGTTTATCTTCTTCTTGAAGTTTCTTAAATTCTTGATTTGACATTTCTTTACTTTCCTATTTGAATCTTTTCATTAAGGTCAATTTCTTCTTTTTATTTTCGTTTGGTGGTTGCTCTTTGTTTGTATCGTTGCACATAGTTGATGCTTGCTTTCACACCACTGTCTGAACATTTCTTCGGAATTGTCTATCACACCATCAATATTTCCTATAATTAAATCACAGATGGCGTCTTTCAGCACTCTTGCGCTAACTGTACCTTCAAACCAGGGTGAGTTGATGTTAAGGGTCGCTGTTGGACTCCTTGTGCCATCAGCCATGGTTAACGTGTATTTCTTGCCATCGTAATTCCCCTTCCTCTACTATTCTACTGTTTGCCACTATTGTTGTGCAGCCTGTGTCTCACAGACACATACATCTCTTATTGTTGACATAGACTGGATAAGATTTCAGCTTAAGGTGGCTGTTAATAGAGGCTACAGTGTCACTTGTTTTTGTCTCCTCTCGATTCATTCTTCTGTTGTCTTCTATGTCTTGGTTGTCTTTTGTTCTGTATTTGGAGTTATAGTTATTCCTACCTCTCCATGTTCTTCTATCTGATTATAACTGCCTTCCATGTTGTTTGTTTCTCCATGATTGTCTATCTGGAACATTATCTCTATATCTTGAATTTTGATTATATCTGTTATTTGCTAAGTGACTTTGTGCATCTCTCCATTTCTGTTTTGTATCTTGTTGGACTGCCCTTGGGTGACATCCTATTTGTCTGTCTTTTGTTGTGATAACAATGTCTTGCCATGTGTCCAGGCTTGTTACAATAATAACAAATGATTCCTGCTTCTTTATTTTTAATTGTAGCCAAGAAATCTTGTCTCTTATCCATCTCAACTTCAGGATGTGATTCTTTGAAAGTTCTTAGGGCATTGGTTAATTGAGATTGAGTCCTTATCTTTTTTTCTGCCAGATATGTGTACAATTCTGGTGTGGCATTTTCTAGAAATTTATCTATTAATATCATGTCTAGTATTGCTTTTGGATCAGTAATATCTATGGTTGCCAGTTCTAACCATTTAGTTAATTTTACTTGTGCCTCATGCACTATAATTTGTGGATCCTTGTCCATTTTGATCCTGATTTCATGAAATTCTCTTCTGTAGTTATTTTCTGATTTGCCAAAATGACATATCAGAGCTTTTTTAACATTCTTGTATGTATTTTTGTTTTCTTTTGGTACACTATTATAAACTTCAAATGACTCTCCTGTTAATTTGGTCAATAATTGTGTTGTCCAATCTTTCTCTTCGTATCCTTTCATTACCATTATTGACTCAAAGTAGTCTAGGTAGACATCCATTTTTTTCTTTTTTGCAGTCATATTTCCTGACTTTTATCGGATCTTTCTGTGTTACTTTTTCATTGGTATCGTTGCTGTGGCCTCTACTTTCCAAATCTATTTGTAATCTTAAATTATCATTTTTCAGTTGTTCTAGTTCTCTTTTGGCAGCTCTTTCCTCTCTGGCTATTATTTGTTTGTTTCTTCTCTTTTTTCCTCAGCTTCTTTCACTTTGTCTTCTACGAATTCTCTTAAGTCTTTGCCACTCAAACAAAATTCTTTGGCTATGGCCGTGAACTCTTTGTAGTAATCCACGTCTGATTTATGTAATTTATATTATCTGTTTTCCTTGATTTTTCAGTTCGCTTATTTTCACTGTTGCTCAGTGTTTCTTTATTTAAGTCACGCTTGTTTGTCTACAGTTGTATTTTAAATTAACACAGGCTTCAGTAGGTCTGTAAAACTTGACCTGGATATTCAGTGTGTACGGTTTGTTGCTACTTCAAACACTGCACCTGACCCAAATATTTTCACAGTGTAGAGCTTGTTTTCACCAGTGTACTGTCACTGACCTTGGCCTTGACCTGGATGCGTGGACCTCGACGTTTTTTATGTCCGCCATATTGAAAAAAAAGGGTTTTTGATATTAAATATTTTCCATTTTGTATGAAACCAGCCAAAAAAAATCACTTTCACTGTTTTACATACAGCTCCTTTTCCTAAGACGAACAGTCTCTTCCTGACACACAGGGTATTTTCATTAAAGAAGAATTCACATTGGTATTACTTCAGGAATTGAGTTGATTACGAATGTTTCACACAAGTTTTTAACTTCCAACACAAAATGTTGATTCTTCAGAACAATTGACTCTCCTTCTCCACAATTCTAAGAAGTCTGACAACTTCTATATCTTCATCTTGATCAGCTAATTTATTGTTGTCAGAAAATTACTTGTTTGTCTGTCCAACTCGCAGAATATGAACATAGTAGCCTCAGTAGCTTTCACGTTTACTTCTGACACCAAATGTAACATCTAAATATTAGTAGGCGTAACAATATCGACATTATCTTTTGCACAATGATTCCAGGAGACACTAGTTCAACAAAGTAACTTTTAATTTGAACTCTATATACATCAATTTACATAATGAATATCGCACGTCCTCTAAACAGAAATACACCAGTCGGCCATATATTTCTATCCTCTTTTCTTCCCCCGTGACTCCTTTTTTCCTTGCAAACTTCTCCCTCTCAAGTGACATTATGTCTCGTAAATAAAGGATTTATAGTCAAAAACTTTGTTTTTTACGTTTTTTATGTACATATATTGATTATATCTTGATTCAAATACATAGATTGTGAGCAATGAGTCCTCTGGAGTGGATGTGGATAAATTTGACTACTTAGCCAGGGATAGCCACCATCTTGGAATGAAAAACAACTTTGACCACCGCCGGTTTATGATGTTTTCCAGAGTGAATTTTAAAGGAGGATATGGTCACATTTGTGTTAGAGATAAGGTAAACATTACTGCAATGATAAAGCAACTTGAAATAATAGGCGATTATAAAATATAAATATTGTTGGACAGTACGGCATTTGTTATGTGCCCAGGAGTAAAGAACACTTATACAAAGTAAAATACAGCTACGGGTTGAAGTTTAAAAGCACAATCCATGAACTTGAAAATACAATGTGTAACAAGCAGTTCTATATACCAAAATGTAGTAAAAACGATGCAGGAAATACATCAGTTTCCTCAACCCAGTGGCGTCACTAGGGGGGCGGGGGCCGCCCCGGGTGACACCCATCAGGGGGTGACACCCGAGCCTAAAATTTTACTGTGTACGATTTTATGTCAGAAAACAAAAGATGACAAATTTTTTAATCTAGAAAGAAATTAAGAAATACAATGAAAAACGTTAAACGCGAAAATTCTTATTAAAAAAATATCAGTTAACTTGCAATAATAAAACAGTCCCAACACACGAACAACATTAAAACAAATTAGGAAAAAAAAGAAAAGAAATAGTCGCAACAGAGAGATCTTTTAAAAAGGCTGGAATGAAAGAGGCAGTGTCTTCTGTTTTAAAAGATATAAAGCCATTTGGGCTTGGACACATCGACAGCATGAACGAATCCCACCTCACGACTCCCGTCCACCACAGTGGGGTGGGGGGAATACGATTTTTATCACAAAGAAAAAAATCAAAAGATGGGTTTTCTTTGTTGATGTTTTTCTTGAGGAAAATTATGATTTCAATGTCTTTAAGTTAATATTTATATATATATATTTATTGAAGGCGTGAAAGCATAGATATGCATGTTTATATACAGGTAGTCCTCCGGTTACGACGGTCCCATCCCGACTTACGCTGTTTAGTGCTTACGAACGCGCCCCCGTAAAGAATAGTATTACGCGTTATTCCGTATTTTTAAAAAAAAATTCATGAGGTAACGATTAGTAACGAATTCTTTTATCTATTTGAAATTTAAAAAAATATTTTAAAATATGTATGATTATTATTTCAACCTACAACTTTTCAATCAAGTCAATAAAGTTGATTAAGCTTACAAGTTCCTTTTCAATGCTCATTAAAGAGAGCATATTCAGCCTTTTTCGTCCCATGCAAATTCTAACTCATTATATATTCTTTTCAAATTTGAAAAGGATCACTCTCAGCTGCAGTTTGATGTCATCAATGAAAGATAATTGCGAAGTGCGATGTGTACATTTGTAAAGGACTGTGTGAAATATAGCTAATTCAAAAGCAGCAAAATTGTTAGCTCTGTGCAAGTTTTTTTATTTTCGCTTTGTGCTAATTCCTTTTCCTTACCCTGAGCCTGGGGCTGGACAATAACTTTTTTAAGAGTTCTGAAAATTGTACTAATTCTGAAGGTAAGCAGTCTTCGAAATCACTCATAAACCTACATGTGGAAGAAAATCAGAAGCCCCGAGCCTAGTGCTCTTTATGGGTCTTCCCGGAAGACCCCCCTTAGCCATCTGGCCAACAAAGGGACGTAACAGCTGAGGACCCCCCCCCCAAAAAAAAAGCGGTCGCTTCTGAAGCGGCCACCTGGGCATCCGCGACATACAGTCGAAGACGCGTCTCACTAAATTGCTCTCACAAGGAGGTGGTGAAATTTCCTACTACGACACGCAAACACTTTGGCGCCATACCGGCAAAGCACACGGGTCTCCATGTTTAGGACCGCCGCAGACCGGGGGATCATCAAAGACCTACCTAGGGTGCAACCCCCACTGGAAGGTTTCCTCAGAGCTGGCGTCCAATGCGTTTTTCGCGGCAATTTTTGCTAATCCGTACTGGTGCTCCTGGCCCTAAACCGGCACCGCTCGATGGCGTTGCTAGTAAATTGAGGGGGGTGAAACGGTTGCCTCGAATTTACCCGACCCCTTCTTCAAAATCACTTGAATGTTCTTCCATTAACTTGGCTGCTGCCCATCGGGTGGCGAAAGTGCTGAGCTCAGTTAGGTTTGTAAGAAAGCCAATTTTCTCATGGATGTATTTATATGCACCTAACCAATGTTGTAGGGCTTAAGAAAGTTTGTCAATGATTACCAGAAATACCTCAATCTTGATTTTTTTTTCTGCAGGAGAATACTGTTTTGTTGATGTCCCTTTATCAAACTGACGCTTTCTTTTTTGTTTGATAGTATTGAAGATTGTTTACACTGTTTTTACCACGGACTTTTTCTTTCCTTTGTCTTCATAGGAATAAAATTAAGAATGCTATTTTTTAACAAACTCAATGAGAGACTTCCTTTCTAAAATTGTTTCCCAAAATTCAAGTAAAATAGCGACTTCCAGTTGTTCAATTTCCTTTAGAGATCCTTATTCTTCAAGTCGACAGTCACGTGGCTGATTTTCATTCGTTGCTAATTCTTCTAGTGATGTGATATTCTCATGGTATGGGCTATTAACAGACCTTACAGCATAATGTCAGGCTGACCATCTTGTGTCAGACAAGGCTTTGTTAGCATGTATCAATTTCATATGTTTTTGAAGTACCTGTCAACGATGAGTAGATGCAACAAGTCGGGTATAAAAGATTTTGCAGAAGACATAAAAATCTGACCGCAGTAGGACAACCTGCTGCTCTTTTCCCAACCAAATTAAAGGAATGAGCTGTGCACGTCCAACATTGAGCTACAATGCACTTCTCACGAAGAGTAGCCTGGTTTCCGTTATACTTCCTACTCATTTGCAGCATTGCCGTATGACTGTCCACGGCATTTTCAGGGATTCGTACAAAAAAATGGCCTGCATCTTTATTATACACTATAATTCATAAAAAGTTTGGGGGCCCTTAAATTATTGGGGGCTTTAGCCCGTTCAGCGCCCCCTTTTAATCCGCCATAGGAGGGGGGTAACGCATCTGTGACGATGTGGTACGAGGAGAGTGGTGTTTAAGAAATGTGACGTCACATCAAAAACGCGAAACTTTAAATAAAAGTTCCACTTAAATATTTGATTGTTTACCATTTATTTAATTACGTTTTCAATGACTTCACGCGTGTTACGATATTACAGTCCAGACTTACCCTAAATACATATTTAAATGACAAAAAATAATTTGCAACATGCTAATTTTTTATTGAGAAAATACGGCTTGGGGGAGGGGTGTCAAAGCTTGTGACGTCATATCGTAAAAAAGGGGTGTGGTCTAAGTTTTTGTGACAAAGTATGACGCTGGGGGGAGGGTGGGGTAAAAATCGGCAACCTCGCGTGACGTCATTTATGGACGGCCCCTTCAGTCGTGAAGGGGTGACACCATGAGCTACCGCCCCGGGTGACACCAACCCTAATGACGCCTCTGCCTCAACCATTTTTAATAACAATACGAGAACTTGCAACTTAAGGTTCGCAGCCTTATCTATAGCATATCACTGATTATCACGTATTAAAGTCTAGTTAAAGAATATTCAAAATGTTTTTAGAACAATACAGATTACCTGCAAAAGTTGAAGCGCATTCTGTTGCGCTTATAGAAGGCCTCGCCTTGACAAAGTATACATATAATCTCTATACCAAAGATAGCGTAATTAAAAATAACCCATCGCAATAAAACATAATAAATAAGTTATATATTATAAATATATATTCTATAGATTTTTAACACAAATTATTTGAAGAAAAAAAATATTCGAGCTCGTTAATTTTAACTTTTCCATGAATGAACGATGAAAGAAAACATATATATTTTTAACCACGTTTTATTAACTCGCTTTCGTTCCTGTTTTTCCAAGATTTTTTCAAATCTGCCAACGTAAAATTGAACCATTTGTGATGGTCTTAGAGATCTGAAAATTTTACCACAGATAGATCTTAGATGACAATCCATTGTATCAAAATTTCAGATCGATCGAATGTACCGTTTTTAAATTATTGAACTGTTTAGTTTATCTATAGTCTATATATAAGAATCTGTACCGTCTGCTTTTGTTGACATCCATGAGTTCACCCCGTGACCACATCACAATGTTTTTAAAACGTTGGGCGGGCGCTTGTGAGGTGTTTGGTAAAATAAATAGAGGTAAAAAATATTTTTAAAAATCACGTTTTTATTAGTGGACTAAAAAGAATAAAATAAATAGAGGTAAAAAATGATTTTTAAAAAACACGTTTTTTTAAGTGGACTAAAAAAAAGAAAATAATTTAAAACTTATTAGTTCAAGTACTTCGATTTAATATGACTAAAAACGTGGGGCGGGTGTTTGGTATAAAAATTAAAGATTATCTAATTTAGAAGGCAAAAGAGAGATCTATAAGTGAGAGAATGAGTGAACCGCATATGTTAAACCTCATAAGCGCCCGCCCCACGTTTTTAGTCATATTAAATCGAAGTACTTGAACTAATAAGTTTTAAATTATTTTCTTTTTTTAGTCCACTTATAAAAACGTGGTTTTTAAAAATCATTTTTTTTTACCTTAATTTATTAGTACATATAATTTTTAAAATAATAAACTGATTCTCAAAAATGTTTTAAGAAAGTGCGTTAAATTTTTGTAACTACCTGTTTTAACATTATCTTTATAAAAAGTAAATATATTAAAAGCGTCTATCCCCTGTTTCCTTTCATAATTGCGAAAATCAAACATCATCGTTCAAAGACATTGAACCTGATAAATGTTGTACCAGTGTAGAATATGGAGGTCTTAAATTTCAAAAATAGTAGTAAGTGTTGTTTTTTCTTTCTTTGAAAAAAATTAATTAGTGATTTTTGTTGATGGATTAATTGTCAATAAATAACTTTAGACACAAGAAAGCCTGCAAATTATTATAACAATAATTTCCTCTTATAACTCCGCCACACAACATGAAACGATCAATTCACATTCTCTATCCGCAATGCTCAGATTGGCGGCATCAGTAGCAACCACGTTGACGCCCCTGACAAATTATATGCAAAAATATTATGATAAAATAATGGTACATAATATTAAGATCCACAATTTACCGTAACATGTAAAAGTTGTCATATATATTGAAATAAATGTTCATATTACTGTAATTCGGTAAATATAAAATTTAAACACTTAATATTATTGAACAAATAAAATAATATTTTTAATTGATACATTCTAACGATATATCAATAGTAAATACCATTTAATCTACTATTTAAAGAATAACAAATAAAGAAATGTATCTCTTTATCGTAGGTGTTTGCAATACTTTAATCTTTGATTTCAAATACTTATCATAGGCCAGGATACTTGGATGCACACGTTTCATTTTATTTAAATAAGTTTAAGATTTTTATATTTTATTTAAAAGTTTAATCCATTTAACGAAGTCGCCTTTTTGTCTTATTATATTACTATTATTTATGCTGGCGAAAGAATTGATAAACAAATGAAAGGATGACAATTTTTCGATTTTAACGGATTAAAATATTTTTAAAAAGCATACACAATTTCTTTTTTTTAATTATACTTTAAAACATAGTAACTCTGCTTTCTCTATCAACAGGAATTAACCAACTTATACAACATGTACATAACCAGATACACACATCAGAAATTTGTCTGGAATCATCACGTGAACAAATGTGCTGAACTCATGTAATTATGATAGACAACACATTAATAACATTTTAGGATGTCCTATAAGTTTGATTGAACAATCACTAATTTCGTGTTTGCACAATAAGGATAGCACGTCAATAAATGGCAAAAAGACATGACTTCCTTAAAAATAGTGATGACAATGCAAAACTTAACTATATACCCTAACTAGAGTTACTTCATAACAACCAGGAAATATATATAAAATCAGCACTAATAAGGGTTAAATCAGGAGTTCCACTAGGGGAAAGCTAACTGCTCTTGTACTTCCTAATTTATATAAATTATTTACCACAACAGCATCTCATCAGAAAAATGGTAGGCTATTTGTTGATGATTGTATAATCTATAGAAATATTAAGTGAGAAAAATATATCAAAATCCTAAGGACGGTGATGAATTCTAAACAAGGAAACTAATTGAAGTATGTCTCTCCCCCCCCCCACCCCCCCAGAAAAGTTCAATTGTTAAGATTTTTTTTTAAGACGACAAATCAAATGTAATAAGAACACAAAAACAAAAATGCTAACTTGCAATGGTAATAACTATATAAGACCATGCATTTTCTGTATATGACCTATCTACCAAAACAAACATAAATAAACTAAATAAATCAAATTGAAAATGGAGTAATACCATTAGTCAAATTTCAAATTTAGGACACTTGAAGATAAAAGTACGAAGAGCAAAGTAGTTATAATACATATGCAATGTTCCATATAAGGTTTGTGAGTCCGTGTGGAAATTTAAAAAAAAATATTGTGCAAATTAGCAATGCATCCATTGTTTGTGCAAAATTTTACAAAATTTACTGCGCTGTTATTCAAAACTGCTGCACGACGTCGGTCAGATATCTGATATCCGCAGCTTAAAGGGAACATTGTACATAAGGCATTAAATACTGAGTGGAACATATCATATATTACAGAAATGGACTGAGTTAAAGCTTTCAAATACAAAATAAGATAAACGAAATTGTTTGTGTGTTTGAAACAAAGAATCTAAAGCTTTATTAAACGACAAATACATATTATTTAAACGCTTCAGCTTATATCTTAATCAGTACAAGTAAATCTTGTGAAACTTGTACTGTACAACAATAATCAAATATTAATGGGTTGTCCATCTGAGGGATAGTGCATCGGGTTGTGATCAGCAGTAATCCTCTTTGGTTATAGTTCACAACGTTTTGTCCCCACTTGGCACCCAGCTCTCGCCTGTGGTTCCAAGTAGCTGGAGCATGCACAGTGGTCACACCCCGGGAAAAGTTCTCATCTGGCCGTTTAAACCAGGTGATATTACTGATGGAATACAAACCTTGGTGAAGTGGGACTGGTCTACCCAGCATGTGAAGACTGGTTTCGGCAGCGTTCACGCTGGATCTTTTATGAGCCAACGGGTAAGAGGCGATTGACAGTAAAGCAATTTGGAGTGCTAAGAGCATGACGAGACACATAGGACGTCCTGGTCATCCACCGTACCCAACTCTATTCCCAGCAGTCTCAATTACGTCTTGCTGCTGGATCAGATTGCTTATGGCGAGAGAGTTAGGTCGACGTGTTGCGCAGATCTTCTGCGCTTTAAAGAAATTCACAGAGCAAGACATTATCATCATCCATTTATCAACCAAAGTTCTGTGGCGACAGACAAATGGCGAAGCATCAGGTGTCCGGCAGCCCCCTGAGCGACTGAGCAGCCCTCTTTATTAACCCACTGCTCACCTCCATGGCACGAGGAAGGGGCTAGAAAAGGTTCCCTTAAATTGCCTGCTCAATCATCCCTAGCCAGTTCTATCTCGGCAACAATATCCATCAAATTAAATACAAAACTCGAATAGACATAGGTATAAGAACGCGTTTCTTGTTCCATTCGCAAGAGCAAGCACATAAAAATTATCCTTCTTTCCGTTTGGTAGTCTGAACAATTCAAGTTTTTTTTTATTCCGGCTAAATTTTGGCGATATTAAAACTTTTTTCTTTATTTAAGGGCATGATTTTTAACTTAATTTTTTTTAATTGATAGAAAGGCCTGTCAAGTATACTGAAATGCGGGCGGTAATTTAAAACTAGTAAAAATATTACATCCCCAAATCAAGTGTTATATTGTAAAAAATCTCATCTAGAGCTGATAAATAGAAAATGTAAATGGAAATATAAATAAATTTCAAATCGTATAACCAGGAGGAAGTTTCTATTACTTCCAGTTTTCCGTCATTGATTTAGTAAAAACAAGTATTTACCTTCTAATAAATGTTTCTTTTTAAATATAAAAATGTGTTTATAGATCAATTGAATTAATTTTTGTGGTCTTTTATGGGGTATTTTTCATACTCAGAATTTGTTATTAATTATTTTTTCTAGACATAAAAATGTAAATGACATGATTTCAAAGAAGCATATTAAGTTATTAACTTTATTATTTGGTAATAATTCTCAATAGTTGTGTCATTTATACATACATACATATATTATATATATCACAAATACACAAAAATGGACACGCAGATTCACAGAGACGACAGAGACACATACACATAACACTTCATTAATGTGTTCATTAAACATTTAAAATAATATATTTATATCTGAAAATAATTTCAGGATATCTGAAGTACTCAAACATGCTGCCCCATACCTGGAGCTTAAATGGAAGGAGGAAAACGCAGAGTAAGAACTATATTTAACATGGACAGCCATCCCCATCAAGCACATCTCCTTATGTTACAAAGATCGATCTTTTCTTTGAATCTTAAAATAACATAACGCAACCTGAACATTATAATGAACTTTAAAAAATATTAAGTTGTATTTAAATGTTCATAAAGTATAATCACGAGTTCATGAAGCTGCACATCTTATGAAAATAAGTCCTAGCTACTGAATGACCATAGTCATGCGGCCCTCAAATATCTCTCCCCTTACCCTTTTATTTGCTTCTCCCATACTCTCGCCATCACTGGTCTATATGCCTGCTGTCCAGTCTCGCCGTTGATACTGTGTCATAAAGTTGTTACGTGTCCAGTGTCCAGTGTTATTTGCTGGTTAATCTCCTCGTTAAATCTTTAACTTCTTCCGAAGTTTCACAAAAGCAAGCAGAATTATTCATAACGTCTCTTCTACGGTAAAAATAAAATAAATCCGTTCATGGTAATACTACCCATATCAGCGGCTTTTAACTTTCTTCTCTTTCATTCGTACACTTTTATGAATTTAAACCTTTGTTAAATAAAAGAGGGTGTGGGATTTATATTTTCCGTAAAAAATCAAAAGAACTCGGTTTTTCAGTTGCATTTAAAAAAGGTTGACAACTAGTGTGAAAAGTATATACGAGTAAAATCATATTTCCATATTATTTTGAGATGAGAAAGTTCAAATGTTGGAGGATAATTATTTGTTTGTTGTATTTTAACTAATACTATATTTAAAAATGTTATGAAATTGTATTTAAGCAATTTTTTTACATTTCCTCATTATTTATTTATTTATTTTTTTACAAGTAACTCCATTTAGAAACCTGATCCTCATAAAAATCAAGTAAAGGATGATATTTTACGCATATTTTTTACATGTAACAGATAAACAAATCGTTTCGTAGAAGGGAGAATATTCATTTTCACTTTTTACCTTTCTCCAATAATTGTTCTACTATAAGTTTTGTGAAGAAACTGAAATCAAAGAGCTAAAATCTTAAATAACAACCTCAAATTAAGGTCAATGTTCGAATGCATATTTTATTCAACGCTCGTGACCCTATTTTCCGCAACTTTAATGAGGAAAACATTGGACGGTTAAGTTTTAGGTTCAAAGGGAAATGAAGATCTAGATCCTAGGAGTTACAATTTTTTATTTGAACATATAATGGGACTTGGTGTTTGAATAGAGAGTAAATACTTTCTTCGACATTTTGGAACTGTTTGTTTCTGTAATAGATTATCTTGTCTTATATATTACAGACGCTCTTTATAAACAGAAGATAATTGCGTCCTACGCTTATCCATGGTCTTTATCTAGCCTTGTATTTCTTATTAGACTTGTAAAAGATGATATTGTGTTGGTTTTCCTTGTTTGATCAGGCAACCCATTGCATGCCCGAATTTCGCTCTTGCAAACTGAATAAGAACAGTTTTTATCCATATGTTTATCTGAGGATTGTATTAGTATATCTTTGTATTTAATTTCCAAGATAAAATTAATTTCACTATATATTATTACTACTATGCACTTTGTTATTCTATTTCCTAGTGTTTCTAGGTTTCATGATTTAACAAATGGTGTTACTCTTTTGAATTATGAATATTCACTGGTAATGAATCTTTCAGTTCTTTTTTTATTTTTTGTTTTTTGAATTGTTCTAATTTATCTATATTTCATTATTTTCTTTGGATAATCTGCCCCATACAGAAGCTGCCAATTCTAGTACAGGTCTCACCAAATTAATGCATAATTTTAGTTAATTATTCTTATTACATTTGTTAAAAAATTAAGCCTGAGGTTTTGTTGGATTATTAAATTATTACATTGACATGGGAATTCCATGATAAATTTTTATTTAGACAATTTTTCAATTTTTAAGATTTTTTTTTCATTTTGAGTCTTCAATTTTTTATTAAGCAGTATTTTGTATAGACATCATAGAGTAATGACATGAACAATATTGTAGGATTTTTGTTACGTTACATTCTCAGTTCGACTTTTAGTAAGCCTTGCTGTTTGAAAGACTGCACTAAAACTGGCAATATTGGAGGTTTCAGTCTATTGACTGACAATATAATCACTCGGATTCTATACTACAAGCCAACAGGAATTGCTAAAGAGGACGAAAGTATGGAAAAAGCAAAAAAAATCATACAGCGCATTTCAAACAGGGATTTTTACAAATGTATATATGAGAGCAAACCTTTTAAAACTGAGGTAAATTTTTTTCTCATTCCTATTTTTACTTTTAATTTATTTCAAAGTGAATAAAGAATATTTAATAATCATTTTCATTTATATTTGTATGGTCAGTGGTATATTTGAAAATACGCAATTAATTAATACATTTATACCATGCATCGATGCATGCACACATATACATACACAGATAAAAGAAAAATTGCAGTTCTAGAACTTAATTTTGTCAACAGAATTTATTCAAATGTTTTGAGAATAATTTTCTGCCATCTCGAACTGTCGAGATTAGATGTCCATTAAAATACGTTTCAAGTGCTTTGATTGATTAAGTGCTGATATGCGTTATACTAGTGGATAACAACTCGTGAATGAGGCTAAAATGTTAGCCAGTCACAAGAATGACTTATATCCTTTTTGTAAGAGTATTAAGATTTTAGTCATGTTTGTTACTCTCAGACTAAAACCACTTGCTGCTTGACCAGACGTACAGACAGTGGCGTACCTTGAGAGAGGCAGTAGGTGCGGTCCGCACCGAGCGGCACATATTTGGTGGCGGCATTTTTTATACATAGTTTTAGTTGTAAAAAACAACTTGTTCGCTTCATAAGTTTTCTATTCGATTTCTACTAATTATGAATTACATACATCAATGATTCCGAAGTCGAGTAAAAGTTCTAAGTACTACTCCGTGCTCGGTGTTTATTGTATGCTTATTACCATCGTTACCATACAGATGACATGGCTAAGTCACATGCACAAGCCTATGTCTATGCACCCACTTCATCCCTCAAGGGCCAACTCTTTGTTTTATGATGGTGCTTGGAATGTACGCAGGCACCGATGATATACAAAACACTGGTGGCCGCGAATTAATAATCTTGAAGGTCCGCTTTGTCCGTTATATTTTCATAAGTTAAGTGGTCGATTGTACGCACTCATTACCGCTATCGATTCCATAACATTTTTTCACCTATCAAGCTGTTATTTTCCTTGTTTTCTTTTTCCACTGGTCGATGGGATGTTTTACTTTCTGTCACTAGTTAAGGTGTCAAACGCGTAGAAAATCGCTGGAGCCCTAGAGCAGAAACAGAAACAATAGTAAATAGTATATATATATATATATATATATATTAGAAAACATTTTAATCGCCTTGAAAAATTAACACCTGAAGAAGAAAAAAGTAAAGCGAGATTAGATGCTGGAATATTACACAACTCAATGCATTCTTTTTCGTTTGTATATTATCTCAGTTTATGGAATTCCGACCTTTAATTGATGTGAATCCATCCTTATGGAAATGTATGACGCGCACAAATACCTGCAAATATGTGAGATTCTCTTTTAGGGTTGAGCTCACGCTCATATGGCCCTGCTCATTGTTTCACTGGCTAGCCTCATCAAGTGAGCATCGCCATAAAGATAACTTGAGTCATCGTGCGATCAGGTTGGGGCTGAGCTGCACCTTCTGTCCCCAACTAATCGGCCCTGTAAAGTTGCGGCACCTCGACTAGCTCAATGATACTGTAGGACTACGCTGTAGCCACTGGCCATGATGCAAACTATTATCTCCAGAATGACACTTACCGTCTTTGCCCCTAAAAAGAATCGTCCCAAGTCCTCGATCGACAGCTGAAATACGGTGAAAACAACTACCGTCAGAAAGACATTTCTTTTAGCTAGGCATCAGCACACCTCTTTTAGACCCCTGTCAGTTGCCTATAGTTCTGCATCTTGGCTATCACTGGTACATGCTTTTCCACAAGGTCCCGACAACTCGCCGCTATCTGGCCCAGGCCTCTTTCCCTCCTTGAAACATGAGCCGCCTGCGAATACTTTAACCACGCAGTCACCACAACCCTGTAACGTCTTCAGAGCTTTTCGTCCTGGTGCTCAACTTGGGTAGCATTTGTCACCGCTGCTTTTGCCTGTGTCAAACTTAGTTCAGATAAATATAATTGTTAAATGTTATTCAATGCCATATAAAACTAAATTCTTTGCAAACGTATTTCATGAAACAAAGAGATACGCTAAAACAAAACGCTGTTATAGCAGCCCAAACAATTTGCGGAGAGTTGGAGATATTGATTGAGCGTCGAGTTAGGAGAAAAAATATGAGATGGGAAAATTAATGAGACTTCGGGCTATCCTTAGAACATTTTTAAATATATGGATAGAATTAAAAAGGAAATTAAATAACGCTTTGATCAGTTGCATGTCCTTGCAACAGCCATGTAACCCACTAAATGAAAAATTCGATTATAAAAATGTTACTTTATTGACATTGAAAAAGAACAGTTCCATATTTAAAGAAAAGGACCCAGCACTTTATGGTTGTACCTACTCCTAAACTGCAAGAAGATAAAGTTATTTATTTATTATTTATGTTTATTAATTTAAAAACCGCCATTTGATTGACTTAGAAATGACGGAATATTGGAGACCACCCCATGCGGCAAAAGCCACTGCGTATAGCTTTGTTGACAAAATGCATTTCCTTAATTTATCAATAATGGCATAACATAACACTAATATAAAATAATGTCATAATGTCATAATTGATGTTTGAAGTAAATTTACAGCTTGTACTTATTCTCCATGAGAGAAATAATAATTTTAGCAGTTAATGATGCTACATCATTAATTCGGTCAGTTGTCGAATTTAACCTCTCCAATTTCTCTTTATATTATACAATTTCGTTATCAAATCATTAATATCTTTAAATATATAGAATAAAACGCAACTGATATTGGATATAGAAGAATGTACGACTAGAATAAATCAGAAAAGCCAAGTAGATAGCTCTGTTTTTAAAGTAAAGGTAGGTCATTTAACTTAATCCAACTTTCCATCCATCCATCTATCCATCCATCCATCCATCCATCTATCCATCCATCCATCCATCCATCCATCCATCCATCCATCCACCCACCCACCCATCCACCCACCCACCCATCCATCCATCCATCTATCTATCTATCTAATCTAATCTATCTATCTATCTATCTAATCTGTCTATCCATCCATCCATCCATCCATCCATCCACCCACCCACCCACCCATCCATCCATCCATCCATCCATCCATTCATCCATCTATCTATCTATCTATCTATCTAATCTATCTATCTATCTATCTATATAATCTATCTTTCCATCTATCCATATATCTATATTTCTATATATCTATCTATTCATTGGTCTATTTAATTATTCTATTTGTAATAAATATGAAGCCTAGGATATAGAAAATAATAGTCGAAATTATATAGAGAATATTCTCAATGGTTTTTTAAAGTTTCAGTATAAAATAATTTATATTAAGCCTATCAATATTTTAGTAACATTAATATAATTTATTTTAAATTAATCTTTTCCTTCTTTTTTTTTAAATGAACAAAAAAGTATTACTCTATGGACCTGGGGAAAAAGAATGAGAATCCATTGGATGACGTGTACGTCTACTCTAAAAGTAATCCGTATGAAGCAAAGAAACTACAACCCGATGAGGTAACTTATTATAAATATATTATTTCTTGTTTATAAAACGCTAGCGATGTATAAACTAAATTTAGTCATTCTAAATTTTTTTCCCTTGATTTTCAACTGCCTTTGGTATTTTTTTCAATAAACAATCATATTTGAACTTTAAAAAAAACTCCAATTTTGAAAATATGTTATTTCAATGCCATATAATTTTCTATTATCACATTTAAAGACCTCAATTTTTTTTTCTATTTCCAGATAAGTCAAATTGTGAATTTTGTTACTAGGCAGGAATACATTGTACGGGTTTTCTATCTTGGTGAAAACACAGACCAGGTGAAAATTGACAAAGAGCACGCCGAAACATGCGTCACAGAAATGATAACGGTAATTAGATAACCTCACAAAAAGTGATAATTAATTAAAGATCAAAGTTTTTTTTAAATGAACATAAATAAATTTCATCTTAATTAGAATCACTTTTATAGACCATACATTACAAGTACAACCAATAAATCACCTGGAGATGGACACTAAGACGGATATTTTGATACAGCTGTGAAAGCTAAACGTTTGTCTTTTGTTGGAACAGATTTTGGCTGGAAATTTTTTATTATTTTTTTTGGTAAACTTCCTTCTTGAACTCGTTGACTTGTTTATGTTTTAAACTGATGGCAATCATCTTTGTATTTCTCTACAAAATCTTAATATTCCAAATTTCAAGGTAAATGTACATATTACTTTGTGGAGGGCGTCTAATGGGGCATTTACATTTGTTATATGGAAGAAAAAAACAAGGGATATTCATTTGTGATTTTAAAAAAAGATTACTTTTTTATCAAAAAAGTTTCTGCTAGGTATACCACTGAAAGGTTGTTTTAAACTTTAATTATTATTTATTTGATCGTTTAGGAGCATCACAGAACGAGCATTGATTATAAAATCCAGTAAATGACTACACAGGTACAAATAAAAGAAAACCCGCTACCAATTTAAATTTAGAAATTTTAATTATTGACAACGAACGATAAATCATTCACGATAAAATAATTTTATATCCGTTTTGGCTCATCTAATAGGACCATGTCTGGTGAACTAGTTCACACCTCCTTTAGTCTTTTTAACGCACTTTCCCATGGGACAAAATTGCGTTTATATCTTTGAAACGTCTGTCCCGCCTGTTCGAGCTTGCACAAGCAACTACTCCTGAACCATACCAGATAGAGGGCTCGGGTCTTTTTGCAAATATTTTATGGAGGTCCCAATGATGTGCACGTGCCAAATAATTTCCCGAAAAGGTTTACTGGACTGCCTGGAAATTTAAAAAAACACGAAAAAGTATCAGTACTTTGTCTATTGCTCGCCAACCATAACATCTATCGGGTTGAAACAAACGCTAAACGATAGCTAATAATATTTAGAACAATGGATAAGGAATTTCGAAAAATCTCAATTAGTTCGACTCCCGTCATTGTAGCAGCAATTTGTAGATAGCAATTGTTTTGCTTACTTTCAGAATTATTGATTTGAAATTACTTTTAATTTAATCTAGAATGATTTCCCTTGAATTAAAAAAAAGTCGGAAATTCCTTGTTGGAAATTGTGTTTAAATACTCATTCGAGTTTTTATTACTTGTTTTATCTTGCCTTGTCACTTAGGTAAATTGTCTTGTCTTAATCTTTGTCCTATGTTGATTATTTCAAATAAAAAGTGTAGGTTTTGTTCATTTTAGAACGGAGCATAAGATAAAATATATTTTTTTTTATTCTCACTCACTCGACTCATGCAATTTACGGTAAATATATCATATAGAATGGGACTGCAATAAAGCTTTTAAATAAAATACAAAATACACAAACAAATTGTGCAATGAAAACAATAAATTTGAGCTTTATTTTTAGACTGATACGACAGTAAACGTTTCGGCTAATGCCTTCATCAGTACAACATAAAATACATTCTTACAATACTTACATAAGTAATAATAACATAAGATTCTTGTTCCCGTTGTGGTTTTTACTGTAACTTTGAAAACTTCCCACTTTTTCCTATATCCTGTGTCCATGTTTGTTTTTGTTTTTCTTTTCTTTTTATTTAACATAAATATTTTAAAATACAATATGTTTTAAGAATGTTATTATTACTTATGTAAGTATTGTAAGAATGTATTTTATGTTGTACTGATGAAGGCATTAGCCGAAACGTTTACTATCGTGTCAGTCTAAAAATAAAGCTCAAATTTATTGTTTTCATTGCACAATTTACGGTAGTTTGGTTTCGATCAACGTTATCTACATCTACTTCCATTAGTAAGAAATACTCATGGTGCACTCATATTTCCAGGTTAAACCTTTCAGGCGACATTAATAGAACGAAGGTAAAAATTTTAGGGGCTGTGTTGGTGATGAATGGGCAAATATATCTATTAATAGATTTTATGGTTTCCATGTATGTGATTTCCAACTACAAAAATAAAATGTTAACTATCTGTTTAAAGTTTTTATAAAATTTTGTGAAATAATATTTTGTAAACTCTATACATGGAAATATAAATTCACTTACGTTTTCAACGAGTTGATTCGTGATCCTCTAACTCTAATACATTGAACTATTGTTAAATGTGGTGAACTTTTCTTATTTCTTTCTTACACGAACGTTTTAGGAAATGCATAAATTGCATTATAATGTTCAATAAAAAAAAATACATACTGAGACCGACATGCCAATCATGTCTTGAATGCTGATAAAAGCAAGTTTAATATTTGTAACCTTGTAAACCGCACTTACTAGCAAACTCGAGCCAAGCTGATATCTGCGGATAATCGAATCCGAACCAATCACAACTCTAAAGATGTTTTGAGTAATTTGTTTGATGCTCACCAAGCCATTAGTACTTTAAAACAAGAAGAGCTATCTGAAAAAAAATTCTTTAATTTTAGCAATCATAACTCTAAAGATGATTTGAGTAATATGTTTGATGCTTACCAAGTCATTAGTACTTTAAAACAAGAAGAGCTATCTGCAGAAAAAAAATCTTTAATTTTAGCAATTCTTGTCATATTTTTTCAAGAATTCTGTCTATGTTTATTTTCCAAGTATACATTTTTTATTTAAAAAAGAGTCACAAGCTTGCAAGCAATGCTTCTGTGGGGAGTGCTGATGTATAAAGTGGTACGGACTCTTGAACAAATGCATCAAAAAATCTCAAGGTGAGTCGCTGATAAAAAAAAATATAGACCATAGAAAAGGTATTTACAGTAAAAGCGATATATTTATCATGTCACAATACGTACAACCACTGTGACATTTTTGTAAGGAATATTTTAAATTGTGGTTTGTATGTTCACAATATGCACTCTTTGATAGTTGGAATCAAAATTATTTAAAGGTACGGTTCTGCGACTAAATTAGTATACTTCTATAAAAAAAATTGAAAAGAAAAATAGTTAACAAAATGAAAATAGAAACATCACTTGATATTTATTAAGTCGCTATTCAAACAAAGAGACAGTGCGGAAATGAGTATGAGAAATAAATGTAAAAAACAAAAACTATTTAATTTAATCTAGACACACACAAAACCCGTAAAAATCCACGTTTTTTTACTATAAATCCTTTATGTACGAGACTTAACTAAAAGAATGTTCTTTATAATACGCAGCGCAAGACCATTCAAAAATACAAAATTGTAGTTGTGTCGTAAAACATGTTTAATATAATGCGCACCGATCAGGAATATGTTTATAAAAAGTGTTGTCAATAAAATACGCACCTTATTGCACGACAGAAAGGTTGTTCAATATAATGCGCACCCTTACACTCTATCTAAAAAAATAACATGATACATAGGAATAAATAAAATAATCTTAAAAATCAATAATTCAATTACGGTACATGTGATCGATCTGAAATTTTGATATATTGTTTTTATCATTGGTACGAAACTGCCTGCAAAATTTCAGCTCGCTAGCTTACGAGGAAGTGGGTTAAAAATTTGATCCAAACGTTTTGGCGACAAGCAAGGGTGCAAGGGTTCAAGGGTGCAAGCAAGCAGACACCACGAGTTAATATAAAGGATTTAATAATAAAAAGTAAAATGTGCTTTATTTCATAATTTGTTTAATAATTTCTGCACAAAACTTTTATGTGCATTCTAAGATATGTCCAATCAACATCCACAACAAATTCTTGAGCTGACTTTCCAGAGAATTTAACTCGACTTTTCGTTCGCATAAGCTTTATAACTCACTAGCAGACCCGTCGTGCGTTGCAACGATCTCAGTAAAAATGAATAAATTTAAAGAAACCAATGAGTAGTATGTTTAAAAACAATAATGCCAGAAACCTTCGCGGAAGTGCGAAAAAAACTTCCAACTTTCATAGCAAACGGATAAAAAAAATAATAATTAAATAGCGTACAAAAGAAGAAACGATATTAAGGACCCCGGCCATCAAAATTAGTGATTCCTAAATATCGTGTAAAATTGAATAGGGAATAAAATTATTAAAGTTCAGTAAAAAGACATTTGGGGACCGCAGCTCCCAGGGAATGGACATTAAGAGTTCACAACCCTATATTACTATATTAATATAGGCTATTAAGTTTTTATATACTAAGTTTGGTCAAAATCCAGTTATTTTCTCAATATTTAACGCTTGAACTACTTTTTATTTAGCTAATATAGGGGGGAAATGACATTAAGGGGCCCCCGGCCCATTCGGTGCAAGAGGTCAATTTCAAAAACATGTTCATTTTAATTCAGTTTTATTGTTAATATATTTCTCAAGGTCTTTAAAAAAAAGTAAATAGGAAGCATATCTTAAACATATACGAAAAAAAGAAATTTGGGGCCCCCGGCCCGGAAGATATTGACATTAGAAGTTCAGTGCCCCTTAGTATATTAATATGGGCTACCAAGTTTTTGTGTGCAAATTTTGGTGAAGTCCTATTCATTAACCAAGTAGCTAATGCAGAAACGAATTTTTATATATCTCATATTAGCAAAAAACGACATTAAGGGCCCCAGGGCCCATTCAGGGCAAGATATAAAGTTCAAAACACCTGTTCATTTTAATATGGATGATAATGGATACATTTACCATTATTTGTCAAGTTTTTTAATAATTGAATTGGGGAATACAATCTTAAAAGTTTAAGTAAAAAGGTATTTTGGGCCCCCAGCCCCGAAGGAGTGGCCATAAGGAGTCAAGTGCCCTGTAGTATTTTAATATGGGCTACCAAGTTTTTGTATGCAAAGTTTTGTTAAGATTTATTCATTTACTCAGTAGCTAAAGCTTAAACTAATTTTTATATAGGTCGTATAAGCAAAACATGAAATTATGGGCCCCTGGCACCCCATTAGTGTTAAATTTTGAAAAAAAAGTAGCCAGTTACCATCCCGGGAGCATAAAGGACATGCAGACTCACACACACACATAGTTTGATTTTTATAAATATAGATATAATAAAATAAAACGACATAAAGGGGGCCCGGGCCTATTCGGTGCAAATGTCAATTTATAAAAACCTTTTCATTTTAATTCAGTTTCATCAGTGATATATTTATCAAGATCGTTAAAAAGTGAATGGCAAAAATATCTTAAACATATATGAAAAAAGATATTTGGGGCACCGGCCTAAAAAAAATCGACATAAAAAGTTCATAAACCTTAAGTATTTTAATATGGGCTACCAAGTTTTTGTATACAAAGTTTGGTTAAGATCCAATCATTTACTCAGTAGCTAACGCATAAACTAATTTTTTTATAAAGCTCGTATTATGAAAAAAACGGCATTAAGGGCCCTAGGGCCCAATTATTGCAAAAATAAAGTGCGAAACATATGTTCATTTGAATAAATTTCAAAATACATACATTTATTTATATTTCTCAATATTGTTTAAAATTGATTGGACGATAAAATATTAAAAATTTACTAAAAAAAGACATTTTGGGCCCCCAGCCCCGTGAGAATGAAAATTAGGAGTTCAGTGCCCTATCGTAATAAAATATAGACCCCCGAGTTACTAAAATGGGTCAAGATACATTAATTTTCTCAGTATTTTACGATAATACTAATTTTTATACAGCTAATATTAGAAAAAATGGCATTTAGGGGCCCCTGGGCCCTTTTGTTGAAAGATGTTAATTTCAAAAACCTGTTCATTTTAAAACAGTTTCCTCAAAAATATATTCCTCAATATCGTGAAAAATTGAATGTAGAAAAATATCTTAAACATATACGAAGAAAATACATTAGGCGCCCATGGCCCCGAAGGAATGGACGTTTGAATTTCTGTGCCCTATAGTATTTTAGTATGGGTTGCTAAGTTTTTAGTATTCAAATTTTGGTTAAGATCCATTCATTTACTCAGTAGCTAACGCATAAACTAATTTTTATATAGCTTATATAAGCAAAAAAGACATTAAGGGCCCCAGGGCCCATTCAGTGCAAGATATAAAGTTAAAAACACCTGTTCATTTCAATTTGTATAATATGCATACATGATCATTTTTTTGTCATTATTTGTCAAGATTGTTAATAAACTGAATGGTTAATAAAATCATAAACATTTAAGAAATGGGAATTTTTGACCCCCAGCCCCAAAGGAATGACTATTGGGAGTTCAGTGCCCTATAGTATTTTAAAATTGGCTATTAAGTTGTTATATACAAAGTTTGGTTAAGATCCAACAATGTACACAGTAGCTAGCGCTTAAACTAATTTTTATATAGCTCATATAAGGAAAAAATGACATTATGGGCCCCCGGTGCCCCATGAGTGTTAAATTTAGAAAACAAAGTTGCCAGTTACCATCCCAGGTAGGTACTTAACAATCTACAAAAATTTGTGACGATCGGATTAATGGTTTAGTCAGCTATAAAGGACATGCACACACACACACACACACACACACAGACATAATTTGATTTATATATATATAGATAAAACTTTTGCCAAAATGTTGAATGTTTGAAAAAAGTAAGTGAAAGAAAAAGATCGTCTGTTTCAAAGTAATACTTTTGAATACCATTTGTGACTAACAAGAACAAAACAAGACATTTCCAGCGATGTTTACCATTGAACAGTTTTTCGCTAAACATCTGGTAATTTCGCATTTAAGGTAAAGAAAAGCCAATATACTTAAGATTTATTCAGCCACCTTATTCTGAAATGTGTATGCATTAAAATACAAATGTATACTAAGGATCCTACATGTGGAAGAAAATCAGCAGCCCCGAGCCTAGTGCTCTTCTTGGGTCTTCCCGGAGCACAGCTCTGTCGCTCCCTAAGGGACCTAACAGCTGAGAGACGACCTCCCCCCCGTAACGGTCACTTCTGAAGCGGGCACCTGGGCATCAAAGACACAAAGTCGAAAATGCCTCCCACATAGCTGACCTCACAAGGAGGGGTGAAATTTTCCCTACTACGAATCGCTACCACTTGGACGCCTCCCCGGCAAAGCACACGAGTCTCTATGGTTAGGACTGTCACAAGGTGGGGTATCATCAATGACCTACCTAGGGCTTAAACCCCCACTGGAATGTTTCCTCAGAGCTGACATCCGTTACTTTCTTCGCGGTACCTTTTGCTAATCCGTACTGGCGCTCCTGGCCCTAAACCGGCACCGCTCAATGGCGTTGCTAGTAAACTGAGGGGGACGAAACGGGTACTGTGTTTTTCATCATCGGCATTGCATCTGATGCTCTGCCTAAGATCCGTGAAGCGACTGTAATCATATATGACTAGCACCTAGCACCTACAATTTCGGACTTCGGCATTGTCTGCCAAGATTTGTCGGTTTCAGGCTGCGGTCAGCTCCGCTACCTTACTCGTCTAGATATATATTTCTCCTAAACGACCATGTGCAAATGAGCATGATGAATGACCCTCTCTGGGGTCGAAAAATCACAGATGGTAAACGTTGTGGGAGGAAAAGAAAAAAAAAGTTGGCAACAAAGCTTCTTGCGTTCACTTGCCGTTCAGTCGCGTTTTTCCTTCACAGAATAACATATGATTCGTAGTGCAGTGGTTATCACGTCTGCCTTGCATGCGGAAAGTCCTGGGATATAAACCCAGCGGGAACAATTTTTTTTTAATTTTTAAAAATGTTTCTTTCTGCCCTTCCCCATTTTTCCAAAATGACTAAGGCTGTTAAACGATAATCAGATTTGAAAGCAACAATCGGTTTTAAATTTTCCGAAATTGATTCGGACGGATTTATGAAGTGAAATCCGGCCGGAGCTGAAGCCGGATTTGTAAAAATGATGGGATTCCAGATTTGCCGGAGTTATAGTTAATATATATTTTATCACAAACCCGGCAAGCATGATTTTGCCTGATTTATTAAGCAAATTTCTGCCGGAGCCGGATTTTTAAATATGGCTGGATTCCGGATTTGCCGGAGCCGCAGGCGAAATCCGGTACACCACTAATTTCTGTGAAGTCAGCTATAAAATGAAAATCGGTTTAAGATCGGAGTTACATAATCGAAAACCGGTTTGCCAAAAAAAACGCACAAAAACATGAAATTAACAACCATAAACATGACTACTCCTCGCTAGGGTCGGCCAATCATAAGTGTATGTTTAAGGGATGGTAATAATAAAGGGTGGGGCATCCGGGTAACAACAACCTCAGTGTTCATGTCTCCACGTTTACTCGCTATTTTTTCATTACTTCGTGCTGCTGTTTGTGTCCGTACTCTCCCCCCTCCCCCCCCCGTTCTTTGCACTATCTATGATGAGCAAAGCTGCGGCGTATGCTACGCCGCGGGACGTTCTTGTAATGCAATAATGCGCTCCAATATATTTCAAAATATGTTTCTGGGAAAACAGTAGCACGGAGACAGAAAAACGTTCATCGCGACAAACGTAATGCAAAAAAAAGAAATTTTCGTGGAGAAAAAAAGTAATACAGAGAGAGAGAGAGAGAGAGAGAGAGAGAGAGAGAGAGAGAGAGAGAGAGAGAGAGAGAGCGAGAGAGAGAGAGAGAGAGAGAGAGAGAGAGAGAGAGAGAGAGAGAGAGAGAGAGAGAGAGAGAGAGAGAGAGAGAGAGAGAGAAAGAGATATATAGAAAAAGAGAAAAAGAGTGATGGAGAGAGAGAGAGAGAGAGAGAGAGAGAGAGAGAGAGAGAGAGAGAGAGAGAGAGAGAGAGAGAGAGAGAGAGAGAGAGAGAGAGAGAGAGAGAGAGAGAGAGAGAGAGAAAGAAAGAAAGAGAGAGAGAAAGAAAGGAAGGAAGAAAGAAAGAAAGAAAGAAAGAAAGAAAGAAAGAAAGAAAGAAAGAAAGAAAGAAAGAAAGAAAGAAAGAAAGAAAGAAAGAAAGAAAGAAAGAAAGAAAGAAAGAAAGAAAGAAAGAAAGAAAAGAAAGAAAGAAAGAAAGAAAGAAAGAAAGAAAGAAAGAAAGAAAGAAAGAAGAAAGAAAGAAAGAAAGAAAGAAAGAAAGAAAGAAAGAAAGAAAGAAAGAAAGAAAGAAAGAAGAAAGAAAGAAAGAAAGAAAGAAAGAAAGAAAGAAAGAAAGAAAGAAAGAAAGAAAGAAAGAAAGAAAGAAAGAAAGAAAGAAAGAAAGAAAGAAAGAAAGAAAGAAAGAAAGAGAGAAAAATAAAAATACTTATTATGACAAAAAATACAGGAAGAACATATTGACACCGTGGGCAAAACGACAGGATCGGAAATTTCAGAATGAAAGAACTAGCCTTCAGAGCCTTGTACAGCCGATATTGGACTACGCGTGTACTGTCTGGGACCCTTACACCCAGAAGACTATAAACATATTTGGAGGCAGTCCTTAGCAGACCCATGAACACATCAAGTGCAGAAAACATGATAGAAACTATGGGCTGGCCACCACTTTAAAAAATGCAACTGGCCAGGGTTACATTGCAGTTATTTTTTTTAATTAACATAGTTTAGACCTCTGCTCCGTCGTAGGACGTAAGCTCATGCCTCTCCCACCAAGACAGAGACGAGGCCATGATACTCATTACAGTATGACAATAACAAGAACACAATTCAGGAGCTGCTCGTTCCTACCAAGGTCATTTAGTGACTAGAATCTCAGGTTCCTTACATCACTGGATCCAAGACTTCCTTTTGGGCAGGGAGCAAACTGTAATAATTAATGGATCTAAATCTGCACCAATAAAGGTTAACTCAGGAGTTCCACAAGGAACTGTGCTAGGTCCCTTACTCTTTTTAATTTATATAAATGATTTACCCAACAACATCTCAACAGGTACAAAAGTTAGGTTATTTGCTGATGATTGTATAATCTATAGAACAATTAAATCAGAACAAGACAGCAAAATTTTACAAAAAGACTTAGATGAATTGATAAAATGGGAAACTAACTGGAGTATGTCTTTCAACCCAGAAAAGTGTCAACTGTTAAGAGTAACAAAGAAAAAGAAACAAATACATTCAAAATATTACATTCATGGAAAAGAACTGACCCAAACTAAAGATGCAAAATACTTAGGAGTCTTAATAAATGAGAAACTATCATGGAATCCCCATGTCAATGAAGTTATTAAAAAATCAAACAAAACCTTAGGCTTTATAAAAAGAAACTTTAACAAATGTAATAGAGATATAAAACTAAAATGCTACCTCACTTTGGTGAGACCTGTACTAGAATATGCATCTTCTGTATGGGACCCATCCACCAAAGAAAACATTGATAAACTAGAACAAATTCAAAAAAGTGCTGCCAGATTCATTACTGGAGAATATTCGAAACTGACAAGAATAACACCATTAGTTAAATCATTAAACCATGAAACACTAGAGGATAGAAGAACCAAAAGCAAAGTAGTAATCATACATAAAGCAATTAATTCTAATTTAGAAATACAACACAAAGATAACTTAATACAACCCTCAGATAGACATAAGGATAAAAACACCTTTCTTATTCCGTATGCAAGAACAAACACATACAAGTTTTCCTTCATCCCGTCCGGAATTCGGGCGTGGAATGGGTTGCCTGAAGAATCCAGGAAAACCAACACTTTATCAGCATTTAAATCTCTAATAAAAATGCAGGACTAAACACAAACCATAGATAAGCGTAGGACGCAATAATCTTCTGTTTAGAAGGAGCGTCTGTAAACAGATAAGATAAGATAACAAGCTTCCAAGGGAGTCTGTCGACCTCCTGTTACGCAAACATCAGTCACTAATACCGCGAATCGCAGCTAAGCAACGTGTTATCTTCATGGGCGTGTATACAAAACAATATCGATTGTGGGCCCTAAGAGAGTACAACCTTAAATAATTCGAAAGTAATTTAAAGATTTTTTAAAGCTAAATGAGACAAGAGTAAAACAGACAGGGAAATACATTTAGAAAATTTACCAAAAATTTTAACAAGGAAACTAACTTTCAATTTACTCTTTAAAAAGTTGTGTGTAAATGCTGTTCCGAGTTGAATTATATACATTATATAAATTATAGGGTAGTGGCATTTGAACTTTTCCAATAGTTGTCATAAATTATTTAAGAATAATTCGAATACTTTATATTTCAGAATCAACTTGATGAAGAACAATACATAAAAAGATATGGAGAAATGTAACTATAACTACTCCAAAGATTATCCAATTGTGTCTCTTTTTCTTCATGTTATCTAATGTTACCTTAAAAATTATTTTGAAAATGCAAGAGGAATATCCTCCATAGTGTCTTGAATAGTTACGATAAGAAGTGTGACTCATTATAATTTCTTTTTTTCAAATTTTCTGTCATGATATTTGCCTTAGATAAAATGCCTATTATTCATTAATTAGGTAAAATAGTTTTATATGTATATATATATATGTATATATATATATATATTATCAGTGTACAAGTTATGAATTAAAAAGGAAAAGTTATATGTGAATCTAACTTATATAATCTTTCATATATTTTTATTTATTACATTACATAATGTTTATTTAGCTCATGAAACATTTTTTTTCTAATACAGTGGTACCTCGGTATACGTCTGCTTTGATATAAGTCAAACTTGGTATACGTCCTGTTTCGGCGCGAGACATTTTGCTTGGTAAACTACCTGTATTTGGAATATGACCTGCGTGCTTCACGCAAGTTAGGCGGATTTTTCACCCTTCCCCCCTCGTCACATGTGGTTACATGTTGGTTCCCCTAAAACATGAAGTCACAAAGCTCCCCCCCCCCAATAAAAGCAGTATTTCCTTTTTGAAAATGAGCATGTTTCAAATAAATTGATTGTCATTAATGATTGCACTCGCGTACACCCGTCAAAAATGACGGAAGTTTTCAGCTGAAATCTATTTATTTTCTAAAAAATGTACTTTATTTAGGGCGCCTACGGCGCCGACCCTTTTCAAAAGCCCAACTAAAATAACGTGTCCTTGTTAAATACGAAATATTAAACTTTCTGAAATGTACACAAAGTATTTTATAATAGGGGTTGCAGGGCGCCTGCGGCGCCCCGTTTCGTTTTTGATTTTATAATTAATCACCATCTTATTCTCTTTTTACAATGTTCCCTTTTCTAAAATTGAAAATATGAGCTAAATCAATGAAGTCATATAATATTTTTTACAGCGCATCTTTAATTTGCACACCTTTTGGTGCATTGGTGCAGTAATTTGGTTTTCCCTGCTTTCTAAAATTAGTAGCGTCAGGACAGACTGACTGACTTGCGTGACAATTGCAAATTATATAGTTTTATTTGATGTGAGGCGGCACTCAAATATCATAACACGCGTGAAGCCATTTAAAATTTAATTAAATAAATTGAAAGCAGTCACATATATAAGTGGAAATTTTATTTAAAGGTTTGCGTATTTTTGTTGTTGTTTTTTTATGTAACGTCACAGTTCTTAAACATCCCTCCTCCCTCTTGTCACACATGGTCACAAATGTGTGACGGTGCATGACGTCATTTGTGGACGGCTCCTATGAGTCAAAATGACACATCACACATGCGTAATTAGTAGAAATCACAGCACACCACGTGATACTCAAGTGTGTTAGCCCGGTAGTTTCAACAATACAGTGAAAAAGTAACGCAATAAATAAATTAACACGTGATTTGTGTTTTTCTCGTAAATTATGAGCAAATTCCCTTAACATAAGTCCTAAGGAAGTAGTAATGAGAGGAGCCAAGCAACTTTATTTTTTTTTGATGGTTAGGATCACCATGGAGTTGAAAAAAATAGATTGTTGTAAGTGTTGTAAAGGAAGAAATTTGCGTGAGTTTCTGAAACTAGTTGCAGCATAAAGAACGCGGAGATAAAACGATTTCTATGATTGTGAAAAACAGAGACTCTATTAAATAGGCAATGGTTGTGAAGTGGGTGAAATCGATTACAAAAAAATATCAAGGAAATTAGAGTATGTTGAAAAATTGCTTTTGATTTTAAAAAATTCGTCAAAGTTCTTTTAATTTTTTTATTTTAGTATTAAGCAGTGTTTATATTATTTTATACAAACACGTCAGTTAATGTATAATATGTAAATAACTTTTTTTTAAATTTTCATGGTAACGGATTAATCATTTTTCCTGTATTTCTTATGGACAAAAAACGTTTGGTATACGTCCAATTTGGTATACGTCCAATTTGGTATACGTCCGATTTGGTATACGTCCAATTTGGTATACGTCCAAGGGTCTGGAACGGATAAAGGACGTATACCGAGGTTCCACTGTACTGTAATTTATCTTAAAATGACTATGTTTTGTTGTCTACGGTTCGTAACTTTACGGGAAATATTACTTAAATTGTGAAGCTTAGTGAATCCATTTAGACTGGTGTGTATGTTTGAAATACGTATTTTTTCATAATAATAATATACTTTTTAAAGTAGATGCTTATTGTTATAGTCGTTTTTAGTTATTAAATTGTAACTTTATACCACATCATTATTTATATTGTAAAACAATCATTTTGCACTCTTAGTTTTTTCTTACTTTCCCACCTTTTAACATAAAATTAAAATAAAATAAAAAAAACTATTTCCTTTTATATTTTTATGTACAACCATATAATAAAGCACTTTAAAATGGTATGAATTATGGTACGAATTATGAAAGTCAAGTACAGCATCTTCTTTGATATGACAAAATCATTTTATGCTGTTATACCTTTATTTTCCTATTGAACAATTTTATGTGGCCGTTCGAAAAGAGTTCTTTTTTGGTGCAATAATTTGGTGCGCTACTTTCTAAAATTAGTAGCGTCACTGACAGACAGACATGACAGAGGTGAAAGAGATTGCAAATTATGTATATTGATTTTATTATTAATAATTAACATATATATTGTAGCACTTATGTGTAGAAAAATAAACGTATTTTTATCATTTAACGAGGTTGTTTTTAAAATATTAAATACGTTAAACGATATACATACACACAAATTGTAAGTAATTTATTTAATTAATATGTTTTTGTGAAATGTATAAATATTTAATAGAACACTTTTTAAAACACAAATTTTAAACAATTTTTACTAATTCAAGCATAACTTAAGTATCACCTTTGGCGCAGCGGCATTGCGTGTGCTTTTCCCGCCCGGGGCAGATGACAAGTTTGCCAAGAGTTTCGCTAGTAGCAATGGAATCTTTTTGTTTCTTTTTAGTGTGTTGTGGGGGCTCTGGAAACCTTTATCTTGAGGACGCTATCTATCATGTCACAATATTATGCGAACACATTGGCATTTTTATGAAACCTCCCAGAACAAGAACGAGAGAGAAAAATTGTTGGCAATGGAAGGGCAAATAAAAAATTTAAAAAGTGAATACTTGTAAAGATGAAAGTTGTATTCTGCATTACATTAGAGAACTTTGGAAGCTCATTTCATGTTTCGGCAGCCACAGAATATGGAAAACAAATGATTGTCTTACACCGGCTAATCGTCTGGACTTTGATGATCATGACTTCAAATTAAATCATAGACAAACAAGGACTTTTATTGAATTGAATGAATAAATGAATTTAAGCCTACATCGGAACGTGCATATCTAAAGGGACTGCGATCTCCTACACAGTCCATTCTGAAAATTCTCAGTGTGGATGAACACAGGATGGAGTCTGTTGGCGTGCACTCATTTGAATCGTGGGCACCAAAATAGGGGAACAGTCTTCCGAAATGTTTAAAGAATGTTAAAACAAAGAACAATTTTTAAAAGCGATGAAGTTTGAAGACTATTTTTTTTCAATAGATTTCAAGATATGCGATGTTTTGTAAGAGCTGATGAAGTAATCTTTAAGCAGATATAACTAAAATGTTGCCATATTTATCATTATCGACTCGAAAAGCAACATTTTAATTTTGCCAGGAATTTTATAATGTTGAACATACAAATAAAACTTCTTAAAACTTAATTTTTGTTTTTTTACACAACGCATTCCTTTCTTTTATATATTTACATCTAGCTTCTAATTCCTTCCATTAAAAAACAAATGGTTTCGTTGACCACTTGAATCATGATTTAGTTTCTTAAAATTCGTTTAGGTGACCAAAACTTGAATGCATTCGTTTTGTTTGTTGTACAAAACAAAGCGACATTAAACTCAGAATAAAGACGCTTTTGAAAGAGAATTACATCGGTTTTTAAAAAATCAATTTGTTTACATAAGGTAAAAGTATTGTTTTGTAATTCGACTCATGTCTTCTTTTTGCGTTAAGTCCGTGTCTGATTTGATGAACTTATAAAGTTGGAAACTTCATGTTGCTCAACAAACAGTAATTCAAAATTAGCGTGTAATCTTTTAGGCCATATACTTATATTATACTAGGGGCAAGTACCCGGTTTTTCCCGGGTTTAACAACAACAGCCACAAAAACAACAACAAAAACAACAAAAAAACAACAAAAACAGAACAACAACAAACACAACAAAATCAACAACAAAACAACAAAAACAAAACAACAACAAAAACAACAAAATGAACAACAAAACAACAAAAACAAAACAACAACAAAAACAGCTTAAACAACAACAAAGCAACAACGACAAAACAACAACTACAACAACAACAGCAACAACAACATGAAGGACATTGTCGTCGCAGGGCAAGGAATGTGGACAACAACAACAGCAAAAACAACACAAAAACAACAACAGCAACAGCAACAAAAACTTCAACAAAAACAACAACAACAGCAACAAAAACAAATCAACAACTACAACAACAAAAGCAACAACAAAGCAACAATAGCAAAACAATTATTTTATGGCGATAATCGCCTTCTTGTTAATCTCGACACCAAAATGTTTATTATTTTGCGTCATTATTTTACGTCTTAATTTTCAAATAATTTTTTATTTTATATAGCTCATATAAGGAAAAACTAAATTTTGGGCCCCCGGCCCCCAGTATTTTATATATTTTGATTGAAACCTGTTTAATAACCTTTCCGGTATAATTTTATGTACGTGTACCAAATTTCACGTTATTTGGTTGTCTGGATCTTGAGTTATTAGGGAACAGACAGACAACCAGACAGACAACAAATGCGTCTTATATATATATACTAGGGGCAAGTACCCGGCTTCTCCCGGGTTTAAAATAAGGTTTTCTGTAGAAGCGTACACAACTAACTGTTTACTTGCATGCTATAAAATGGTACATTTAACAGTGTATGTGCTGCATGGCTTAATTTCAAGGATGTCACCATCCTCATCTTTCACAATAACAGTTTTGAGATCTTCAAATGAAATAGGTCCCCGAATATGGTGCAGCAGGAGGCGCATGTGAAATGCTTCTCTGTTGTGAGGATGCACAGTGTACACTCTTCCCAAGGCATTGTCTGTCACATATCCCGGGAAGTCTGCAAGAGGTATACCTTTTTTCGGATTTGCCAGACCTTTTGACTGGCATCCCAGCGAAAATGTCTAGGCACTTCAGAATACAGCAATGTTTTTGCAAGAGGATCTGTTTTGCAGAGATCAAAAAACGCTGTTAATGTAGTCTTTGTTGGAGTGTCTGTCAAATGTGCTGTTGGCTGTCCTGGTTTATAGTATACTCCTTGGCCTCCTTCAAGATGTACTGCCAAGTGAACAACTGTTGGATACCTTTGATGGATGGGAAAGTTAAGCAGGCGCCACACTGCCTCACTGCTACTAATGTATCGTCCTTGTTGATAATTAATTGGTAACCCCATCAAGCCTGTTCGGCATTTCATTTGCAACAGTAAACATGGCTGCATCACTTCCCTTGGTAACATAATTGCAAATCTACTTGATGCTTGTGTTTCTATGACGTACATAGGTCATTCCATCCTGTGCATATTCATGCATGTAACGGGGCCCTCCACTGAAGGATGAAGGCAGCACCACTAATTTGCCAAGATTTTCAGAAGTCACATTGTTTTCATTCCTTACTGCCTCTAATAGTACACCATAGTCCTCAGCTCTAAGTTTTGTTTGGTTGAGTCTGATGAAACGCAATCTCTCATTCTCAACCTTAGCATACATATCCACTATGTATTGCTGGAAAAGGCGCGGGCATCTGAGGAGTGTATTAAATTCGTTGACTCTTTGCATCATGCGATATGCATAGTAGTCATTGCTTGTGGCCTTGTTTAAATCTTTTATGTTCAAATCATAGCCATCTTCTCCTCTAACAAATAGCAGAGGATACTGAAGTGGATCATATGACCTGTGAGTGTCTTGAATCCTTTGAAGTGGCATTTGTGAGCAACTTCTTGAATGCAGCACAATGTCTCTACGATCACCTAGCTCTCCAGCAATCATGATGCCACTTCACTAACAGATGGTGCATTGAATCTGCCTTTGTGTTCCTTTAATGGTGCTTTGCCGGAAATTTTGATTTTGTAGTCCACTTGAGTGTTATCCATAATCTCAGCAGCCATTTTAAATGACCTCACATAGCTGTTATGCTGATGCAGCATTCTTTGCAGTTTGAGGACAATGTTTCTGTCAACAGGACTGTCAAGCAAATCCAGTCGTCTTTGCACTTGCTCATCTTCTCCCAAGAAGTAAATCTGGAGATATTTGCTGTCTACAGCATTGACTGGATGAAGAGGTCCAGCATGGTGGTACACTTGGCCTTGGACCTTGAATGTTGGTGTCCACCCGTTATTCACGACAACATTAGACTTGAAGGAAGTCACGGCAAACATATTATTGAATAGTCTAATAAGTTTCACAAAGTCCTTTGATTGTGCAGTTTCACCATTCAACAGAATGCACAATGGTTCTGGTGGCTTTAGAATTGGGGGCAGTTTGACTTTACCACTGGAACAGCACATGCCTGGAGTTTCTTTGCTCAGCTGTTTCAGCTGCTCTGGGAACTCTGTGGCGGACCTGATCTGCCTGGATTTTATATATTTTTTTTTCGTATGTTATCATTGCGGGAGAGTACTCAACAACTTCCCAAAGTTTCATGCTCCTATTTACACGGGAAGTTGGATATTTAATGATTAGTCTGTTTTATATAGCTCATATTAGGAAAATACCTACATTTTGGCCCAAGGCCCCCTAGTGAGTAATAATTTTATATATTTTTTTCGCATGTTACCATCTCGCGATGGGTACTCAAAATCTTCCAAAAGTTTCATTCTTCTACTTACATGGTAATTTGGAGAATTATTGATGAGTCAGTTTGATATATGAAAAAAAACTACATTCAGGCCTCTGACCACCCAGTGAGTGATAATTTTTATTAATGTTTCGCCAGTTACCTTTTTGGGAGGGTATATAACAACTTCACAAAGTTTCATGCTTCTACCTACACAGGAAATAGGAGATTTAATGATGAGCCTGATTTATATAGCTCATTTAAGAAAAAACTACGTTTGGGCCCCCGCCCACCCCCCTACCCAGTTAGTGATAACTTTATACTTTTTTCGACTGTTACCATTGCGGGAGGGTACTCAACGACTTTCCAAATTTTCATGCTTCTACCTACTCGGGAATATGAGGAATTGGTGTTGATTCAGTTTTATATAGCCCATATAAGGAAAAACCGGTTTTGGGGCACCCGGCCACCCATGAGTGGAAATGTTTACATTATTTTTCACCAATTATCGTCATAATAGTGTATTTGGCAAGTTCCCAAAAGTTTCATGCTTCTACCCTCACGGGAGGTTGGAGAATTAGTTTTTGAGTCAGTTTTAAATATACGGAAAAAAAATACATTTTGGCCCCGCCCCCAGTAAGTGATAATTTATATAATTCATTTTTCTGTTGTATGGGGTTTATTTGTTTTAAAGAAACATTTCGAAACGCAATGTTTGAGCTTAAAATGTGCCCTGCTGGTTTCGTTTAAGTTATGCAAAAAGTATAAACACAGTTGCTTAGCTACAGTGTTTATGCCACCCAGGGATGGACGATATTATTGACTCCTACCCTCGCCGATAAAAGGAAAAAGCTTGATCGGACGACTGGATAAAATACATATAGAATACACAAAAAAGAAACAGTGTAAAGTAAAAAAATATGTAATTTGCAAACAAATTTTATAAAAATATATACGTAATCTTGTTAGAGGCGCAACATTAACAGACATAAAAATAAACCATTTCATAACATTTAGTTCACAACAAAAAACACACACACTCACTGATTCACACATGTGCACACAAATACTTAAACGCATACCCACAGCGGTATATTAACAATTAAAAATATAAATTAAAATAATAACTGCTCTTTTCACTTTGTTTCCTATTTACAAATTAATATGAACTCAAACTATGACGTCACATCACATTATTTTATGGCAATAAACGCCATCTTGTTAATCTCGACACCAAAATGTTTAATATTTTACGTCTTAATTTTCAATAATTTTTATTTTATATAGCTCATATAGGGAAAAACTACATTTTGGGCCCCCAGCCCCCAGTATCTTATATATATGGAACGAAACCTGTTTAATAACCTTTCCGGTATAATTTTGTGTACGTGTACCAAATTTCACGTTATTTGGTTGTCTGGATCTTGAGTTATAAGGGAACAGACAGACGACGGACAGACAACAAATGCGTCTTATATATATAGAGATATATATACTAGGGGCAAGTACCCGGCTATGCCCGGGTTTAACAACAACAGCAACAACAACAAAAACAACAACAGCAACAAAACAACAAAATCAAACAACAAAAACAAAACAACAACAAACAACAACTACAACAACAACAGCAACAACAACAAAGCAACAACAACAAAGCAACAACAACAAAACAACAACTACAACAACAACAGCAACAACAACAGCAACAACGACAAAAACAACAACAGAAACAGCAACAGCAACAAAACAACAAAAACAAAACAACAACAAAAACAACAAAATTAACAACAAAACAACAACAAAACAACTACAACAACAACAGCAACAACAACAAAGCAACAACAACAAAACAACAACTACAACAGCAACAACAACAAAGCAACAACAACATGAAGGGCATTGTCGTCGCAGGGCAAGGGATGTGGACAACAACAACAACAGCAAAAACAACACAAAAGCAACAACAGCAAAAGCAACAACAACAGAAACAACAACAGCAACAACAACAAAAACAACCACAAAAACAAAACAACAGCAAAAACAACAAAAACAAAACAACAACAAAAACATCAATAACAAAACAACAACAAAACAACAACAACAGCAACAACAACAAAGCAACAACAACAAAACAACAACTACAACAACAAAAGCAACAACAAAAGCAACAACAACAAATCAACAACAATAGCAAAACAATTATTTTATGGCGATAGTTGCCTTCTTGTTAATCTCGACACCAAAATGTTTATTATTTTGCGTCATTATTTTACGTCTTAATTTTCAATAATTTTTATTTTATATAGCTCATATAAGGAAAAACTACATTTTGGGCCCCCGGCCCCCAGTATCTTATATATATGGAACGAAACCTGTTTAATAACCCTTCCGGTATAATTTTGTGTACGTGTACCAAATTTCACGTTATTTGGTTGTCTGGATCTTGAGTTATTAGGGAACAGACAGACAGACAGACAACAAATGCGTCTTATATATATAGAGATACTAGGGGCAAGTACCCGGCTTTTTCCCGGGTTTAACAACAACAGCAACAAAAACAAAAACAACAACAAAAACAACAACAAAACAACAAAAACAAAACAACAAAAACAACAACAAAAAAACAAAAACAAAACAACAACATAAACAACAAAAACAACAACAACAAAACAACAACTACAACAACAACAACAACAACAAAGTAACAACAACAAAACAACAACTACATTAACAACAGCAAAAACAACAAAGCAACATTAACATGAAGGACATTGTCGTCGCAGGGCAAGGGATGTGGACATCAACAACAGCAAAAACAACAACAGCAACAACAACAACAAAAACAACAACAACTGCAACAACAACAACAACAGCAACAACAAAAACAAAACAACAACAAAAACAACAACAAAAAAAACAACAAAACAACAACTACAACAACAACATCAACAACAACAAAGCAACAACAACAAAACAACAAATACAACAACAAAAGCAACAACAACAAAGCAACAACAACAAAACATTTATTTTATGGCGATAGTCGCCTTCTTGTTAATCTCGACGCCAAAATGTTTATTATTTTGCGTCATTATTTTACGTCTTAATTTTCAATAATTTTTATTTTATAAAGCTCATATAAGGAAAAACTACAATTTGGGCTCCCGGCCCGCAGTATCTTATATATATGGAACGAAACCTGTTTAATAACCTTTCCGGTATAATTTTGTGTACGTGTACCAAATTTCACATTATTTGGTTGTCTGGATCTTGAGTTATTAGGGAACAGACAGACAGACAGACAACAAATGCGTCTTATATATATAGAGATACTAGGGGCAAGTACCCGGCTTTTTCCCGGGTTTAACAACAACAGCAACAAAAACAAAAACAACAACAAAAACAACAACAAAACAACAAAAACAAAACAACAAAAACAACAACAAAACAACAAAAACAAAACAACAACATAAACAACAAAAACAACAACAACAAAACAACAACTACAACAACAACAACAACAACAAAGTAACAACAACAAAACAACAACTACATTAACAACAGCAAAAACAACAAAGCAACATTAACATGAAGGACATTGTCGTCGCAGGGCAAGGGATGTGGACAACAACAACAGCAAAAACAACAACAGCAACAACAACAACAAAAACAACAACAACTGCAACAACAACAACAACAGCAACAACAAAAACAAAACAACAACAAAAACAACAACAAAAAAAACAACAAAACAACAACTACAACAACAACATCAACAACAACAAAGCAACAACAACAAAACAACAAATACAACAACAAAAGCAACAACAACAAAGCAACAACAACAAAAACATTTATTTTATGGCGATAGTCGCCTTCTTGTTAATCTCGACGCCAAAATGTTTATTATTTTGCGTCATTATTTTACGTCTTAATTTTCAATAATTTTTATTTTATATAGCTCATATAAGGAAAAACTACAATTTGGGCTCCCGGCCCGCAGTATCTTATATATATGGAACGAAACCTGTTTAATAACCTTTCCGGTATAATTTTGTGTACGTGTACCAAATTTCACGTTATTTGGTTGTCTGGATCTTGAGTTATTAGGGAACAGACAGACAAACAGACAGACAACAAATGCGTCTTATATGTATAGAGATAAGAAAGATAATATATATATATATATATATATATATATATATATATATATATATATATATATATATATATATATATATATATAAAAGATTTTAAGTCTGCAGTAAGTTGTTGAAATTTGTTTGCTTTTTCTTGGAATTCGATAAGGTTCAGTGCCATTTGCAACTACAACAGGAGAGACTGCCAAACCTGAGGAATAATTTTCAGTTACCAGCACGTCAATATCACGTTTCTGTCATAAATACTAATTTGTGTGACGTCGTTGTCTTAGGGGGGTGAACGAGTACAAATCCTTGGAACACAATTTAATATATTCCCTTTGTATAATAAAGAGTTTATTAATATAAAAACACTACAGCATCATCCGATTAGTACCAGAGATTCGCTAACAAACTTAGCCAAGAAGACTCCGTACTGAGGGATCCAGGCTAAATAACTCACTCCGCTTTCACACTCAGTCCATCTGTGGCTCTACGGTCTACCTACATTCCCCTCCCCCTTCATCCCAAACTGGTCATCTTTCCTTTCACGCCTCGGTACCACACAGTCTGAGATTCTCACCTAGACAGTTCCCGTATTACTTTAAATACAAAAAAAATATATTTGTCTGTCACTTAGAATTACAAAAAATATTATAAAAGCAGTTATAAGACTTTGAAAGAGTTACGATTAAATCAATTTTTTAAATGATAGGAATTAAAAGCAGTGCTATATCCCTGGGTTAAAAACTTAAATTTTTCCCAATATCAACCTCTTGTCTCATATTTTACCCCAGCAGTTCATTGTATGTTATTATTTTAAAATTGCGCTAGAGTTTTCCCACCTGTCTAATATCAGCTTTATACCGTTTCTTCATTTTATACAACTAAATAAAAAATATAATTTTGAGCTCAAATAATTACAATATCCACGTTTAATTTTTGTTTCGTTGGCTATCATATTCATGCGTGCCAAGAAGACACAGCACCATTTATATATGTAACGGCAGAAGCCCCAATAGGCCAAAGTTTGAGGTGGCTGGCCAAGTCACTAAATGGCTATTATCACATGACATTGACTAGCCAATGGTCGCTCTCTTCTTCGTTTTTGAACTTAGCCTGCCACCTTCCGAAATGACATGGGGCGATCGGCAACAGTTGGAATAAGAAATTAATAAGCAGATTTTTGGTGTTTGTATACCGTTATGAAAATAACATAAGGCCAATAATTAATGTTATTATTATTAGTTATAATAAAATACATAATCAAATTAGTTTATTATAGACAATCATCATTCTCTATGATCACTAATCTTGTTACAACAAGATGAACTTTTATGAAATTTTGAGCTAAACAGTGGCTTGTTATTTTTACATTTGCAGCCACTTTGATGAGCAAAAATGCGTGGACGTCGTTACCAATACCTAAGGATCCACGAGAATGGGCTGAACTAAACTCTTTAGGGACCGTCCATAAATGTCGTCACGTAATTTTGGCAGATTATTCAGTCACCCTCCCCCCTCGTCACGCGTCGTCACAAAAACTTAGACCCCCCACCTCCTATATGACGTCACAAAGCATTGCCCCCCCCCCATAAAAGCTGTATTTTCTATTTGAAAAAGAGAATGCTTCAAATCACTTTTTTATCATTTAAGTATGTATTTAGTGTTAGGCTGCACTCTAATATCGTAACACGCGAGAAGACTTTTGAAACGTCATTAAATAAATTAAATCAAATTTTTAAGTGGAACTTTTATATATAGTTGCACGTTTTGATGTGACGTCACATTTCTCAAATACACCGTCCCCCTCGTCACACATCGTCACAAATGTGTGGACCCCCCTCCCCCTTAGGTGCGTGACGTCATTTACAAACATTTTTACAAACTGCACCGAATATGGTCACATTGTTATTGTCTGAAGTTTTCGATGGCTTCTTCTCCACGTCATTTTAATCATTTGCGGAGGACTTCACTGCATTTAAAGCAGCCTCCATTTTTTTTGTTCGACTCTCTGAAGATCTTTGTATGTATTGACAACCTGTCAGGGCAAATTTGGTGTGATCAGTCCAAAATTTGCTTTCAAGTCAAACCTGGCTTCACATGGCGAATGCTGAATTCCTTGATGAACGGAACGGTTTTTAATGAATTTAATGAATATGAGACTACTAGCTGACCCGCGGCGTAGCATACGCCGCTAATGATTTAGTGACGGGTGAACTCTTCCTGAAAGACACAGTTGTCAAAACGGGGTGTGTTTGGGCAAACGACTGTGAGTGAATGAAAAGAAGGAACTCTGGAGAGACCCGCGGCGTAGCATAAATACGAACAATTAGACTTGCTGAAATGTAAACAAAGTATTTCATAATAATTATAAATCCTCAAATCCTATTTTTACATCGTTCCCTTTTCAAAAATTACAATATAAGCCTAAAACAATGACGTCATATAATATTTTTATACAAAAGTGATCGCAGCGCCACCTAACAGCATTATTCCATACATACATAAAGACAACTGGAATTATGTATATTGATGATTAAGTGTATTACCCTTCAAAAATAACGGAAGTTTTCAAAATAAATTCATTTCAGCTGAAATCTATTTATTTTGAAAAAATACACATCATAATTAAAAAATAATGTAATACAGAACTTTCATTTATTTTATTTATTTTTATTTTATTCATTTATTATCATATTGAACAATTTTATGCGGAACCAAAGTACGCGTTGAGGGTCGGGTAAATCCGAAGCGACCGCTTCGTCCCCCTTAATTTTACTAGCAACGCCATTGAGCGGTGCCGGTTTAGGGCCAGGAGCGCCCAGTACGGATTAGCAAAAGGAACCGCGAAGAACGCAGCGGACGCCAGCTCTGAGGAAACCTTCCAGTGGGGGTTACACCCTAGGTAGGTCATTGATGATTCCCCCGCATAGCGGCGGTCCTAACCATTGAGACTCGTGTGCTTTGCCGGGGTGGCGCCAAAGTGGTAGCGGGTCATAGTAAGGAAATTCCACCTCTCCTTGTGAGGTCAAACTTAGTGGGAGGCATCTTCGACTTTCTGTCCTGGATGCCCAGGTGGCCGCTTCAGAAGCGACCGCTTCGTTCCCACCTGTCACGTCCTTTTCTGTGGGAGGGGACCAGATAGTTGGGAGGGTCTTCCAGGAAGACCCATGAAGAGCGTTAGCCTCGGGGCTTCTGATTTTCTTCCACATGTAGGATCATTATGCGGAACTTTCGAAAAGAGTCAGTTATATTTGGTGCAGTAGTTTTTGGTGCGCACTATTGAACAAATCAGCATTACATCCATTACGGGAATTATGTATGTTGATCCTCCGAAAGTTTTCATTAACTTGACTGCATCCTTGTTATCATCATATTTAAGCATGTTGGTTGAAACGTTCGACTGATCTTTGGCTTTTTCTATGCCAGACGGCCAAAGTAGCATTCACACTGGGAATTTCCAAAACATCGGGTATGGGCAAAACGCATCGGCAATATCCAAAATAGCCGGTCGATTTATGAACTAGATGAACTTTGGGCTTTGGCTGTAACATACATACTGTAACAAGCATCCTGATATGTAGATCATTCTGCTTGCCACAAGGTTCATACACTCTTTACATTACACAGAAATTACACAAATGCCTACGGATTGAAATATCCTTTACTTTCTTTCGCCTCCTGCACACTACGCGATATCACCAGATACTTTTTTTAAAACACCACACACGTTCTCGCAATAATACAGTTTTGTTGTTGTTGTTTTAAATCCCTTATATTAACTTCGCAATCTTGTCGATCTGTCTGTCGTCATCTCTTCGTACGTCCGTACGTCGGTCGGAAACATCAAACGTCAAAATGACACACTTTCCGTGATGCCATCGAGCTGAAATTTGGCACATAGACTTGTGTTACCTAACAATGCATCGTGTCAAAATTTCAGATCGATCGAACTTAATGTAATTAAATTAATGCATTTTTAGTTTATCTCTATACGAGGTATGTAATTCAATTTCACGGTTTGTTGTCACGTGACAGCTCAGTTCGCGCGTTGACGCAACATCGTCGATGTACCGGCGTGCTTTTGTTTACATTTTACGTGTTACGCTGAGCTCGGTCCAGCGATCGGTGACCAGACCTTTCCCCTCTCCCACCCGCCCCCCGGGGTTATAAAGCAAAGGGGAGTTAAGACAGATTCAGTCTGTAAATTTTTGTCGCGTTTGAACATAATCAATACTGTTAGTTATGTCTCATATATAAGGAATTTATATTCAAAAACTTTGTTTTTAAGGTTTTGTTTTATTTCTTTTTTAAACACATTACCCCACGGACTATTCAAAACTCGACCTCCACCCACATGCCCCACCATGAAGAGTTCACAAAAAGATGTGAAAGAAATTTGGTCATCCGTTACACATATATCAAAAAAACATCTCTTCAGAATTAAAGTTTAGGTTATTTGCTGACTGTTAGGTACTACCCCCCCTCTCCTCTCTCCCCGCTTGCCAAGAATGCGTAGCGAGGCCTATGGGTCGCAGTGATTTATGACCGTGCCCCACCCCCTTCCTATTCACTCCACAGTCTGTGATCCTCGGGTCAGTTTACGCCTATACCTTGTTTTGGTTTAGCTACGTTGTCCATGAACGTGCTAGAAGGTTCTGGACCCTAAATATTATGAAACAGTTTGTTGTTCTCGTAGAAGTTAAGCCCAGAATTTTCCTAAAGATTTAGTATATAAGAGAGAGCAATTGCCTTCACCGCCCGAGCAGAGTACTGGCCACTATTGTTACCTGTTAACATTCTATTGTAAACGCTATCGGCTATAGTTGTGAGTTTTTATCCTTTTACATTATTAGCTTATGTTATTATTGGATATTGTTATATTAGGTTTAGAGTTAAACTAATTATACTATTTATTCCTAACCACAAGGTATCGTGTGTTTAATTGTTATTTACTTGTTATTATTTCATTGTATTAAATTAAGTATTGTAAAGTCAGTTACTGTGTTAATTCTTTCTTTTTGTGTTACGTGCCGTGTTAAACGAGCCATTTAATCATTTTTCTCAACTTTATTGTAAGTGAGAGAGTCCATAACCCTTGCGGACGTAACATAATTGAGGGCTTCGTCCGTGATTAGGAAATTTTCCTATTTTGAGCCTTATTTGTAAACTTTTAATTTGTTTACTTGGTATTACATTATACACGTAACTGACTTAGAGGGTTTTTTTTTACACGATACCTATTAGTCAATTTAGATATAAGACTCTATAAGTGCATTAAACCTAAATTGTGTGTTTAATTAGCGTATAACTTTTGTGTCATAATGGAATTTAATTTAAATGAGCCTTCTGTTGAGGCATTGGACAAATGTACAAGAAAAGAACTGTTTTCCATTGCTAAAAAGTTAGAAATAGAAGTTTCTAATTCTGCTCTAAAGAAAACAATAAGAGATCTTATTGTGATACATTTAGTAAACGAAGATCTCTTATCAGAAGATAACCTTGACTCAATAGAACCACATATTGACTCTAACACTGAGCTCCAAATAAAGCTAAAACAACTAGAGTTGGAAAAAGAAAAAGAGCTAAAATTATTAGAATTAGAGAGAGAAAAATTACAATTGGAGGCAAATAAGGAATTGCAAATACGGTTGAACGAAATGGAAATTACAAGTAATAAAATGGCAATGGAAAATAGATCTTCAACTCCTACCTGTCAGGATTATGATGCAATAAAATATGCACATATAATCCCAATATTTAATGAAAAAGAAGTCGACCAATATTTTGTGCAGTTTGAAATAACTGCGACTAATTTTAAAATCCCAGAAAAATTGTGGTCGACAATGTTGCAACGAGTCCTGACTGGTCGGGCAGCCGAGGTTTTCTCACCATTAACAGCTGAGCAGCGTAATGATTTTAATTTGATAAAGAATATCATTTTAAAAGCATACGAATGTGTCCCCGAGGCATATAGAAAAAAGTTTAGGGAGCTCTCGAAACGAAATGGCCAAACCCACGTAGAGTTCCTCCACCAAAAGGAAAGACTTCTAGACAAATGGTTGCACTCGAAGGACATCAAAGCTGACTTCGGCAAGCTGAAGAATCTAATCCTCTTTGAAGAGTTCAAGAACTGTGTTCCTGAAGATATCCGGACACATCTTGCTGTCCGTGGCGAAGATGACGTGCATAAGGCAGCAGTGTTAGCCGTTGAATACACCATCTCTCACGATTAAATTAAAGGTCCATATGACACGAAATCTGACAAACAGCATAGAACATCATTTACTACTGGAGGTCAACATCAAACAAAGTCAAATACGTTTAGCACCAAGCCACAGATTACATCAAAAGCAGTTTGCTCTTACTGTAAGAAAGATGGACACTCCAGGGATGATTGCTGGAAACTGAAGGATGGACACTCCAGGGATGATTGCTGGAAACTGAAGAAGAAAACTGAGAAGCCCACTCATCCAAATACCTCACACAAGATAGCGGCATGTACAAGTACCTACAGTTCTGGTAACAAGTCTCTAAAGGCCAAGAAAGTCTACTCTTCCCCAGATGTTAATACAAACTTATCAAAAGTTTGTTCTGACTTAGCAATGAGTTTAAAAAGGAACAGTAAGGCTAGTTCAACCGACTCCAGCCAAGTTTCCACTTCGACTGGCAGTTTTATGAACTATTCACAGAGATCCTTGTGCTCCGAGAAGAGGTCTACCTCCAGAGAGTGTCTTACTGAGGACTCAAGTGAAAGTTTTTACGACTCTTCAAAGAGTTTTTACCCTTCTACCCTAGCCGAATGTTCTCAAGACTCAAGCAAGAGTTTTTCATCTACCAAGGTCCTAAATTCTACATCAGACCAAACTGGTGTCAATCAAGATTTCAAGCCTTTCATATCGGAAGGATTCGTGTCACTACCAGGTGATACTTCAAGTCTACGGCCTATCAAGATCTTACGTGATGCAGGAGCTTCACAGTCTTTGCTACTTGAAGGTGTACTTCCCTTGTCTGAAACTACTTCTACTGGAAGCAGCATCCTGTTGAGGGGCGTAGAATTAGGATTTATTGATGTTCCACTGCATCAGATAAATCTCAATTCAGACTTAGTCTCCGGACCTGTGGTTGTGGGTGTCCGACCGACATTACCGTTAGACGGCATCCATTTGTTGCTAGGCAACGACTTAGCTGGTGGGAAGGTGATCGCCGAACCCATCGTCACTCATGAGCCTCCTCTGACTGAAATTCAAGATGAGGATCCAGACATACATCCATTAAGTGATGTCACCCGAGCCATGAGTTCAAAGATATCTCTACGAGAGATTACAAGGCCAAAGAAAGCCAAGGAAGTCAACCCAGAAGTAGATTTGGGAATGACATTCTTCAAAATGCTGAACGAAGAGGCAGATGAACACAAGACACCAACCCGGCTACAAATTATGGAGCGACAGAAAGTCAATCCTGAAATCACAAAAATTAAAGAGGTTGCAAAGACTGAGGAAGAAAAGAAAAAGTTACCCACATGCGACTATCTGCACAGCGATATGCTGATGAACAACCAAGTAGTGGAAGTAAAAAATAGACAGACCTCATCAGCACCTCTTAAACCCATTCAAGCACGTGAAAAGCCGTTTAGCCGTGTCATCAAAGAGCACATTGGACCACTGCCTTCAAAGAAAATAGGTCAACATTATATGCTGACCCGTTTGTATTCCTCAACTCGTTTTCCTGGAGCTATAACTCTCCGGAACGTTAAGGTTTCAAATGTTATGAAGACATCGACGAAGTTCTTTACTTTGTTTGAGATACCCAAAGTATTTTAGTCCTACCAGGGAACCAGCTTCAAGACAAGACTTTATAAACAAGTAATGGACCAACTGGGCATTGAACACTGCCTGTCAAGTGCATGTCATTCCGAGTCACTAGGACAGCTTGAACGATTTCTTCAAACGCTGCAGAATATGCTGGGAACCCATTGCCAAGAGCAAGTAAGGAATTGGGACAAAGGAATGAATGTGCCACTGGTTGAATCCAAGAATACAGCCCAAGACGCAGTTGGATCATGCATCAATCAACTGATGTTTGGCTATGCGTTATCTGGACCCCTAAAACTTAGTAACAAAATTTATTATCCTCAATGTCAATTAGAAAAATCTTAAATTATCTGTATCAAAAATATTGGCCTAGCTAAACAAGACATAATTTGTTGATTTCATCAGTGAAAATGACATTGTTATTCTACTGCTATATATTTTGTTTTCTCAATGATGAGCATTTACGAAAAGATAGAGTTATGACATTTTTCACATGTATTTTCCAGATATTAATTTCAAAAATATTAAAAATCAAATAACTTTAATTGTATGACAATTACTATATGATTGTTTATTAACTAAAATTTTTGTATAAGATTGTTGTTCTATTTACATTGAAAATAATATGTTTATAGTTTGTGTACCTTAAAAAGTTTACAACTGAGGTTTTATATTAGATCTCTGTAACTGTTTGTAAGGACCCAAATTGGAAAAGAATTCAATTTTAAGAAATGTAAATTCTTTTTTTTAAGAGGGGAAGTGTTAGGTACTACCCCCCTCTCCTCTCTCCCCGCTTGCCAAGAATGCGTAGCGAGGCCCATGGGTCGCAGTGATTTATGACCGTGCCCCACCCCCTTCCTATTCACTCCACAGTCTGTGATCCTCGGGTCAGTTTACGCCTATACCTTGTTTTGGTTTAGCTACGTTGTCCATGAACGTGCTAGAAGGTTCTGGACCCTAAATATTATGAAACAGTTTGTTGTTCTCGTAGAAGTTAAGCCCAGAATTTTCCTAAAGATTTAGTATATAAGAGAGAGCAATTGCCTTCACCGCCCGAGCAGAGTACTGGCCACTATTGTTACCTGTTAACATTCTATTGTAAACGCTATCGGCTATAGTTGTGAGTTTTTATCCTTTTACATTATTAGCTTATGTTATTATTGGATATTGTTATATTAGGTTTAGAGTTAAACTAATTATACTATTTATTCCTAACCACAAGGTATCGTGTGTTTAATTGTTATTTACTGGTTATTATTTCATTGTATTAAATTAAGAATTGTAAAGTAAGTTACTGTGTTAATTCTTTCTTTTTGTGTTACGTGTCGTTTTAAACGAGCCATTTAATCATTTCTCTCAACTTTATTGTAAGTGAGAGAGTCCATAACCCTTGCGGACGTAACACTGACGATTATATAATCTAGAGAAAAATTAAATCATAACAAATTATCTATTTCCTTTAAAAATACCTAGATGAATTAATAAAATGGGAAACTAATTGGAGTATGTCTTTCCACCCAGAAAAGTCTCAACTGTTAAGACTAAAAAAGAAAAATAAACAAATAAATGCAAACTATCTCATTCATGTAACACAATTAATCCAAAATAAAGATGCAGAATACTTGGGAGTAACAATAAATTAAAAATGGTCACGGAATCCAAAGGTCAATAAATAAATTTAAAAATCCATCAAAACTTTGGATTTATATAGAGAAACCTTTACAGATTTAACAAAAATATAAAACCAAAGTGATACCTTACATTTATGAAACCTGTTGTAGAACATGCATCTGCTTTTTGGGACCCATCCGCCAAAGAAAACATTGATAAATTAAAACAAATTTTTAAAAAGTGGCCTTCATTGCTGGAAAATATTCAAAATTGACATAAAAACCATTAAACCTAGAAACACTAGAGCAGGGGTGCGCAACCTTTTGGGCTATTCCCGGCTAGGCCTGTCAACGGGTACCCGGGACCCGGGACCCGGGACCCGGGTTCCCCGTTGCCGAGCAATTACCCGGGTAATAAAATTGCGCCCGGGTACCCGCGAAAAGGCTACTGCAATTTCTATACCAACAGTGGTCGAACTGTGGCTCCTCTGTGGTCATATTTCGGCTCGTGAATAATTAATCAAATTAACATTTTTAGTTTGAAATATATACTGTGAAATATGTTTAACATGAAAACGCTTAAGAGTAAATAAATGTCAAACGGATATAAAATACTGTCCCGACAAACTACACTGTATTTTGATACACTTTGTTTTTCCTAGAACATGGAACAATCATTTAAAACAAAAAGGTTTTGGTTCTTTGAAATGTACCAGTAAGGAAAATAGAATACAATGTCGATAACTCGGAAGGGCTAGAAATGACCTTGGTTTTGGCTTTGAAATACGCCGAACATCTAATCTCCCCCCCCCCACCCACACAAGTCCCCACTCCTCTCCCCACCATACATTAAAAAAACACCTGCAATATACTTGGTTTTTTTTTAATAATAAGCCATTCGTTTAACGATTTTCACTATTATAAAAATAGTAAATGCTTGGGGGATGGGTGCACTCAGTAAGACACAAAATAGAAATATGCCGCACATCTTTGCTACCGATTGATAAGAGCCAATGTTGTGTATCTAATCCCCCCCCACTCACGCACGTTTCACTCCTATCCCCACCATACTTTTAAAAAAACACCTGCTATATTCTTTTTTTTCTTTTATTTCAATCTTCACACTATAACAACAAAAATACATGCTGAGGGATGGGTCCTCTAAGTAGGTGAAGGTCCCGGAAAGTTTAGTCAATTACCACAATTGTCAGTTATGAACTAGAAATAACATTATACCGCCCTTTATCTTTATAAGACTTTGTTTTTCCTCCCCCCCCCACCACCCATAAAAAGAAATTCACTTTGGCGCCCCTCTGCTCATTGTTTTTTCACTACTGTACTATAGTAGTATTTCTATGTTATCATTTTCACATCGCTGAGTCATTTCATCTAAAGTTGCGTTCTCATAATAAAGAAAAAGGCTAATAACGGGCATGACGGTGAAATTTTTTGGCATATCTAACGGGTAACCCGGGTACCCGTTTAAATTTTGGACGGGTACCCGGGCAGCTTTTTACAACAATATTGACAGCCCTATTCCCGGCCGCATTAAAAAAATTACTTTTGCAACGGCCGCCTAAAATTTTTCACTGAAAAACGAAACGGTCACTATACAAAAATTACATCTCGTAATAGTCAATGCGAGATAATAATGACATAATCATAATGTATTGTAGGCAAACACAGTGCTTAATTACAAACAAAAACATTTTCATTGATATTCTCTTATATTTCTACTTTATTGAACATGGTCATGTAAACCTAACATTATGTCACACACGTACAGCATGAGTATATTGTTAGGTGGCATTAGTACACTGGGAACACAATAATTGAATAAGTGAGAAGCTGCTTCATTAACGCTGTCCATGTAACTTAGCAGTCCAGAGTTCTAGAAATTAGTGACTGCCTCGGTCTTTGATGTTTGCAGAGAGTCGCGTAAAGTCCAGTCCCTCGCTGGAGATCATCAGTCGTATTCCTGACGCCAGATTGGTGTCCACCAGTCGGGTTCGATATTTGTTCTTGAGATATTTCATTCGTGAAAATGACCTTTCGCACATGTAAGTGCTTCCAAACAGCACTACAGTGTTTCTTGCTATTTCGCGAAGCTTGTGATACTCCACAGCTACTTTCCAAGTCTCCAGTAGATGTTTTTGTCCTCAAATTTCTTCACAAGCTGCGCGTTATTTTTTAGTTCGATCAGTTTCATTTGGACATCCAACGGCGCACTCTCTGTCTCAACCAAATGTGGAGAAACAACGAGTCTCATATTTTCTGAAATCTTGTTGAAATCCTGAAAACGTTCTGCGAATTCCAACAACAGCGCTTCGAGGACGCCTGAAAAGGACGTAGCTGGAATTTCATATTTTCTTATTTCGTGGCTCTCGATTAGAGCGGTGAGTTGTGGGAAATGATAGAGATTGAGCTGTTGGATATGACTTTATAGCAGACGACATTTGTCACAGAAATCCTGTTCTCTTCTATGCATGAGGCAAACTGTTGTTCTTTTGCCTTGCAGAGACTCGTTGCGGCAGTTGATATAAATATCAAATCTACAAGGAAGGCTATAGAGATGTTAAGAAGGCCTGGTTTTGCAGTGGGCAGTCCTTGTTTTTGATGGCATAAAATTCCAGTATATCTTTTCGTAGCTGCAGAACACGGTGAGATGTTTCTCCCTGAGACAACCAACGAACGCTGGTGTGGTACAGAATATCTTCAGCCGACGAATCATTTGTTTGAAGAATTGGTATGAATTGGCGGTGGTGAAGAGCATTCGCGCGAATGAAAAGGACAATGCGATTCACATCCTTCAGAATTTTATCCAAATCAACAGATTTAGAACACAGCGCCTACTGGTGAATAATGCAGTGCATATTTATGAGCGGATCGTTACCGTGATCCTTCAACATATAATCGGAAAATCTAGTCACGAGTAGGGCTGTCAATATTGTTGAAAAAGGCTGCTCGGGTACCCGTCCAAATTTTGAACGGGTACCCGGGTTACCCATTCGAAACACCTCAAATTTTCGCGGTCATGTCCGTTATTATACATGTACTTCTTTTTTTATTATAGGGTTATACCAGATTTTGGCTCCGGCTCCGGAAAATCCGGAATAAGGCCATTTTTACAAATCTGGCTCTGACAGAATTTTACTTCATAAATCCGGCCAAATTCGTCTGGCCGATAGAGCCATATATATATACATGTATAGATAGATAAAATAGCTCCGGCTCCGGCAAATCCAGAATCCAGCCATTTTTTTAAAAATCCTTCTCCATCTCCGGCTTCGGCAGGATTTTAATTTATAAATTCGGATTTCAGAAATTTGAATAGGGTACACCCCTAGTTTATTATGAGAATGCAAATTTAGATACAATGAATTTGCGATGTAAAAATGATGACATTGAAATACTACTATAGTACAGTGGTGTAAAAATAATGAGTAGCGGGGTGCTGAAGTGATTTTTTTGGGATGGGGTGGGGGTGGGGTTAGACAAATTCTTTCAAAGATAAAAGGCAGTAATCGTATGATGAAACGGCGGGTTATTTCTAGTTCATTACTGTTGTAATTAACCAAACTTTCCGAGACTTGACCCTAAATCATTTATTTTTGTTTTAACTGTGATTTTTTTTTAAATGGTGGGGATATTAGTGGAGAAAGGATTTGGGGGGGGGGAAGTAAGATAAACAACATTGGCTTGTCTCGATGTCGGCGTATTTCAAAGCCAAATCCTAGGTCATTTCTGTCGTTTCCTGCCCTTCCTAAATTTTGGGGTAGCGGTCTATTTTCCTTATTTGAACGATTCAAAGAACGAAAACCTTTTTTGTGTTATATGGTTTTTGTTTCATTTTCCAAGAAAAAATGTATATCAAAATACATAGAAGTTTGTCGGGAACAAGTTTTAATTCCCTTTGGCAGTTATTTCTTTTTAAGCGTTTTCATGTTAAACGTATTTCACAGCATATATTTTAAACGAAAAGTTTTAATTTGATAAATTGTTCTAAAGCCGAAATGTGAACACAGAAGGGCCGCAGTTTGAACACCGTTGGTATGGACATTGCAGCAACATTTTCACGGGTACCCGGGCGCAATTTTACCACCCGGGTAATTCCTCGGCAATAGGTACCCGGGTTCCCGGGTACCTGTTGGTTCCCGGGTACCTGTTGACAGGCCTAGCCACGAAGCCATTTTGCTTACCAACTGTGGAAGGCGTGCCGTCTGTACAGATGTCTCGCTGGTTCTTCAGATCAACGTGCGAGTCGATGCAAGCTTTTCAAACTGCCAAAATATGTCTTCTACTCGAGTTTGAGTAGTAGGTGTCTCCATGGAGAGCAGATCCTCGCACAATTCAAATGTTGGGGATAGGGATCGAATGAATATGAGTAGCTGCGCTATTTCAATGTCTATGAGCGCTAAACACTGCAGCTAACGATACAGCTGCCGGAGTCGTAATTTGTTTCGCAATGACAAGTGCTTAAGTGTGTAAATGAATATTCGATATTTTTTTACAACTTTAAATAATATATTGCCAAATGACAAATATTTGACGGCCGCAGATTATTATAAATTAAACAGATTTCCATGGCCACACATTTTCGTGCCCACGGCCGCATGCGGCCGTATGGCCGCAGGTTGCGCACCCCTGCACTAGAGGATATAAAAACAAAAATCAAAGTTTTGTTATAGATAAGGCAAGCCATTCTAACTTGGAAATGTAACAGAACACAAAGATAAGATAATACAACCTTCAGATAGAGATAGGGATAAAAAGACTTTTCTTATTCCGTATGTAAGAACAAAAATGCATATTCTCGTTTTTCTCGTCTCGAATTTGGGCGTTAAATTGTTTGCCTTATCAAACCAAGAAGACCAACACCTTATCAAAATTTAAAACTGATAAAATCGCAAGACAAGACCATGGAAAGGTGAAGGACGTAATAATCTTCTGTAACGAATGAGCATCTGTAATAGATGAGATGAGATAGCCAACATTTATAAATTATATCTATTAAGTTATTAAATTTCTTAATAGTGTGACATTGTGCTCCAAATATTAAAAAATTAAAATTGTAAGGAGTGTCCAATTTAGAATTGGAGATTAATTAATCTCCAAGATTGACCCAAATTTACAGTATAACAGCACTGTAAAAACACCATGAATAATACATGTTTTGAAATGTCACGAAACACCAAAAGATTTATTGTCTTGGCTTAGATTTGGTTATAAATAACTTATTAGTCAAAGAAATGTATAAAGTCATGATAGGCAAAAATAAGTGACTCTGATGCCAAGGAGTTCCTATAATCAAACTCTTTAGCCTGTGAAGTTTCGTTTTCGCACTCCGATGCTAAATTTTTTTAAAAAATGTCTGCTATTTTGTTTATTTTCTGAACAATTAGAATAAACTTGGATAATAAACAACCAGTAAAAACAAGTTTATGACTATAAATCTCTTATAATGAGATATAACTAATGATCCTACATGTGGAAGAAAATCAGCAGCCCCAAGCCTAGTGCTCTTCATTGGTCTTCCCGAAAACCCCCTCAGCTCTCTCGCCCCCTAAGGGACCTAACAGATGAGAGACCCCCCGGAACCGTCGCTTCTGAAGTGGCCGCCTGGGCATCCAAGACATAAAGTCCAAAATGCCTCCCACTAAAATGACCTCACAAGAAGGGGTGGAATTCCTTACTTCGACCCGCTACCACTTTGGCACCACCCCGGCAAAGCACACGAGTCTCCATGGCTAGGACCGCCACTAAGCGGGGGCTCATCAATGTCCTACCTAGGGTGTAACCCCCACTGGAAGGTTTCCTCAGAGCTGGCGTCCGCTGCGTTCTTCGCGGTACCTTTTGCTAATCCGTACTGGCGCTCCACAGGCGGGACCACGACAGACAGAGAGACTGTGAGACAAAACGGTGAAGTTAATATAAGGCATTTAAAAATAAAGAGATTGGAACGCTTCGTACATGGTCTTGTTGGTCAGTGTTCTTTGTTTTCATCACGTGACAATGGCGTTTATCAAAAAATAGTAGTGGAAGGAAAGTGGGGCGGTGCAAAGGGAGATAGCCATTTAATTATTTTAAAAATTTGAAAATACTTATCGAAAACTGTAAAAATATATGGTAAGGATACAAATAATAACGTTACAAATTTGTTTAAAGTTCACTTTAAAATTCATAAACCAATCAGTTACTCATCATTTACATTCTTGCCTTCAAACTGAGCAGCCCTAGGCTAGAATTTAAACAAGTTTTTACAGACCCGAGATTGTACTCTCATAAATCTACCTACCACCATCTTGGAGCATGAAAACGAAAACGGAAAAGATATTATATGCCACTAACATCACTCGTAAATGCAACCGCTCAAAAAAAGATCTTACGATTTAAAAAATAAAAAATTGACAACTAAAACATAGGAGTAGCCACACTAAAAGGCCCAAATAATAAAACCTATAATGATAATGAGACTAAAGCTAATATCCTAAACACATATTTTGCATCATCATTTTCTGCCTCAGGTGAGAAGGAAGTTTTAATAAATTTAAATAAAATTGAAGAAATAGTTAACATAACTGTAGACGAGATAGGTATACATTCACTCCTAATAAACTTTAAAATAAACAAAGCTACTGGCCCAGATGAATTGCCTGCAAGGTTATTAAAAGAACTAAGCAATGAACTGTCCCCACCCTATTAGTTCTTTTTCAAGCCTTTATAAACCAGGGTAAAGTGCCCCAGGATTAGAAATTAGCTAAAGTAACTCCACTCTTTAAGAAAGGGGATAAATCAGACCCTGGTCATTACAGACCTGTATCACTAACTAGCATCACCTGTAAATTACTAGAACACATAATCTATAGTAGAATAGTTAACCACCTAGAAAAATATAATGCCCTATGCCCACATCAACACGGCTTTAGAAAAAACAGATCACGTGAAACACAATTAATATGTTTAATAGATAAACTTTCAAAAGGCTTAGACAATAATGATCAAATAGACACAATATTACTAGACTTCTCAAAAGCATTTGACAAAGTTCACCACCTTAGTTTACTTTAAAAAACTTAACTATTTTGGAATCTCAGGTCCCTTACATCACTGACTTCCTTTTGGGTAGGGAGCAAACTGTAATAATTAATGGATCTAAATCTGCACCAATAAAGGTTAACTCAGGAGTTCCACAAGGAACTGTGCTAGGTCCTTTACTCTTTTTAATTTATATAAATGATTTACCCAACAACATCTCAACAGGAACAAAAGTTAGGTTATTTGCTGATGATCGTATAATCTATAGAACAATTATTTCAGAACAAGATAGCAAAATTTTACAAAAAGACTTAGATGACTTGATAAAATGGGAAACTAACTGAAGTATGTCTTTCCACCCAGAAAAGTGTCAGCTGTTAAGAGTAACAAAGAAAAATAAACAAATCAATTCAAAATATTTCATTCATGGAAAAGAACTGACCCAGACTAAAGATGCAAAATACTTAGGAGTCATAACAAATGAGAAACTATTATGGAATCCCCATGTCAATGAAGTTATTAAAAAATCATACAAAACCTTAGACTTTATAAAAAGAAACTTTAACAAATGTAATAGATACATCAAAATAAAATGCTACCTCTCTTTGGTGAGACCTGTACTAGAATATGCATCTTCTGTATGGGACCCATGACCCATCCACCAAAGAAAACATTGATAGACTAGAGCAAATTCAAAAAAGAGCTGCCAGATTCATCACCGGAGAATATTCAAAACTGACAAGAATAGCACCATTAGTTAAATCATTAAACCTTGAAACACTAGAGGATAGAAGAACCAAGAGTAAAGTAGTAATCATACACAAAGCAATTAATTCTAATTTAGAAATACAACACAAAGATAACTTAACTCAACCCTCAGATAGACATAATGATAAAAACACCTTTCTTATTCCGTATGCAAGAACAAACACATACAAATTTTCGTGCTTTCCGTCCAGAATTCGGGCGTGGAATGGGTTGCCTGAAGAAACCAGGAAAACCAACACTTTATCAACGTTTAAATCTCTAATAAAAATGCAGGACTAAACACAAACCATAGATGAGCGTAGGACGCAATAATCTTATTTATAGAAGGAGCGTCTGTAACAGATAAGATAACATAACATAACCCTAAACCAATAGGTTTACAACTTTTTTCGGGTGGCGACCCATTTTTATAAAAGCTATGTGACTCGCGACCCCCATTCAATTGAAAAAGGGATTTTCAGTAAGGTTTTATAACTTCTCTATTCGGCATTCGGTGTTAAATGGATTTATATGTACGAGTATGAATTTAGCAGTGCAAAATAGAATTGTAATTAGGGCTGCGGAAATTAACGATTAATTTCTCAATTAATGGTTAAAATTTTTAAACGATTAAATTATTTTTAACGATTAATCGACCCATCACTTACAAATGATTGGAAGTCAAAATTTAAAAAAAATTTGCGGCCGATAAATAATACATTTTCTGACGATTACACGAACATTTTCGTTTTAAACTATTAACCGACGGGAATGTTCAAAATGTTGATACAATTTGCCTACCATGGTTCTAACACTTCACCTACTTATCAAACCAATGAAAAGCGTATTAAGCTAATGGCAGTAATGGAGTCTGACTCAGAGACAGAAAATTACGACAGCTCTTCTGATGAAATACTGCGTTACAAATTGGAAATGAAAGTTCCTGAATCCATTAAACCTCTGCAATGGTGGAAATTTAATGAACACCGATATCCGATAATGTCATTCCTTGCCAAACCCGTTTTGTGCATACCAGTTACCTCAGTTCCATGTGAATGATTGTTCAGCTCGGCTGGTTATATTGTCAATTAGACCCCCTCAACACTTGAACCAAATAATTTCAAAACACGTGTCTCTTTGCTTAGTTGGTTAAAAGATGACATATAAAGGAGACATTCCAATGTTAGTTAGATTTACAACAAGAACGTTTAATAAGTGTTACTTATGACATCATAAATTTTAATTTTTGGCTTTAATCAAAATTAATGATTAACTAGTCGCTAATTTTTCAAAAGTTAATGATTAAATTTAAATTAATCGTTAACAGCCCTAATTATAATGAATATTTTTTTAGTTGAATGTACAAGTTGGCGATCCCCCAGAAACTCCCCCCTCCGCCCCCCCCCCACCGTGATCGTGACCCATAGGTTGGGAACCCGGGCCTTAACCCAACCAAGACCCTAATTGATCTCATTTTTAATACCCCTTTATATATTTTATAGTCGTATTAATAAGACATTTCCTTCCCGGCAAGAGCCCTATTCTTTCATAACAACAAGGTAAACACAAGTCTAGAGGTATGGGGATCGAGCTACAAGCACGCTCGGCTGGCGTACCAAGAGTCTTTGTGAAGGCATGAATTTGTTCCCGGGGCTAAAGGTGTCCTTAAGTCCTCCAAATGGTTATCTGACACTAGGGCATTGGGCTTTACTATATTCCCTCGTAGCCGTGGCCTGTGAACGCTGCGTCCCTTGCCAACATACCGCCATAGTCTTTGCGTTAAGCAACGTTAGATGTAAGAATCTTCTGCAATAGAAGAAACGTCTGTAATGTCTTTTTTTTAAACAGATGGAAAAAACAAAGTCAAGCATTGTCAAATTTGCTTTAGACAAATGAATATTTGAAATTAAGTTAAAATAAATGAGTTAAAGTTAAAATAAGAAGAAGTAAATTATATAAATGACTAGCAGACCCGTCGTGCGTTGCAACGATCAAAGTAAAAAGGAATAAATTTAAAGAAACCAATGAGTGGTATGTTTAAAAACAATTCTGAAGAAACCTTAGTGGAAGTGTGAAAAAAATTCAAGTTTCATAGCAAACGGATAAATAAATTAATAATTAAATAGCGTACAAAAGAAGAAACGATATTAAGGGCCCCGGCCCCAAAATGAGTGATACGTTATATTTTTTATTTCTATTGTACTCAAGCTATATTTCTCAATATCGTGTAAAATTAAATGGGTAATGCAATTAATAACGTTCAGTTAAAAAGACATTTGGGGCCCCATCTCCGAGGGAATGGACATTAGGAGTTAAGTGCCCTATAGTAATGTAATATAGGCTCTAAAGTTTTTATATACTAAGTTTGGTCAAAATCCAGTTATTTTCGCATTATTTAACACTTAAACTAATTTTTTTATCTAGCCAATATAGGAAAAATAAAAGAAATTAAGGGGCCCCCAGGCCTATGCGGTGCAAGATGTCAATTTCAAAAACCTTTTCATTTTAATTTAGTTTCATCATGGATATATATTTCTCAAGATCGTTACAACGTGAATGGGGAAAATATCTTAAACATATAAAAAGATATTTGGGGCCCCCGGCCCCGAAGAAATTGACATTAGAAGTTATGTGCCCTTAAGTATTTTAATATGGGATACCAAGTTTTTGAAAACAAAGTTTGGTTAAGATCCATTCATTCACTTAGTACCTAACGCATAAACTAAATTTTAAATAGCTGATATAAGCAAAAAACGACACTAAGGGCCCCAGGGCCTATTATTTGCAAGACATACATTTTAAAACACCTGTTCGTTTCAATATGGATAATAATGGATGCATTTATCATTATTTTTCAAGATCTTTAATAAATATATGGGAAATAAATTCTTAAAAGTTGAAGAAAAATGGCATTTTGTGCCCCAGGCCCGAAGGAATGGTCATTAGGAGTTTATTGCCCTATAGTATTTTAGTATTGGCTGTCAAGTTTTTATATGCAAAGTTTAGTTAAGATCCATTAATTAACACAGTAGCTAACGCTTAAACTAATTTTTATATAGCTCATTTAAGCAAAACATGACATTATGGGGCCCCGTCGTCCGATGAGTGTTAAATTTCGAAAAAAAGTTGCCAGTTACCATCCCGGTAGCATACTAAACCGTCTCAAAAAGGTTCATGACGATCGGGTGAATGGTTTAGTCAGCTATAAAGGACATGCACAGACACACACAGACACACACAGACATACTTTGATTTTTATAAATATAGATATAGTGAAATAAAACGACATAAAGGGGGCCCGGGCCTATTCGGTGCGAGATGTCAATTTAAAAAATCTTTTCATTTTAATTCAATTGCATCAGGTTTATCAAGATCATTAAAATGTGAACGGAAAAATATCTTAACATATATGAAAAAATACATTTGGGGCCCCCGGCCCCGAAGAAATCGACATGAAAAGTTCAGAAACTTTAAGTATTTTAATATGGGCTACCAAGTTTTTGTATACAAAGTTTGGTTAAGATCCAATCATTTACTCTGTAGCTAACGCATAAACTGTTTTTATAAAGCTCGTATAAGCAAAAAACGACATTAAGGGCCCACAGGGCCCAATTATTGCAAGAAATATAGTGCGAAACATATGTTCATTTGAAAAAAATTTCAAAATACATACATTTATTTATATTTCTCAATATTGTTAAAAAATTTGAATGGACTATAAAATATTAAACATTTACTAAAATAGACAGTTTGGGCCCCCTGCCCCGTGGGAATGAAAATTAGGAGTTCAGTGCCCTATCGTAATAGAATATAGACCCTTGATTTTTTATATACTAAAATGGGTTAAGATACATTAATTTTCTCAGTATTTTAATCTAATACTAATTTTTATACAGCTAATATAAGAAAAAAACGACATTTAGGGGCCCGTGGGCCCATTCGGTGAAAGATGTAAATTTCAAAAACCTTTTCATTTTAATTAAGTTTCCTCATAGATATATTCCTCAAGATCGTGAAAAATTGAAAAATTGAGTGGGGGAAAATACATTAAACATATCCGATGAGAAGACATTTGCTGTCCCTGGCCCCGTAGGAATGGACATTTGAAGTTATGTGCCTACAGTATTTTAATATGGGCTACCAAGTTTTTGTATTCAAATTTTGGTTAAGATCCATTCATTTACTCAGTAGCTAACGCATAAACTAATTTTTATATATCATATATAACCAAAAAAAGACATTAAGGGCCCCGGGGCCCTTTCTGTGCAAGATATAAAGTTCAAAACCCCTGTTCATTTCAATTTGTATAATAATTGATACATGTGTCATTATTTGTCAAGATTGTTAATGACTGAATGGGTGAATAAAATCTTAAACGTTTAAGAAATGTGAATTTTTGGGCCCCCAGCCCCAAAGGAATGAATATTAGCAGTTTAGTGCCCTATAGTATTTTAATATTGGCTATCAAATTGTCATATACAAAGTTTGGATAAGATCCAACAATTTACACAGTAGCTAGCGCTTAAACTAATTTTTATATAGCTCATGTAAACAACAAATGACATTATGGGCCCCCGGTGCCCCATGAGTGTTAAATTTAGAAAAAAAAGTTGCCAGTTACCATCCCAGGTGGGTACTCAACAGTCTCCAAAAATTTCACGACGATCGGATGAATAGTTTAGTCAGCTATAAAGGACATGCACACACACACACAGACATACTTTGATTTATATATAATAGAAGATATAAGAAAAAAGACATTTAGGGCCCCTGGGCCCATTTGGTGATAGATGTAAATTTCAAAAACCTTTTCATTTAATTAAGTTTCCTCATAGATATATTCCTCAAGATCGTGAAAAATTGAATGGGGGAAAATACATTAAACATACACGAAGAAAAGACATTGGGGGCCCCCGGCCCCGAAAGAATGGACATTTGAAGTTATGTGCCCTATAGTATTTCAATATGGGCTACCAAGTTTTTGTATTCAATTTTTGGTTTAGATCCATTCATTTACTCAGTAGCTAACGCATAAACTATTTTTTATATATCATATATAACCAAAAAAAGACATTAAGGGCCCGGGGCCCATTCAGTGCAAGATATAAAGTTCAAAACCCCTGTTCATTTCAATTTGTATAATAATGGATACATGTGTCATTATTTGTCAAGATTGTTAATGACTGAATGGTGAATACAATCTTAAACGTTTAAGAAATGTGAATTTTTGGGCCCCCAGCCCCAAAGGAATGACTATTTGCAGTTCAGTTCCCTATAGTATTTTAATATTGGCTATCAAGTTGTCATATACAAAGTTTGGTTAAGATCCAACAATTTACACAGTAGCTAGCGCTTAAACTAATTTTTATATAGCTCATATAAGCAAAAAATGACATTATGGGCCTCCGGCGCCCCATGAGTGTTAAATTTAGAAAACAAAGTTGCCAGTTACCATCCCAGGTAGGTACTTAACAGTCTCCAAAAATTTCATGACGATCGGATGAATGGTTTAGTCAGCTATAAAGGACATGCACACACACACACACAGACATACTTTGATTTTTATATATATAGATTTACCCAACAGAAACAAAAGTTAAAAAGAAAACATTGATAAACTAGAACAAATTCAAAAAAGAGCTGCCAGATTCATTACTGGAGAATATTCAAAACTTACAAGAATAACACCATTAGTTAAATCATTAAACCTTGAAACACTAGAGGATAGAAGAACCAAGAGTAAAATAGTAATGATACATAAAGCAATAAATTCTAATTTAGAAATACAGCACAAAGATAACTTAATACAACCCACAGATAGACATAATAATAAAAACACCTTCCTTATTCCGTATACAAGAACAAACACATACAAATTCTCGTTTTTCAAGTCCGAAATTCGGGCGTGGAATGGGTTGCCTGAAGAAACCAGGAAAACCAACACTTTATCAACATTTAAAGTCTGATAAGAATGCAGGACTAAACACAAACCATAGATAAGCGTAGGACGCAATAATCCTCTGTATAGAAGGAGCGTCTGTAACAGATAGGATAAAATTATTAAATTTTAATACAGATAATATCAAAATTATTAATATTAATATTTTTAAAGTAAAATTGAAATGCCAATGGTGATTTGATTTTACTAAACTTACATTGTGTAATTAAAGTAAGTAGTGTTTCCATTTTCTTACATTACCATTGAAATATCTATACAAGATTCGTTTAAAACACTATCTGGGGTCAACAGAAAATCAATATTAATTTATTTTTTTAACTTTAAAATTCATTTTTGGTAATAATATAAAAAGAAATATGCTTTATTTGGAGTTATAATTCCACTCATTGACATTTTCGTTTTCTTTGCTACATACATAATACAATGTGTTGTGGCAAATAACTTGATTTGATTATTTTAAATTTACGAAACCAGTTTGTATGATTTTTCATACAAAAAAAAGGCAATTTCAGTTTTACATTTTGAAAGATTCAATTATAAATATGAATACTAGGGTTAAAAAGCAGTTAATTTATTAAATAACTCTTTGTTTCTTTTTAAAAAAATTATTTCAATTGTTATTTTTTTATTTTTTTTGGCAATATCATTTTTAGTTAGAAAAGAGCTGTCTAGAGAAAAAATCTCCACACTCATTATCTTTTAAGGGGCTAAAGATCGCTGTGATTATATATATTAAAAGCAGAGGCAACATAGGTTTGGTGTACCCATTGCGGTACGTCATGGTGTCACCCCCTCACAACTTACCTCATTGACCTCTCCCGAGTCTGTCAGTGCCAAATAACGAGAACATACAGAATTTTACACTTAGTCTCCCCTTGTGTCCCCCATTGCAGTCCGTACCCCCCTAGTGCCGCCTCTGATCAAAAGCCTTTTAAGAAACAAAATGATTATGTTATAATGTATTTGCAACTCTTCCGGCTTCACATTCAGTAATATAATATTTAATCATTTATTTATTGTTTATAAAAAATGACTGCATTTAAAATCAAGTCTCAAAGACTGCATAAATTAACATTTTAACTTTGTGTGTGACAGCTCCACGTGTTGGTCGGCGGGTTAGAACTTGCTGCGTAACCCGGACAGGAGAAATGCTTTTGTATGGCCACAGTTCATTCAACGGAATCGGTTGGTTACAATTTCGTGATCTAGACACGTGTTTGCGCAATAAACCGAACGTATGCACCCGATTTCAGGTCTCAACACGATACAAATGTTCATAAAATATTGTGTAACCCTTGCTTTGTTTTTTAACCGTAACAAAAATGTTGAAAAAAATATGTGTTTCGAATGTATAAGTGCGCCTCCAACTCTTCCAAACATACCCATTGTAACTCAGTGGTTTTAAGACTATAGAGTGGGACAGATTAATGAGCTTTAAAAAGGTAACATAAAATTAAAATAAATATTATTTGTTATTGAGAAACATACAACTAAAACAATTTAAAAGAACATGTCCTACCTAACCTGGGAAATCCAAACTCATTAAGTCGGAAGTTTTTGTCAATATTTTTTTTAATCATATACAAAGTAAATATCTGTTAAGTAGGGCTGCGGAAATTAACGATTAATTTCAAGATTAATCGTTAAAACTTCTAACGATAACATTTTTTAACGATTAATCTACCCACCACTTATAAATCTACTGGAAGTCAAAAAGTGAAATATTTCGGCCGATAAATATAAACTAATTTCCTGACGATTACACGAACATTTTGGTTTTAAACTATTGACTGGCGTGATGCTCAAAATGTTGATACAAGTTATTGTGTCCATTGAGAGAAATCGTTTGCCTACTATGCAATGTTCCCTCTAAGTCTAAGCTTCGTTGATCCGTGTGCAAAGTTAAAAAAACACTCTTGTGCAAAGTTGCACAACGTCCATTTTTTGTTCAATATTTTACAAAATTTGCTGCGCGGTGATTCTAAACTCCTACTTGCCTGGCGTCGGTCAAATATCTGCGCAGCCACGCTGCTTAAAGGGAACATTGCTACCATGGTTCTAACACTTCGCTTACATTTCACCTGCAAACCAAACATCTACTACAGTATCGGAAACTTCACCTGAGACAATCTAAGGCTATGTGAACGATTGTTCAGCTCGGCTGGTTATATTGTCAATAAGACCCGCTCATCACTTGAACCAAATAATGTCAATACACTTGTCTGTTTGCGTTGTTAGTTAAAAGATGTCAAATAAAGAAGACATTCCAGTGTTATTTCGATTTTCAGCAAGTATTTTAATAAATGTTACTATTGACATCATAAATTTCAATTTTTGGCTTTAATCGAAATCAACGATTAATTAATCGTTAATTTTTCAAAAGTTAACGATTAATTTAAATTAATCGTTAACAGCCCTAATATTAAGTAAATATATTCAAAGTCTGTTAGGGCTTCATGACGCATATGTTTCTACATGGATTGATGAATATCGATCAAACTTGGCACATTTATCTATTATCTTCCAGATTTAAATCTAGAGGGGTTTTAAATTTAACAACATGTACAATTTATAGATTGGGGCCCACCTATTTAAAATTTGTTGTAATAATGGAAACAAAATATATTTTTAATCTGGCTTCCGGGTGGATCGATGGATCTAGACCAAACTTCGTGCAAACAACAACAACAAAAATCACGGCCCATATTAAACTACTATATGAAATGCTTCTCATAATACCCACTCATTGGTAACAGGGGGCCAAAAATGTCGTTCTCCCTTATATGAGCTATATACAAATTATTCTTTTCATTGTCTACCAGTTATAGATCTTGACCAAACCTGGTATATAAATAAGGGGGCCTTTAATGTCATTTTTTTATAATTTAAGCTAATTTTAATCAATGGCTACCGGCGATTGGATAGATATTGTAGAGAACCTGCTGACCTGCTGCTACCAGTTGTAGGGAACCTTAGTCTATAATCTAATTTGACTCTAGGTAGATAACTTAGTACAACTTGGACTTTTCTTCTCTATCGTACTTAAATCTCAAACACAAAGACTTCTGGTACAACTTCTGGACTTTATTGAGAAGTAGTTTTATTCCACATTAACACTAAGCACTTCAGTCGCTCTACGTCTCAACTACGTCTGAAGTCCTTCAACTAACTCACTCTGTCCTAGCGTACGTCCACCGAATCTACCGAGTCTCCCAACCAACCTTCTTTTCTACTCCTAAATCTCGTCTCAGAGCCACGCCCTGTCCAAAGTTCTTCAAATAAATCTATTGGTCCGCCCCTCTGAGATCCATCAATCATCTTACGCAACCCTAGATTAAGACTAGTGTGCTGGGGCCGGTTTGACCATAACGCGCTAATTGTCTTTGATCTCTGAAACAGGTCTGATGGACACCCCTATCCACTTATCCCAAAGCCACAAGTTCCGCGGATGGCCTTTCCATCTGTCCAATCCAACAGACTCTACATTTCGTACACCAAATCTTCCTCCCTGACCAGAGGTCGGCTTCCCCTTTTATCTCACATCTATAGACCCGCCATGACCGCTTGCGTCACCACCTGCACGCGGCTCTGGTCTCTTTGGCGGTCAGTCTTTGAATGCTAATTGCCATCTGAGAACTCTCAACATCCCTCCCCTTTACTCACAACAAGTAAACCGCCCTAGGATCAATTTAACCACCCTACTTAGGGCCTCCACAAGATACACCCAACTTAGTACACGTGTACACCACACCTTTATGGCCCCTATAATAAAACATGTGATATGAAATAAAACTCCTAAATCCACTCATATCAGGGCTGGGAGCCGCTATTTCATTTCCTTTATATAAACTTTGTAACAAAAAATACCGAACAATCACATTCTAACATAGTATAGGGTTACAAATGAAATGAACCTTAGTCAAAGTTCGTAGCCATGGATTTTATGGTGCTTACCAGTTTCTAAATTAATAAGAAAGTAATCGTTTAATTCACTTTATTCTAGAATCTAGAATTTTCTTGGAAAATGTTTAAGTTATATATTTTTTGGCCAGAACTAAATTATTTTTTAATTAATTTTAATGGGAAAAATTTTCAAACTTTTACCTTATTATTTATCAGACTATGAACTTAATAGTAGTCTTATTATTCGCTTTATTTGGGGCTTATGTAACATATTCCAGTAAATTCCAAATTTTATCTTTGCTTGATTGCCGTTATTTTTTAACCTATTTTAATGAGAAAAGTTTTTAAAATTTACCTTATTTATTTTTCAAACTGTGAATGTAATACTAGTCTTATTATTTACTTGATTCAGATATTAACTAAAATATTATAGAAACTTCTGTGATCTCATTTTTTCGTTAGGTCTATGTATTTTCTAACAAATTTTAAAGAGAAAAAATTTAATAACCTAGGGCCTTGATCATTGTTTTTCTTACTGATTTGCAGTTGGGCAAATCTCACGTGCCTGAATGTGTCCCCACCGAGGTTCCTATTTAAAATTTTATGAATAATTATTACAGTTATTGGATTTCTTTGGAATATATTTTTTATTAGTTCCGCGAAATAATTAGTGTTGCAATTTTATGTAATTGGGGTGGGGATTGTGGGAGATGTTAGTAATAATCTATAACTTGAACTTTCTAGAAAATACCTACGGTCTTACTTATCCACCGGAACAAAAATGAAGATTTAAAATTAAAGTAAACAGAATTGTGTGTGTTAATGAAACTTAGAAAATATTTGGTAGATACTTCCATATTACAACTTAGAACAGGATGGATCGAAAATACTCGAGAAGCCAAAACGGGATATCACGGAGAATGGGATCCCATTTGGAAGAGGATTCCATTTTCGAATGCTACAAAAATCGGTAACCCACCAAACAAACAGTGTCATATAGGGAAAAGGGATTCAAACCAGAATGCGATCATAATGTGCAACTGTGATCATGCTGGGGTTATTTTATCCCACCCAAGTAGGGGATCGCATCGGCGAAAGGATATTCGAAAAAGAATAGGGCCATTATGCAAAGGATCATCTTGGGGGATGTCATCCCATCAAAGTATGTGATATAATCAAAGGAAAAGGATTTGACACAGAATGGGATCTCATTATGTAACGGAATCATATTAGGGAAAGTTATTTAAATATCCAAAGGGGTAATATTGGGGTATGTTAACATATCGAAATTTAAGATTAAATCAGGTAGCGGGATTCAACTAAAAACGGGATCCCATTATGCAATAGGATTATAGGAGTTCATGTGATCTCCTTAAAGTTTCGAAAAATATGTGGTAAAGAGGTAAGATCCAAAATGAGATTCCATTATGCAAAAGGATCAGACTGGAGTACTTTATCAAATCAAAGTATGGGAAGGTATCGGGAAAGGGATTTGGTAAGTAATGGGATCCCATTAAGCAAAGGGATCATACTAAGTTATTTTATACCATCAAAGTATAATATCGTATCGGGGAAAGATATCCGACCAAGAACAAGATCCTTTTACGCAAAGAGAACATAATGTGGTACATGATCCCATCAAATATGAGAACATATCGATGAAAGGGATTGAACTCAGAATGGGATCCAATTATACAACGGAAAATTACACGAGTATGTGATCCCATCGAAGTATGTCATCATCTCGGAGAAAGGTATTCGACCAAGAAAAAAATCCTATTATGCAACGGGATCGGAAGGGTTGGGATACAAAATGGGAACCATTATGCAGTCCCTTTATACGCTGGGTAGGTATATTAGTTAGTATATATATAAATATATAAATAATTATATATATCAATATGTATGATTTGCTATGTATTTTCGTTTGTTCGTAACGCTATTTGCGTACCGCTAAAATAAAAAAAGCCTTGAACAAAAATACTGCACCAAAAATAACTCTTTTCGAACGTCCGCATAAAATTGTTCAATATGGAAATGAGATTTAATTTTTTTTCTGAAATTTCAGCTGAAATATATTTATTTTGAAAACTAGTAATACACTAGCTGACCCGCGGCGTAGCTTACGCCGCTAATGATCAGGCCCGGACTTAACAGACTCAGGGCCCTTAGGCACTTGACATTCAGCCCCCCCCCCAAACCATCTCGAAGCTATTTTGGAAAGTTTGCAATTTAAATTCACTAGTACAGAACATACAATTTTAATTGACTGTAATTAATGACTTTAATAAACATCAGAATAATACAGTCTATGTTACTATACTTACGTTATTGAATAAATGTATAGAATCCTACGACGAACTTTCTTCTGTGCAAAAGAACGAATGACGTCATCATAGTCAATTGACTTTATTATTTCTGACTCTATGTACATTACAGAGAGTAAATTGAGCCTGTTTTCTCCTATGTTTGATCTTAAGTAATTCTTTACTCTCTTTAGCGCCGATAACGACCGTTCTGCTGAGCAGTTTGACGCTGGTTTGCACAACAGTATTCGGAGCGCAATTCCTACGTTTGAATAAATGTACAAAAACCCTTTTTCCGTAAAGTATTTGTATAGATTCAGTGACGATAACTCCATAACTTCATCATTCGATAACAAATGAGCTTGCAAGTGCAGACACTCGTTTTCCAAAGTCCTATCCCTCTTGCCTCCCTGGCTTCCTATTCCCCGATCTAACATTTTCCCTGTCAATATATTGGTGACCAACGGTATGCAGTTGAAATTGTAGAAGGCCATCTAGTTAAAGGCATTAAAACGAACTTCATTGAAACCTTTGGCAGGTCCTCATAAAATACCTGTGACATCTCCCTGGACTCTGGTCAAGCCAGTCATCATTAAAAATTTGTTCTCCCGGTCCCTGTCAATTATCTGTAATCTTAAACCCAAATCCCGGCTCGGGCGGTGACTTGTCCTGTGTGCGGTATGGGTAGGGGGAAGTCGGGGTCGTGCCGTTTTTTTTACTGGTGGTGAAATCTTTCACACCCACCCTACGCCTTCGCACACAATATCGCAACAGCAACTCAGAACGCGGCTTACAATGACAAACCAACACAAACTAACCCCGTGCACTTGACCACTGGACAGTGTATGCAAAATGTAGTAAAAATATTTATTATACTATTATTTTCGATAAAGCTTTTTGATAATGAAGCCAGGCTTTTGGGCTTATGTAAAGATTCCACCACCGGGGCCCCTTGGCTGGCAGGGGCCCTAGGCCCGGGCCTTGTGGGCCTAGGCGGAAATCCAGCGCTGCTAATGATTTAGTGATGGGTGAAGATTTCCTGAAAGAAGCAGTTGTCAAAATGGGGTGGGTTTGGGCAAACGACTGTGAGTGAATGAAAAGAAGGTACTCTGGAGAGACCCGCGGCGTAGCATAAATACGAAAAAATTAAACTTGCTGAAATGTACACAAAGTATTTCATAATATAATTATAAATCCTCAAATCCTATTTTTACATCGTTCCTTTTTCAAAAATTAAAATATAAGCTAAAACAATTATGTCATATAATATTTTTATACAAAATCGATCGCAGCGCCACCTAACAGCACTTACATCGATACAGAAAAAGGGGAATTAATATACATAATTAACATAAGTAACTTATCCCTGTTTGATAAATACGAAATATTAAACTTGCTGAAATGTACACAAAGTATTTCATAATAATTATAAATCCTTAAATCCTATTTTTTACATCGTTCCCTTTTCAAAATTAAAATATAAGCTAAAACAATGACGTCATATAATATTTTTATACAAAATCGATCGCAGCGCCACCTAACAGCATTACATTCCATACATACATACAGACAACGGGAATTATGTATATTGACTAGTATATATATATACCCTAGCTTACCCTAGCCAGCACACCGCGGCTGGTGGGGACCCTATACCAGCGGTCGAAACAAAAAAAAGCAAACGAGGATAGTTCCTCTTATATTGGGCGCATGGAATGTGCGCACACTCATGGACAGGGACGATGTGGACAGACCCCAGAGGAGAACAGCCCTGATTGGAAAAGAACTCGCTAGATACGGCATCGACGTCGCAGCCCTGAGCGAGACCAGGCTCGCGGGAGAAGGAGAGCTCTGTGAAAGAGGATCTGGCTACACATTTTACTGGAGTGGCAGACCCAGCGAGGAGAGGCGTGAAGCAGGCGTTGGGTTTGCAGTTAAGACAACTCTTGTCGGAAAGCTGGCTGGACTTCCCAAGGGAGTGAACGACAGGCTCATGACCATGAAACTCCCGCTGGCTGGAAAGAAACACCTCACCATCATCAGTGCCTATGCTCCAACCATGACCAATACAGATGAAGTGAAGGCAAAGTTTTATGAAGAACTTCACACTGTCATTGCCGACGTTCCAAAGGCGGACAAACTCATCTTGTTAGGTGACTTCAACGCAAGAGTTGGCAAGGACAACGTTGCCTGGGAAGGAGTCCTTGGTCATCATGGAGTGGGTCTCTGCAACAGCAACGGTCTTCTTTTACTCCAGACCTGCGCTGAACATGAACTGTTGATCACCAACACGATCTTCCGCCTCCCAACCCGTAACCGGACGTCATGGATGCACCCCCGCTCGAAGCACTGGCATCTTATTGACTACGCCATCGTGAGGAAGAGGGACAGGCAGGATGTACGAGTGACCAAGTCCATGTGTGGCGCTGAATGCTGGACAGACCACCGCCTCATCATCACCAAGCTCAACATCCGCATTCAGCCGAAACGGCGCCCGCAAGGGAAGAAGGCCTCCAAAAGGCTAAATGTTGCCAAACTAATGACCGCCAGCTGCAAGCAGTCCTTGGTGGATGCTCTGGAAGAGCGCTTGAAATCCACCTCTCCAGGCAACCAGAACGTGGAGGCAGACTGGGCGTCACTCAGAGAGCTGATTTACACCACAGCTTCAGAGACTCTAGGGCACCAGACCAGGAAACATAAGGACTGGTTCGATGAGAACTGCGAAGACATCAAGCAGTTATTGGATGAGAAACACCTCCTACACCAAGCTTACCTCAATAATCCCAGGTCCACGGCAAGGAGAGATGCACTCAACAACATACGCAGGACTGTACAGCAAAAGCTCCGTCAGATGCAGGACGATTGGCTCAGCAACAAAGCCGACGAGATCCAAGGCTATGCAGACAAGCGTGACTATAAAAACTTCTACAACGCTTTGAAAGAAGTGTATGGCCCCACGCCCTCAGGATCAAACCCCCTCCTCAGCGCAGACGGTAACACTCTCATCACTGACAAAGAGAAGATCTTGAAGAGGTGGGCCGAACATTTCGAAAGTGTCCTAAATCGCCCTTCAACAATCAACGAAGAAGCCATCAATCGTCTCCCCCAAGTGCCCACAAACAAAGCACTGGATGACCCCCCAACCTTGCTTGAGACCCAGAAAGCAATTTATCTTCTCTCCAGTGGCAAAGCACCTGGTTCTGACGCCATACCAGCTGAGGTCTACAAGGAGGGAGGAACAGCCCTGACTGAAAGGCTCCACCATCTATTTCTCTTGTTGTGGCAGCAAGAGACGATCCCGCAGGACTTCAAAGATGCCTCCATCATACATCTTTATAAACAAAAAGGAAGTAGACAGGCTTGTGATAACCACAGAGGCATATCCCTGCTATCTATCGCAGGAAAGATCCTTGCCAGAATCCTGCTCAACCGCCTCACGGTCCACCTTGATCAAGGACTCCTGCCGGAAAGTCAGTGTGGATTCCGAAAAGAGCGAGGGACCATCGACATGGTGTTCGCTGCCAGGCAGCTGCAAGAGAAATGTCAGGAGCAGAACTTCAACCTGTTCTCCACCTATGTCGACCTGACCAAGGCTTTTGACACCGTTGGCAGAGAGGGTCTGTGGAAGATAATGGCCAAGTACGGTTGTCCAAGGAAATTCATCGTCTTGGTGAGACAATTCCACGAGGGCATGCAGGCCAGAGTCCAGGACAGCGGAGAATTTTCTGATCCTTTCACAGTCACAAACGGGGTCAAGCAGGGCTGCGTCCTGGCACCAACACTGTTTAGCCTCATGTTTTCTGCCATGTTGACAGAGGCCTTCAGAGACGAGGATGTTGGTGTCAACCTGAGGTACCGCACAGATGGCAAACTGTTCAACCTTCGGAGGCTCCATGCAAAAACCAAGGTTATGACAGACATCATCAGAGACCTCCTGTTTGCTGATGACTGTGCCCTCAACGCTGTCTCAGAAGCCGACATGCAACGCAGCGTTAACCTGTTCTCCAGCGCCTGCACAAACTTTGGTCTGACGATCAACACCAAGAAGACTGAAGTCCTCCATCAGCCAGCGCCTGGAAGGCCCTACGTTGAGCCCAACATCACTTTAAACGGCCAGAGACTCAACACAGTGCAACGGTTCACATACCTGGGCAGCACACTGTCGCAAAATGTCACCATCGATGACGAAGTGAGCGTCAGAATTGCCAGAGCCAGCTCCACTTTTGGCAGGCTGTACCCAAATGTCTGGAACAGAAGAGGCATTACCATCCAGACCAAGCTGAAAGTGTACAGAGCGGTGGTGCTCCCCACACTGCTATATGCGTGTGAAACATGGACTGTGTATCAGCGCCATGCTAGGAAGCTTAACCACTTTCATTCAACAAGCCTCAGGAAGATCCTCGGCATAAAGTGGCAAGATAAAATACCAGACACAGTGGTACTGACCAAGGCAGGTCTCCCCAGCATATTCACACTCCTGATGCAGTCCCAGCTTCGTTGGGCAGGGCACGTGGTCCGAATGCCAGACGAGAGACTGCCAAAGAGACTCTTCTATGGCGAGCTCCAGCATGGCCAGCGGTCCCACGGTGGGCAAAAGAAACGCTTCAAAGACACACTGAAAGCCTCACTGAAAGCGTTTGCCATCAACCCAGACACGTGGGAACTTGCTGCAATGGATCGTTCCACCTGGCGTTCTTCCATCCACGAAGGTGCCAAGTCATGCGAGGCAAACCGGATCACCTCCGCAGAAAAGAAGAGGCAAGCCCGAAAGGCCCGTGCTGTCAACCCTCCTGGAGATGTCCCACTCGTCCCTTGTCCCTTCTGTTCCCGAACCTTCCGTGCAAGGATCGGCCTCATCAGCCATCTGCGCACGCACAAACAAAGCCAGTCCCAGCAACCCTCGGATGACTAGAGTGGTCTTCGTCGAATCGACGGACGAACAACAACATATATGTATATTTACATGTATTTTTCACTTTGTTTGTGGTTGGCATACGTTTATACATGGATTGATGGATATCGACCAAACTTATCACATATATCCATATGTCATCTCCATTAAAATCTAGAGAGATTTAAACTTTACATTATGTACTGTGTAGGGCCGGATGACTTTTTATTTTAATTATATAGCCTATAAATAAGGAAAACAAATATTTTTAATATTGGCAACAGGCTGGATAAATGGATCTAGACAAAACTTGGTCACAAAACATAATGGTCCATTTTTTAAAAAAAATTTAATTCAACTCTTAAGACATACTTTTGGGGGCTCGGGCCATAATTGTCATTTTCCCATATATGATTATTATGCAAATTATTTTAAACCTAGGTTACTTTGTAAATGGATGGATCTTGACCTAGCTTGGGACAAAGAAACTAGAATTATATATGAGGCCAATCAAAGATTTCAAATGATTTACAATTTTGTTTACTATATTGTTTTTAATAGTACTTTGAAGAATCAATTTACCTTTATTAAGAAATAACTTAGTCTAAAGAGCATTTGTTAAAAAACTTTAAAGACTCAACTCCAAAATATGAGTTCAATGATTTTTTTTCACCACTGCGCACAAAACTTTTAGATTTCCTAAAATATTTGGAGAACAGAAATTTAAAGCATGATAAAAATTTTGAAATAATATTTAAAAGTTCCCCATTAAACAAGGAAGTTGTGAAATAAAGTTATTTCTTTAAGATACCATGTTTTTAAAAGCAATCAATATATTGATAATTGCATTATCAGAATCTGATATAAATGGCGATTGTAGTCATTTGATCAATAATATCTCAGCGCTATAGAAATGCCATTGGAATATTTTTCCTGGAAATAAATTTACAGTTTTTGTCTGCTAAGGAATCCCAAACGCACAATCACTAATTAGTTGAATCAACTGATCTAAAGGCGTCACTATCACTATGGCAAGGGATAAACATTGTTGCTGGGTAGACAGGTGATCAATAATATCTCGAAATATAAAAGATTGTATCGATAATGATAAGTAACATTAGAGGCCGCTTGTCGACCAGAAAGTTTCAAACATATTTTTCCAAAAGTTTTACTTTGGGACTAAGGAAGGTAAAATTGGTTTATTAACAAGTAGAAAACATCTATGATAATTTGGATTTTTATGCTTATTGCTTATGACCCTTGTTACATACTAGATAAATTTGTAAATAATTTTGAAATGTTTAAATTTGAAACTAAGCTATGATTTTTTTAAAACTTGCAACTTTTAGCTTAAATTGCTATTCACAAGTAAACAAAAGTTATAATGTCTTGGGAACTAAATTTTCGCTCTACTAAGAGGCAAAATTAGTGGGGGTTTTTCGAGAAGATTAGTTTGATGAGCAGTCGGCATGTAAAAACATTTTTTAAACAGACATCGTGTCTTCAATCAGATGCCAAATGCTTTTTCTAAAGGTATCTAATCCACTGATATCTCCAAAATTTAGAAAAAAAATAAAACAAATTTCGTTTCAAGCTAAGACTGAAGCCCAGAATGATAAAGGTCAAGTACATCAGGAAGAATAGTGATTACCTCAGGGTTCTGGAAATTTTTAGTGAACAATAAAAAAAAAGATTTATTAGTCAAAATTACAGATGATTAGAATGACTTTTTCTTAAAATACGTCAGACTTATTATCACATTGAGCTCTTTATTCTATTTCTATACAAGAATGGCCACATTATCTCTATGCTCTTAGCACTTAGGAATTTACAATTAATAAACTGACTTTTATCCCATTATAACATTGCTCATAAGCCATGATGTATTCAGTACGGGAAATATTGTCGTTAAGCAAACAAATAAAGGACTTTAAGAAACATCTCGCATCTGATACTGAAAGTTTTCTTCAATGGTTTCAACATCTTGTTCTGATTTTGTGAGCTGTAAAACTTTTCACTGCCCCTGTCAGAACTCATTTCACAGACAAAAAAAAGAACGATACAAATACAATAAAGATATGTTAAAGGATATATGAGCTTAGCCATCTTGCCATTCTGTTCCTAAACGAGTGCAATCAGCAGATACAATAACCAATGTGACCAGGGCCATGCGATGGAAATTTTGGCCCTTTCGACACCCGTTTCATCCATAATGTTATGAGGTACACAAACAACAACAAAAAATGCATGTGAAAAAATTTGCTAAAGTAAACAATAGTGTTGACATCTTCCTTAATGCTAGAACTCTTTTGATAAGCACTTTTTTTTTAATTCGTTGTTCATCAATTTATTTAACAATACACTTTCCCATTCGAATTAATACATTTTAAAGCTATAAAGAAACAAAGCAACTGTTAGTGCCGCCAAGGGTGGGAGGAAAACTTTTCCACAACTATGAAATGAATTCATCAACAGAATAACAAAAACATAGAAATAAACTGCTAGTTAAAATTTCAGATAAGAGCATTCAATCCACTTTATCTAAAAATACATCAAGGAAATGAAATAAGAAAACAACAGAAGTGAAAACAAAGTCAATTTAAATTGTTAAACGTTAAATTAATTTTGAGATATTTTGAGTAATTATTAAAATAGAGGTAATCATTTTCATTTAGTGACCGGGAGATTATTAACTTTTAATTAATTTTTTTTTAAAGATGAGAAACTTTAAAATTAACCCTCGCAGAACTATTTAATTTAGAAGTCTAGATATTTTATGTCGTAAATTTTTTGGGGCCCCCAAGAAAGTGGTGGCCCTAAGCTGTAGCTTATACGTAAATCCGGCACTGGGGTATGAATGACATAAATCACGCCAGAATTGTGTGAGGAATTTTTTTTTATTTAGCATGTTACGTGCTTAGGAATCATTCCACTATTACAAGAATTCATCTTGTAATTCATTGGGAATGATGGCCTCATCAGGGATGCAGAGAATGGATTTCGTGTCAGTGTAGCTTCTTTTTCTTTCAGCTCATGGATTTCAACTTCAAAGTGATTCGAGGTGCCCAATAAATTCAGTTTTCAAATTTTCATCTATTTCCCCTATAGATTCATCTACCCCACTGAAGTTTTTCTCAAACATATCAAAGTTTCCAAGATTTTATTTTTTTGCCAGTTTTGCAGCTTTGATAAAAATGACCCGAGATTATCTTGGAATGCGATGATATTCGTTTCCTTACCCTGCAGTTTCAGGTTAAGCGTATTTTGCCTACTTTTTCCTACAATTTTTCTGCTAGATATGTTATTCTTTAAACCAAACTTTTTCGTTAAAATATACCGAAGGTCATGTTTCCTTGAACTTCCAGGAACCGTTTAATTTCATCTTTCATTTCAAAGACACGATTCATAACATTTCAACTTCAATAAATAAGTAAAAATAAAAATTGCATTGTGGTGAATATTTGTTATTCTACAATATAAGTTGTCGACAGGCCTTATTTAGACTTGATGAGGCCTTAAGCTATTAGGAATCAGAATATCAGGTCCCTTATAAGTCCAGATATTCTGGTGCCAAATATGAACTTCGGATGTCTAGAGGGTTCTAAAAACCTTCACTTAAAAGGATATTTATTCATAACAAATTTTAACAATGCAAACTCTGGTAAAAAGAAACAAAAGTTTTTTTAAAGGCTTATTATCCAATCTCTTGAAAACTGCTTTATGGATTTAGGAACTATGATAAACTAAAATAGTTTCTTTCTTGTCCTTGATAGAGCAAAGTCACTGATGACACCGTAAAGTGATTAACTGTGTAGTTAGTCTGTTTCTATGTACAAGGGACTGAGAGAACATAATTTATCTTGAGGCATTGTTGTTAAAAATTCATTTTTTATCTTCTTCAGCTCAGAAAAATATATTTCTCCTGAGCAAACATCGTACCAAGAAACAATCTCAAAATTCCTTTTAAGTGAGGGAATGTGGATTGGACACAATTTTTATATATTTCTCTGTACAGATCCTGATTGTGTATCTTACTTTATGGGCCATAATTTGGTTATTTCATAGCATAATGTTAACTGTAATCGAATATTAGATGTAACACCTGATCATTTATTCCCTAATTTTTTTGTTATATGGCTAGCTAAATCCTGTTCAAATTTTGGTATAAGTTCGAGTAATCCAAGGAAATTACCATTGTGAGGAGAGCAAACTGTTTTATTATCTCTCCTGAAAAGTAAACAACGCTCTGTCATAGTATTATGACTCCCATAACTCATTGAAGAAATGTTATTTTTTTAAATCCATTATATTAACTTCGAAATCTTGTCTGTCGTCATCCCTCTCTTCGTACTCTGTCAGGCGGAAAAACAAAAGTAAAAAATGACCCACTTTCCGGAGTCCGATCGAGCTGAAATTTGGCACATGGACCCGTCTTACCTAACAATGCATCGTATCAAAATTTCAAATCGATCGAACGTACCGTAATTAAATTAATGCATTTTTAGTTTATCCTTATATAACGTATGTAATTCAAATTCACTGTTTGTTATTGTTTTTTTTCACGTGATTGTTCAGTCACGCGTTGACGCGACCCATCGAAGTACTGGCGTGCTTTTGTTTACATTTTACGTGTCACGCTGAGCTCGGTCCAGCGATCGGTGACCAGATCTTTCCCCTCTCCCACCCGCCCCCCAGGTGTTATAAAGCAAAGGAAAGTTAAGACAGATTCAGGCTGTAAATGTTTGTCACATTGGAACATAATCAATACTTTCAGTTCTGTCTCATATATAAGGGATTTATAGTCAAAAACTTTGTTTTTACGGGTTTGTTTTATTTAAATCACTTATATTAACTTCACCGCCGTCTCTGTCTCTCTGTCTTGGACGAGCGGAAAAACAAATGTAAAAAATGACCCACTTAAATTAATGCATTTTTAGTATATCTCTATACGAGGTATGTAATTCAATTTCACAGTTTGTTATTGTTTTTTTTTCTCGTGACAGCTCAGTTCTCGCGTTGACGCGATGTACCGGGTTATTTTTGTTTACATTTTACGTGTCACGCTGAGCTCGGTCCAGCGATCGGTGACCAGACCTTCCCCTCTCCCACCCCCCCACCCCCGGGTTATAAAGCAAAGGGGAGTTAAGACAGATTCAGTCTGTAAATATTTGTCGCGTTTGAACATAATCAATACTTTTAGTTATGTCTCATATATAAGGGATTTATAGTCAAAAACTTTGTTTTTACCGGTTTGTTTTATTTCCAGGATTGTCGTTGATTATGTTTCAGTTCTGATAGGTATCAGTCAATTGTTCAGCTACTTTTGCTTGTAAGATATGTTACCGAAGCTTTTCTATAACCTACAGAGTTTTCATAACTTTCAACAGGTGTAAATCACAAAATATTTAAGAATTTGACAATTGCTCACTCAAACTATTTTTAGTGGGCCCCCAAGAAAGTGGTGGGCCTCAGCTGAAGCGTGTGTAGCTTATAGGTAAATCCTTCATTAGTTGTCGACCCCACAGAAATCCCGTCACCACCCCAAACGCGACACACAGGTCGGAACCCATGATTTACCAAATATTGAGCATATTATAATTTTTTCAATGTTATTAACTACTGAAATGCAAAATGTATTCATTTGAAGATGGCCCAGGGGCTTGCTAGGAGTCAACAAAGACCTAAATACTTGGACTGGACAAATGATAGACTAGTCACCGAGCTGGAGCATAATAAACTTCGCAATGATGCACTCAAAGTTTTTCAAAGTAAGTTTTCAAATATACAACTTAAAAGAAAATGAATAAATATCAAGGATATTATTATTATTATTATTATTATTATTATTATTATTATTATTATTATTATTTTACTAGCCTGTTTCAGCAGTGCAGCCTGTGATGCCATAAGATAAAAACAAATCCAACATTTTAGAATTATAGATAATATTTAATAAAATTAAAGCATTGTTGAAAAAAGTCATTTCTTTATTGTTTTCAAATATCCAGACAAAAACATTAAAATGATTTGTGTAAACATTCTTTTGTCCGCTTGGATCTACTCTCTCGACACGATCCCATTCTCCGATGTGTGAACGTATCCCATTTTGATCTTGTAACAGGATCCCGTTATTGATTGAATACCGATCCCTGAAATGATCCCGTTTCCTAGCGTAATCTATATATATAATTCTCGGATATGAACTTCGGATGTCTAGAGGGTTCTAAAATCCTTCACTTAAAAGGATATTTATTCATAACAAATTTTAACAATGCAAACTCTGGTAAAAAGAAACAAAAGTTTTTTTAAAGGCTTATTATCCAATCTCTTGAAAACTGCTTTATGGATTTAGGAATTATGATAAACTAAAATAGTTTCTTTTTAGAAACGGGCGGGGGGATAAGATTTTTCTCCAATAAAAAAACAACAAAAGATGGGTTTTCTTTGTTGTTGTTTGTTTTTTTAAGAGGAAAATTATGTGTTAAATGTCTTTGAGTTAATATTTTTGTTTTGTTTATATTTATTAAAGACATGTAAACATGCATATCTATGTTAATATAATGTAATCTAAGAAACTTAATTTTCTTGAGTATAGGTACTTTTTTGTAATATCCTTTAACACGAAATTATTTTTACACGAAAACATTTCAGTCTTGTTAATTTCATATTAAACGATTTTCCCTGATAGATCGCTTGATGCGTACGTTCTGCAGCCGAAGTAAAGTTGATTTAGAATGACGCCAATCAGAACCGCAACTGCGTAACTCCAGCGACGAATTTTTAACTTTGAAAAAAGTCTGGTCTGACAAGTATTTGGCACATTATTGAAGATATAAACTGTTATATTCAAGTATTTTTTCGAAACTTCATAATTCCACATTCTTGCAGCAGTAAACGTAAGCAAGTGAATCCTTTACTTAATTTTGTTAAAAGAGGAAAATATAGTGAGAATTTACTGGAATTATTTTTGAGTCAAAATGCCACGTTATAACTTTTCCGGGTGAGATAATTCTTTAATAATAATTTACTTTAAGTTTGAAAGTTATAAAAGTAAGCCAAATTATACTTAAATTTTTGACACGTTCAAAATTAAATAAATTTTCTTACAGTATGACAGAAAAGACTTAAACTTTAAAAAATGTCATTCTATCAATTAATAAATAATTTTCTTTTAGTTCAAGGCTTGTTTGACATATGTTGGGAACATTCTCCTTCTTTAAATTGTCACGTGTCATTAAAGAGCACACGATGAAAGCATCTATTAGAACAATCGCCTCCAATCTTCATCTGCTCTTTTTTTGTGTGTGTGCTTTTTTACGGTTCACCGTCACGAAATTAATTAGTTACACTAAGCAGTGGTGTCACTAGGGGGTGCGAGGTTCAGAGCCCTGTCTAATTCTGGCTTGTGGTGTATATAATCGCCAAAATTTTTCAAGATCATGCAAAATCTAATGGGAAATAAAATATTTTAAAAATGGATTTGGGGCTCCTGACCTTGTAGGGGTTGATATTTGGAGAATAAATCCCTAAAGTATTTTAATGTGATCCATCAAGTGTTTTTGTTTTTTTTGCCAATCAATTCAACCGGTAGCAAATCTTAAATGAAAATTTAGCTCTTTGCATTTAAAAAAAATAATTAAAAAAATATGGACCTCTGGGCCTAAAGGGAACCTAATGAAAAAGTTCAAAACCCTTCTAAATTTTAATTTGGGTCTTGGTGTGTATATAAGAACCTGATTACTCGTGTGACTATACTCTCTGATTTCCCTAAATTCTTCTTAATTACTAGTCACACTTGTCTTCTCATTTTCAGACACCGAACTCCAAGACGACACGAAGACTCATTATTACTTTATTGATTCACTAATTGACTCCAACATACACTGTAATCTAACTTCACTTAAGTAAGACAAACTGTCCAAAGTTCAATCTACTATCTGACTGTCCCTAACGGTGCGCCCCCTCGAGTCTCTCTCTCTCTCCGTCCCTCTCATATCTGCCCCTCCGTTCTTAGACCCGTCCTATAACCAACTCATCAGTCCCCACGCCTATGTCCGAACAACTTCCGTCACAGTCCATTTGTCTCCAGTCCATCACTCATCACGTCCCGCCCTCCCTAGATTAAGACTGGGGATGGGTCCAGTTTGAAATAACCGTCTCTGGTGAAACCCCCACCACTTACCTGCCCCCATCCAGGCCACCTGCACATGTGGTCATCCTTTATCTACCCCGGGGCATTTCACACCTCCGGTCTTCTGCGATCGGCTGCCTCCTTGATTTCCATATTCAAGCAAGATAACACTTTGTGCCAGAACGTCACATTTTGCGCCTCCTGTCTACTGACCACCTTGACGCGCCCGTTCTGCCCCCGTTGGCACACGCCGCAACCTCAAAGGACCAGCTGTCTCTTTGAATGCTAACTAATCGCCCTTAGGGTCTCTACACAGGGTCTCTACAATTTGCGCCAATTTTGGTTGAGATCCATTAATTTATGTAGAAAATATGTGAAATAAAGTCAAACTGCAACCATTTTATTCTTTTGCTTATTTATATAAGAAAAATATATACAAAAGAAGTTTTAATTAAAAAGCCATGAAACATATGAGTGATGTGTTAACTCTGATTATTTCTTCTGTTTAAGCATGTAACATTGAAGGAAAGGACCTACCATACTTGAATGTCACTGCGCTGGAAGACATGGCTCAAAGGTAATATAAGATAAATGATATGTCTCTAAGCGATGCTCCTGGGTCAGTGGTGACGAAACTTGTTGGGGCCTCGTTCCCAAAATTCAACCAAAAACCACTTATTTATAACAAAGTGCCAAAACTCCAGTTAAACACGAAAATGGGATTTTGACTTTGCAAAATAACACACACTTGTCTTAAGACTTTAAGAGAAAAACCAGAAGAGTGTTTTCAACAATTCAAAAAACTCTTTATTACAATTTATTACCGGAAATAAATTGATTTTGCGATAGTAATGGGATTTTTTGCTGTTAAATACTAACTGATAATTCTTCCAACCTTGGCTCTTACTTTGTTAATTTGAGCGCAACACATGCAGCACTCAGGTTATCTGTTAGTATAGTTCTTGTGTCACATTTGAATAATTTGATATAGTTCAAAACTGAAAACAGTTGTTTACACGCGTAAGATGTTCCGAACAAAGTCAGAATAGCATCCCGAGTGTTTACGTATACTTTGATTACGTATTTGGCAGAGAATCCCACGCTTGATAGATTTCATTTTCATAACTATCAATTGTGCTGTCCTGTGTGATCTCTTTACACTCCATCTTTCCAAGTGTTGAACACAGATCAGAGAATTTTCTTTTTCCTTTAGAGCTTTCTTGAAATTCCTATAGCTCCATTTCCAGATTTCAAGATCTAACCAGTGTAAGCAAGAAAGATCAAGTTCTTCAAACTTAGATTTATCTGAAGAAGTAAGAAAACACATGATTGTTACCATCTAACGGAATATTAACAACTGTCATTAAATTTCTCTCCTTTGCAGCTGCTATTATGCTCGACAATTCCTTTTAGATTTCTTCATGACTTGAAGGATTGTGTGGGAATTGTGTAGAATTATCTAAATGCATCCTTTTGTTTGGAAAATATTTCAGCTGCCCACTTGGAAGATCTCTTTAAAAAAAACATTCAATTTTCTTTCAAATGCTTTCATATCGCAAATATCATTTCTGCCGTTTTTCCCTAGCCTTGCAGTTGCTTGTTCGGTACATTGAATTGTTCTAAACTTCTAACATACGATTTCATATGCTCCTTTTCTGCTTTATTTGGCTTATTTTGGCTGAGCGCATGTGAATAAGCTTGGTTTCCTTGCTAAGCCTTAATGTTTTGCTATATTATCAAATTGCATGTTTTACTTTATATTTTTACATTTCGTTTAAGATATTCAATTACAGTTATTCATAGGTTACCTCAAAATGCGTAGATCTGAAAACTGGAATATATTTAACAATGACAGTATTAAAACTCATGAGCAGTCTGCAATAAATTTGAATTCTTTTAGCAAACATTAGCTGCTTCAACTTTGGCGTATTATTTTCAATTTAATAACTAATATGACTAGGCCAAACAATTGAAACGTCATATTTTGGGTCAATAAATATGTATATCATTATCATCTCTTAAGCGATATATAAAAATCTCAAATCTAGGCCAATGGCATAATGCGATAAGTAAGCGAAACATTCAAGGAAAGACTAAAACACTTATTTAAATTACTTAGTATCGTTTCATTGTGATTTTTTAAATTAAGGAACTTATATTTTAGTCACGTGCCAGCTGATGAGGCCCCAACCGCCTACTGCGGCATGCGTGCCATAGGTTCGCCATCAGTTTTTCTAGGTGCTCTGAGAAGAGGGGAAATGTTGGCGATCTATACCAGACATAAAAATTAAAAACGATTTTCAAGTGCATGCGCAAGTAAAAACTAATAAAAATAAAGAATAAATTACTTTAAATGATAGGTATATCAGTCATTGGCACGGTGAATGAATGAGAAATTACTTATTTGGCTCAGCATCACCTAAATTCTGCCGGTCCCTGACACATCATTGATGGGGCATTGCCGCTGTTACGGTAACAACGCTGTCAGTTTGCTGGAGAAAGTTTAGTTACGCCAACGTCATGCAGACACCAAGAATGATGAACGAATTAATGTCTCTGTATTATGGTTCATTTAGGGACTTTTTATAAACTTTTAAACTGTTTAGTATTTGGGTCCTTATTGCCGATTATTTCAAATCACTATGGCACTCTTGTCTAAGATGAATGAGATACAAATCACACCTCGCAACCCTCAAGACACTTAATTAAATAAAGTTATTCTTTTGACTTTCATGACATTACTTGACGAAAAGGAATGAAGTCTGGTCCGAAAACATATATCAGGAGTTTACTGGTTACTGATCTAGTCACGCACTTGGGGCGTACGTAAACTCTAACTAATATGCCTTAAATAAGAATTTGTGTGCATGTTCCAGTTCTGCAGTAGAGACTATACATTTTTCTAAAAATGTTTTTATTTTAGACTTATATTCTAGTATCTGATATGAAAAGTCCAATGGCATGGCCGAGACTACTGAGAGATTAATACAAACAAGACACATAAAAATTAAATCTCAAGCTTCTGGTCAAGAACCCTTTTACACTTAAGAAACGCTCCATGTTCCATCTCCTGGACAGCTACTAAAAGGAAAACAACTAAGATCAAAACATTCCATATAACAGTATTACAGCTCCGAAACACACTAGTACACGATTCGTTCAACAAATGACTTTATTGCTCTTTATCCACAAATTTTATAGCCACTAGTTAAACTAAAAAAAGCATTATGCGCCTATAATTCTTAAATAAACGCAGCCACTCTAGCCACACATTCGAACAATATTATAGAGGGGAAAAAACATGTCTGTTACAGATTTGATTAACCAGAAAGTTTTTTGGTGGTTTTATTTTAAATTTGTCATATTATTTTAGTACAATATTGCGTATTTTAAAAGTAATTTTGTGTGTTCGTTTTCAGTTTTGGAAATATCACAAAATAAATTAATATAAGTGTGGCAATGTGCCCCAAGGTTGTTTGACGGGTGCGGACAGGTGATACTTTATGGCAGGGAGTCGCCGGACATATAAAGACTGCGTAACATTGTAAACCGCCACGCCAGAGCATGTGGTAAACCATTGTACTGTCTGGCGTGCCCCGTCCGACCCCACTGGCTCCAACCTTGTTGCTTCCTTTGTCCCAGACGCTGCGGGATGGGCCAAGGACAGAGAGCAAACAAATGTAAATGTAAAGAGAAGGTGTTGCACTTTTATGGCCAGGGGTGGCTGACCAGACCTGACCAATTACGTAGTCATCATGACATGACTGGGCAAGCTTTGACTCTGTCTTTGGGGTCCTTATATAAGGGGAGACTCACTCAGTCACAAAGATTGTGGCGATTAGACAGTAACGTAAACGAGTGGAGAGAAACAGAGAGTAACGAAAACGGAAATGTAGAAGAGAACGTAAAAACGAAAACGTAAACGTAGAGTGAGTAGGGTATAGAAGATACTTAGGGCTGCATACTGCATGTGAACTTGTGTGTTTAGCTTGATAGAGTACTTATTGATAACTGTGATTTCCTTTCTTACTAGAATTATCCTACATAAATAAACCTTTAGAACAGCTATAGTCCTCAAACTGTGTGGTCTTAACTTATTTCGTGGTTTTTTTTTGTGTTCTATTTAAACTACTGTGCATTGCCTTAGCCAACCACTCGGCTACATAAGTATCATGATTTCAGAAGTGTCAAAAACTAAAAGGTTGTTAGAGTGGTCGAAAGTTTGTTTATTTGTTTATTGTTTGTTTTGTTTTTAAAAAATGTTATTTAAGTATTAATGTAAGCATATTAAAAAGATTATTGAAAAGATTGGAATTAGATTCTGTCATTTTCAGGACCGACATTTGCACTTAATAATATGAAAATATTCCCTGCTATATAAGTATTAAAGTTTGTGTTCACATATATTATTATAAATTATAATATACAGAAAAGAATCACGTGATGAAAACAATAAATTATTATATTAATAATAAAGTAGACCATAACAAATATTAAAACAATTGTTAACACTTCTTTTCAGATTTGGAAACAATTTCCAGTGGTAAGTTTTAATACGTACCAGTTTCGAAAACGTAACATGGACTCATCCATTACGTACACTTTGTTTTATTAATTATTTAACAACAATATAAAAGCCCAAGTCCCTGTCTGGCTGTCAAGTGGGAACAGAGTTTTTTTGTCCGGATCGATAAAGATGGAGTCAAATGTCCTTAGAGCGTTGTTGGTGTTCTTGATATATTCGTTGAAGAAATGTCCCGTTTTGTTGGAAGAACCCATTAAGAAATTCAGAAATGTGCTAAGTAGTGTATGAGCAGGAAGAGGCAATAGGTCTATAAAGGTTGCCCTCCTTTGGGATTTTAGGGAGGGGGTGAGGTGGAAAGCTTACATCAGGAGGTATGCTAAATAATGATAAATTAAAGATTATTTTTGAAATAGTACAACAGTTTATAGCAGTTAAAAAAGCGTGTGGTGTTTCTCGCCGTAAAAAAATATTATATGATGTCAGTGTTTCAGCTTATATTTTAATTTTGGAAAAGAGAACGATGTAAAAAGAGGATTTGACGATTTATAACTATAAAATATTTTGTGTACATTTCAGGAAGTTTAATATTTCGTATTTATCAAACAAGAATAAGTTACTTGGGCTTTTGATAACAGTGAGCGTCGTAGGCGCCCAACAGCCCCTAGTCTTCAAATATAAGGCAAAAAATGCAAAGTCACTTTTTAGAGTTTTTGAGAGAAAAAAGCATTATGTAAAACATTATGATTTAATAATTCTAGAAATCTGTAGTTTTTTTGTGCTGAATGTTGGTCCCATTAGAGCAACATTTTGATTAAAAGAACTTGTTAAAATATTTATTTATTTTTTATTGCACAATAAAAATTTTAAATAGAAGGTTTTGAAGTGGAAGCGGTACTTAGCGGGTTTTGAAAGTTACTTAACTTATTTTGAAAGTGTTTAATTAATTATTAGTTTTGACGGCCTAAAACACATCTGCTGGAAAGTATACATTATTTTTTGAACATTTACCCTCAGCACATAAAAGCGTGGGGCGCTCATCACAACTCTCTATCATGTACAAGGCTGCGAAACATAAATACACATTTGTATGAATAATAATAGACATTAAAATTTTCACAACTTTGATCATATACATGCTATTATCATATTAATTAGAACTATTTAGCTATATCCAAAAGAGTAGTTGCAATGAGAAATGATTTGTGATGGGCGCCCCACGCTTTTATGTGATGTGGATATGTTCACCGATTTTACCTGTTTTCATAGAAAAATTTTATTTTCTTCTTTTTAGTGCACTTTTTATATGTAAATAAAAGCGTGTCCTTTTTAAAACAAGATTTTTAAAATTATTTTATTAAACATATAACAAAAACTCTTTACAAACCACTTCTGACATCAACACATCGAACTTACTTGTATCCCTCTAGGGCCAATTGAGGTATGGTGCACTAATGTGAGTGATAATATAGACATAAACAAAAAATGCATTAATTTAATTACGGTACATTCGATCAATATGAAATTTTCATACAATGCATTGTCATCAAAGATCTATCTGTGGTAAAGTTTTGATATCTCTAGGACTATCAAAAGGGGATTCATTTTACGTTAAAACATTTGACGGAGGGATTGATGGATACAACAAACAAACAGTGTGAGTTAAATAAAAAACCGTGTACATAAAAGAGGTGGGTGGGCTCTCTTTTTAAATCCCTTATATTAACTTCACCGCCGTCTCTCTCTCTCTGTCTGTCTTGGGTGGGCAGAAAAACAAAAGTCAAAAATGACCCAATTGTCCTGAAGCCATCGAGCTGAAATTTGGCACATGGACCCGTGTCACCTAACAATGCATCGTATCAACATTTCAGATCGATCGAACGTACCGTAATTAAATTAATGCATTTTTAGTTTATCTATATAAAACTATATGTAGAAGTCGTTATTGTTTACATTTTACGGGTCAATTGACTTCACGCCAGTCATCGGTGAACACATCTAGTGTTTAAACCAGGTGTACCGGCGTGCTTTTGTTTACAATTTACGTGTCACGCTGAGCTCGGTCCATCGATCGGTGACCAGCCCTTCCCCTCTCCCAACCCCACCCCACCCCCCACCCCCGGGTTATAAAGCAAAGGGGAGTTAAGACAGATTCAGTCTGTAAATGTTTGTCGAGTATGAACATAATCAATACTGTTAGTGATGTCTCATATATAAGGGATTTATAGTCAAAAACTTTGTTTTTACGGGTCTTTTTTATTTAAGACCCTTATATTAACTTCACCGCCGTTTCTCTCTCTGTCGCTCTGTCTCTCTCTCTGTCTGTCGTTCGTCGTCGGGCGGGCGGAAAAACAAAAGTCAAAAATGACCCACTTCCCGTAAAGCCATCGAGCTGCAATTTTGAACACGGACCCGTGTCACCTAACGAGGCATCGCATCAAAATTTCAGATCGATCGAACGTACAGTTATTAAATTAATGCATTTTTATTATGTCTATATAAACTATATGTAGCGGTCGCTATTGTTTACATTTTACGGGTCACTTTGACTTCACGCCAGCCATCGATGACCACATCTCGTGGAGGAGGAGTTCACTCAGTTTAAAGCTGTAAATGTTTGTCGCGTTGGAACATAATCAATACTTTAAGTTCTGTCTCACATATAAATATAAGGGATTTATAGTCAAAAACTTTGTTTTTACGGGGTTATTTTATTTAAATCCCTTATATTAACTTCACCGCCGTCTCTGTCGTTCGTCGTCGGGCGGGCAGAAAAACAAAAGTCAAAAATGACCCATTTGCCCTGAAACCATCGAGCTGAAATTTGGCACATGGACCCGTGTCACCTAACAATGCATCGTATCAACATTTCAGATCGATCGAACGTACCGTAATTAAATTAATGGATTTTTAGTTCATCTATATAAACTATATGTAGCGGTCGCTATTGTTTACATTTTACGGGTCACTTGACTTCACGCCAGCCATAGTTGAACACATCTAGTGTTTTAACCAGGTGGAATTGACTCAGTTTCAGGTTGTAAATGTTTGTCGCATTGGAACATAGTCAATACTTTAAGTTCTGTCTCATATATAAGGGATTTATAGTCAAAAACCTTGTTTTTACGGGGTTGTGTTAATTTACTTTTGTTTTTCCACCCGCCCGCGAACGACAGAGTTGACAACAAGATTTCGAAGTTAATATAAGGGATTTAAATACATCGTTTTTAGTAGGTGTTAAATGACCAAGCCAAAAGAATACTGTAGAGTTTTACCATTTAAACCAAAAAAGGATAGTAACTCATTTTTCCGTCAAAAATAACCTAGCAGGTTTGTCAACATGACTTCTCAAGTATACATAAATGAAAATATGTTGTTTTGTTTTTCCATTAGGAAAAATGATGACTACGATAAAATAGAGAAATTCGTCAATCTTTACACGGAGCGGGATGAAAGCAAAATTGCTAGAAAGGTAAATATACTTCAATTGTACATTTCAAATCTTTGCTTTTTTTAAAGAAAAATATTTAAATAATTGTCCTCACATTTCATAGCTTGTCAGCGCATGAGAACGAGACTGAAATACAGGAGCGGCCTTTGGGGGTGGCATGGGGGCAAACGCCCCAGGCCCCGCGCTTAGGGAGGCCCCGCGTTTCAGACTTGAGAATATTTCGTCGCAAATTATGTTCACCGTAAAAAACAAGCACAAAATACACTTTAACATGGTCTAATCCGTTCGAAATTGCACACAACAGATGTTGAAACTCTTCTGAATAGAAAGTTTTATAAGCTATTAATAAAATAGTTCAATGGAAAAGTCCGATTTCTAATAAAATGAAACAAACCATCGGTGAAGCAGAGAGTGACTTAACGTACACTACTGATATCGCCCTGACGCACTCTGCGGCGAAACGAATTAAATGGGTTAAAGTGGAGTGCTCTCTAATTTTCCTAGAATTAGTTTCTGTTTGGGTATAACAGAGGCAGGTGATGCCCTCATTTGTACCTCGTGAATCACTTCAGTCAGTGTTCCCGGATAACTTGACAGTGGAAAACAAGCTGCATGCCTGTCATTAATTAGCGTATGTAAATTATAAAGTGATTCGCTGATGTGATGGACCAAGATATATGAGAATGCCATCCTGCATGTCAAAGTGCACTGCCTGTACACTGCATGTACATGAGTACACAATGCACTTGCGATTAGTCACATGCATTTGAAATATTGCCTTGTACAATAAATTGCCATTTTAACGTAAGTCCTTACGGTATTTTTCGAAAAGAAACCATTGTTCATAAAACGCGAACATAAATATATTTTAGTAACAAACGAGCCGTCAGATATTGCACTACTGAGTTTGCGCAAGAATTTATCTAATCAAGATATTATGACCTTTTGGGCATATAGTAGTTCGCGATCGTTACCAGTACTCTGGCCCCGCGGAGTCATTTTTGCACCAGGCCTCGCGCGTACCCAACGCCGCCTCTGCTGAAATAACATTGTTTGCGTTATGGACAGTATGGTATTTTTAACGTGTACAATTTTTTTAATATTATCAGTATTTAAACCCTTTTCTTAACATTTGTATTTTTTTAACCAGTCTTAAATATATATATACAGTAGTACCTTGAAATACGAAATCCTTAAATGACAAACTTGTCTTACGGAACGAGATTTCAAGATTTGTAGGCCCTATAATAAAGAAAAAATTATATTATAATTCGAAATGAGGTATCAGCGCCGTCTTCAGTGAATACTTTTAAAATTCGAAAAGTGATCCGAAGAAAAAAAAAGTAAAAGTGGAAGTGATTAATAAATTGTTGAAACTTGAAACTTTTTTTTTAAGGATAAAAGATTTGAAAAATTAGAAAAAGGTGGGGAAAATGCAGTTTTGGTGCGTACATTATTTCGCAGCGAATTTTAGTTGAGAACTTACGTTTATAATTTATTAAATGCCCTATCAATTTATATAATTTGTCATGTATTTTCGTTCGTTCGTAACGCTATGTAATCAGTCAATAAAGGATTTTAGATAGCGCACCACTAAAAAAGCCATGAAAAAAAATTACTGCAGCAAAAATAACTCTTTTCGAACGTCTGCATAATATTGTTCAATATGCAAATGAGAATGAATTTTTTCTCTCTTTGTCTCTACATTTTCTGATAATATACTATACACTATACAGCTTTCAGCTGAAATACATTTATTTTGAAAACTTCCGTCATTTTTGACGAGTAATACATTAGTTATAGTTATATATTATCCTAGAAATGTACCCGTGCTATTGAAGCGGGAGTGTACTAGTACTACCCTCAAAAGTTTTATTACGTAGTTGAAAATATGCCAATAATTTTTTGTTAAATATGCATGTGTATGCGACGATTTAAGTTGGACCTTCCGGTTTTGTGAGCGGTCACTATTTCTACTAGAGCTAAGTTTTCATATATTTTCATATATTTGCCTAAATTCATAATACTAAATTCTTTTCCAACCCTTAACTAATCTTTAATTAACCAAATTATAATAATTTTAGCTGTTTAATAATATTATTTTTTACTAAAATTACTAAAATCCCTAAGTAGTTATGTAGGCAGCCATTTTTATTGTTATTGTTATTAATTTTGAACTCTCCTAATCGTAACTGTGTACATAACATTGATAACATAAAATCACCAATTTTATATACCTTCCAAATAAATTAATTACTAGGTGTAGAATTCATATTTAAATTTAATTGAACTTAATCAAATTAGAACAATTAAGCACACTTTAACAAAATTATACATAACTTATAGTATCATAATAATAATAGTAATTAGTAATAGTAATAGTCTTAAGTCTTAAACTTAAGCCTTAAAATTAAACCTAGTCTAACACTAACCCGAAAATGAGAATTTTCATCTTAGTCTTAGTAATAACCACACTACTTTTAAGGACATTAACGTCAACCAACAAACATCCTAAAAATCAGAGTAATATATCAATAATTATAAACCACCACAACACAAAGCACACTGACTACACCTCTATCTTAAGCACAATAAAGGAAATCTCCTTCAAACAATGGAAACATAAAATATGTAGATATAAGCAAAAACACTTAATCTTAATTTTGCTCCTCTCAGGCGACATAGAACTTAACCCAGGCCCAGTATCATCTAAATGTCAAATTTGTATTAAGGCATGCACTACCAAACAAGGAACCATTCAATGTGACACCTGCAATGAATGGTACCACATTGCATGCCTGCATTCTAACACACCAAAGCACAAAGCAATAGGCCTAAGAAATAAATATGCATCTTGGCACTGCATACATTGTGGGCTGCCCCAAATCAGTTCAGATTTATTTAACTATAAGGACCTTATCACCACAAACTCTTACAGTGTTTTGGCAAATCCTTTTATAAATAAACCACTAGATAAAATGAAACCAACCACACAAACCCATAAAATTACCCATAAAAAATCTAATAATAATAATAATCAAAACATTCTCAAAACACTAATAGTTAATTTCCAAAGCTTAAAAAATAAAATTCCAGATTTAGAACTACTTATAAAAACAGAAGAACCAGACATAATTGCTGGTTCTGAAACTTGGTTGAACCCCAACATATATAACTCTGAGATTTTAAACACCAATTATAATATTTTTAGGAAAGACAGATCAGACAATTATGGAGGAGTGCTACTTGCAATTAAATCAAATATCATAGCTGAAGAAATTACTACACAGCCAAATTTTAATATAGAGTCTATTTATTGTAAAATAATTACACCAAACTCATCCCCACTTATTGTAGGCAGTATATATAGACCTCCGAATACAAACCCAGAATACATGAACAATCTTTGTAGTCAATTAACTTTCATAAAAGAGAATAATAAAAATGCAGTTCTATGGATTATGGGGGACTTTAATCTTCCAGATATAAATTGGAAAAATTATACAATTGATAACCATCAAACTAACAAAGAAATTAATGAACACTTCCTAGACACTATAAACAACATAAACCTAGAACAGATAGTAAAAACAGCAACAAGGAAAAATAAAACACTAGATTTATTCCTAACAAATAGACCAGGACTAGTGTTAGACTATAAAATAATTCCAGGACTGTCCGACCATGATATTGTTAGGGTCACCAATACAATAAAAACTAAAATTAATAAGATACCTAGAAGAATAATCTATCTTTGGAATAAATGTAATTCAATAAAACTACACCAATCAGCGGCTAACTTCCAACAAACTTTCCTAAGTAAATTTAACACAAATAGCCCAGTAGAAGAAATTTGGAAAGATATAAAAACAAATCTAAAAACTATAATGGATGAGAATGTTCCAACAAAACTAACATCAAATAAAATTAACAAATGCTGGTTCAATTCTAGATTGAAAAAGCTATGCAAACTAAAAGAGAACTTATTTAAGAAATATAAAGCTACCAATTCACATAGGATACACAAAAAATACTTAAAGATTAAACACTTGACACAAAAACTTAGTCGGAACCTCCAAAATGAATATATAAACAATGTAATTACCAAAGATAACAATAAAAACTTATGGTCCTTTATCAAATCTAAAAAAATGGAACCTTCAGGAATAGCCACACTAAAAGGCTCAGATAATAAAACCTATAATGATAATGAAACTAAAGCTAATATCCTTAACACATATTTTGCATCATCTTTTTCTGCCTCAGGCGACAAGGAAGTTTTAATAAATTTAAATAAAATGGAGGAAATAGGTAACATAACTGTAGATGAGATAGGTATACATTCACTCCTAAAAAACTTAAAAATAAACAAAGCTACTGGCCCAGATGATTTGCCTGCAAGATTATTAAAAGAACTAAGCAATGAACTGTCCCCAATCTTTGTAGTTCTCTTTCAAGCCTCTCTAAACCAGGGTAAAGTGCCCCAGGATTGGAAATTAGCTAATGTAAGTCCACTCTTTAAGAAAGGGGATAAATCAGACCCTGGTAATTACAGGCCTGTATCACTTACTAGTATCACCTGTAAATTACTAGAACACATAATATATAGTAGAATAGTTAACCACCTTGACAAATATAATGCTCTATGCCCACATCAACACGGCTTTAGAAAAAACAGATCATGTGAAACACAATTAATAGGTTTAATAGATGAACTATCAAAAGGCTTGGACAAAAATGATCAAATAGATACAATATTACTAGACTTCTCAAAAGCATTTGACAAAGTTCACCACCTTAGTTTACTTAAAAAACTTAACTACTTTGGAATCTCAGGTTCCTTACATCACTGGATCCAAGACTTCCTTTTGGGCAGGGAGCAAACTGTAATAATTAATGGATCTAAATCTGCACCAATAAAGGTTAACTCAGGAGTTCCCCAAGGAACTGTGCTAGGTCCCTTACTCTTTTTAATTTATATAAATGATTTACCCAACAACATCTCAACAGGTACAAAAGTTAGGCTATTTGCTGATGATTGTATAATCTATAGAACAATTAAATCAGAACAAGATAGCAAAATTTTACAAAAAGACTTAGATGAATTGATAAAATGGGAAACTAACTGGAGTATGTCTTTCCATCCAGAAAAGTGTCAACTGTTAAGAGTAACAAAGAAAAAGAAACAAATAAATTCAAAATATTACATTCATGGAAAAGAACTGACCCAAACTAAAGATGCAAAATACTTAGGAGTCTTAATAAATGAGAAACTATCATGGAATCCCCATGTCAATGAAGTTATTAAAAAATCAAACAAAACCTTAGGCTTTATAAAAAGGAACTTTAACAAATGTAATAGAGATATAAAACTAAAATGCTACCTCACTTTGGTGAGACCTGCACTAGAATATGCATCTTCTGTATGGGACCCATCCACCAAAGAAAACATTGATAAACTAGAACAAATTCAAAAAAGAGCTGCCAGATTCATTACTGGAGAATATTCGAAACTGACAAGAGTAACACCATTAGTTAAATCATTAAACCTTGAAACACTAGAGGATAGAAGAACCAAGAGCAAAGTAGTAATCATACATAAAGCAATTAATTCTAATTTAGAAATACAACACAAAGATAACTTAATACAACCCTCAGATAGACATAAGGATAAAAACACCTTTCTTATTCCGTATGCAAGAACAAACACATACAAGTTTTCCTTCTTCCCGTCCGGAATTCGGGCGTGGAATGGGTTGCCTGAAGAATCCAGGAAAACCAACACTTTATCAACATTTAAATCTCTAATAAAAATGCAGGACTAAACACAAACCATAGATAAGCGTAGGACGCAATAATCTTCTGTATAGAAGGAGCGTCTGTAAACAGATAAGATAAGATAAGATAAGATATTCTATAACCAAATTTTGTGCTGAGCTTACTCTTCAGAATACAACTTTCAGCTGGTCAGAAATATACATTTGAAAAATGAAATTATCTAATTCTAATACAATTTTACGAAAGATAAAGAACTCTAAGAAACTAAACAAACAATTTAATAGGGTATTAATTTAATTTTAAAATCCTGCATACAAACATTTCTCTTAGGTATAGATCCAACGTAGCAAAGGATTGCATTCGGAATAAAATACATGTTGTTTTTAATTCGCTGATAGAACTTACAGGAAGAAAGTCAATAAATCAAATATTTTTTTTTAATTAAAATATATCAAGACTATTTTGATAAATATTCTGTTCCCTTTTGTCCACTTCACCATAACGGTCCTATTTACCGATGGATACCCATATCTAATATGTTGCTGTTTTAATAAGGGATGCAATTATTTGATTATTTACGTTTTTCCATCAGACTTTATATTTTGTAAATTATATCATTACGCCCATTTCTTTCTATCCCCGCCCCCTTTTCTTCCAGTTTTTGTTTCTTGAAATTATATAATTTTTTTGCCAAGTATATTTAAGATTGATCTATTCGCTTAAAAACATATGTGAAACATAGATATACATTTTAAGGGGAAAAATATTTCTGTATCGTGGACAGAAAGGAGAAGGCATATTTTGTTCAAATTGATGTAAAAATTCAAATGAGTTATCAGGTTCATGTGAACGATGTTTGGTCTAGATATATCCTATATTATAATCCATCAGTCCAGTAGCCCATGATTAGACAGTATTCATTTAGCTAATATAAGAGAAAGCGATTTCACTCAATTTTACCTTTAGTTCAGTCGTGCTTAATTGTATTAAGTAAAGTAGAAAAATGAATATGAAAAATTAAAGAGAGGTCTTAGGCTTTTATTAGTACAGAAAATGGACACTTAATTAATTGAATCAAGACTTATATATATCTCTAATATATCTAATATATAAAGCTCAGTTGGTGTTTGTATCTTTGTATGTTTGTATGTTTGTATGTTTCACTTTTTCGACTTTCTGTTAGACAGCCACGGAAAAACCAAATGACGGACGGGGACCAAATTTGGCAGGACGGTTCCTTTTACCCTGAAGGTGGTTTTAAGTTAGTTTTTGTAATTGTCCCTTTTGCCCGAATGCCGTAAATTAAATAATCAGAAAATGCAGAGACAAAGAATAAAAAATTTAACCTCATTTCTGTATTGAACAAATTTACGCAGACGTTCAAATGCCGTTCAAAGCGAGTTACTTTTTGTGACGTTTTTTTCCCCAATACTTTATTTTCAGCCGTGTGCATTCAAAAAATATTATAATGTATAATTACGGTGCGCACATTTTCGTGTACGCTTCATAATTTGAGCTGTGTAATACAAAGAATTGTCATTTTCTTTACTGTTACTTTCTATATATTAGATAGACACGAAAACATATTTAATTACAACTGCCACACGATGCATTATATTTAATTGTTTACACGTTTAAATTTAATTGCGAATTTATTTTAATTATTTTCTGTTCCATAACTCGACATTTAATAAAAAAACCTGGTTGGTTGTTCGTCCGTCGTGATCGACAATGACCACTCTCATCATATTTGCTGGGCAGCCACATGTGTTCTCTGAAAAATCTATTTATGTAATAATTGTGTCAGTATTTTTTTCAAGGCTTCATTTTTAGTGGTGCGCGTTTTAAAATCTTTTATCGCCTGATTACTGTACGCACATTTTCGTGTACGTATCTTAAATTTAGCTGTGTCCTATTAATATAACATTTATATTTTGTTTGTCTTTTACATAAGCTATTGCCTTTTACATAACCTATACACTTATACTATTTAAACTTAGGCTACTGGACCTATTTACATAGTAGATTAAACTAAATAAAGTGATCCTGAAAACGCTTAATTATTTATTTTTTAAATCCTTTATATTAACTCGTGGTGTCTGCGGCGGACCTTGCTTGCTTGCTTGCTTGCTTGCTTGCTTGTCGCCAAAACTTTTGATCGATTTTTAACCCACTTGCTCGCAAGATAGCGAGCTGAAATTTTGCAGGCAGTTTCGTACCGATGATAAAAACAATGTATCAAAATTTCAGATCGATCGCATGTACCGTAATTAAATTATTGATTTTTTAGATTATTTTTTTTATTCCTATGTATCATGCTATTTTTTGAGATAGAGCGTCGCGGTGCGTATTATATTGAACAACCTTTCTGTCGCGCAATAAGGTGCGTATTTTATTGACAGCTCTTTTTATAAACATATTCTTGATCGGTGCGTATTATATTAAACATGTTTTACGACACAACTTCAATTTTGTATTTCTGGATGGTCTGGCGCTGCGTATTATAATGAACATTCTTTTAATTACTTCTCGTACATAAAGGATTTATAGTCAAAAACTTGGTTTTTTACGGGTTTTTCTTATTAATTATTTTTTTTGCGAATTGAATTTGTTATGTTCATTCCTTTGTAGTTGGATTAACATAGGTCATTTTTAAAATCAATTATTGTCATTGTTTCACATTCGTTTTTAACAGACATTTGATTTGTTTTTGTTTGTTTTTGTTTGTTTTTGTTTTTTGTTTTTTTTAATGTGGAAGATAATTTCTTTATTTTTTATAAACAAAATCTGTTATTCCTTTATGATTTTATACCAATTGCATACAGCAGTAAATTTTAATCGTAAATGTAGACTCAAATATATAACAATTTAAATATTATTTCCATGTCAGAAAAACTATAAATATATATTATATTATCTATACAGACGCTCCTTCTATGCAGAAGATAGTTGCGTCCACAGACCATGACAGATGATCTGTTGGCAAGTGATGCAGCGTTCACAGGCCACGGCTTTGTGGGTTCCACGCATTACCCAGCCGCCTAACTACATGTAGTGTTAGGTACCCATTCGGAGCGGGGTGACTCAGGGACGCCCTAGGCCCGGGAACAAACCCTTGCCTTCACACGGATTCGAACCCGTGACCATCGGTACGACAGTCCAGTGCGCTGCCACTCGACCACCGCGTCCCCTATATATATATAAAAATAGATTAAAAAAGTAGAGTTATTTTTGATCCAGTTGTCATGAGCTGACTTTTTATTAAGCCAGAATATTTCTATAACCATTTATTATTATTATTGTCTAAATACGGTGCGCACATTTTCTTGAATTCCTTTTAATACGACTGCTTCAGTTTCTTTCAAGCATTTTAGAAAGTACATTTCATATATAAAATATAACATTTATAATTTAATTTATTGGCGCTATATGTCAAGAAACTTACACTTTTAAAAAGTTTACATAAGCTATACATAAATATACACTATACATTATAAACTTTCGCTACCGAACGTATTAACAGAAGTTGACTAAACTTAATAAGGTAATCTTGAAAATGCTTAATTAATATGAATGGCGAATTGAACATGTTCCTATCTTTGTAGTCGGAATAACATAGGCCATTTCTAAAGATGCTTTTTAATCATTTTTCAAATGTGCTTATTAACAGACGATTTAATCTTTTTTTTTAATGTGGATTTTTTTTTCAGAAACAAAATCTGGTGTGTGTGTATTGAATATAATTTACAAAATATATTTACAAAAAAAAATTCCTTTTTGAAATTATACACATTGCATAAAAACCTTAAATATAAATCGTACAATTTAAAGAGATAAAATTCTTGAAATATTATTTCCCTGTTTAAATACCTATGAATACGTCAAAAAGAAGAGTTATTGTGGTCCAGTACATTAACGTTATAACAAGACTTTATTTTATGCGGCCAGCTTTCTATAATCTTTTATTATCTAAATATGGTGTGCAAATTTTCTTTATATCATTTTAATACGACGTTTTTTTTTAAAAAGTATTTTAGAAAGTACAATTATAATTTTGTTTATAGGCGCTATGAGTTATGTAGCCTTTGCCTTTTTGAGGGATAGTGCCATATGTTCTTGATCTCATAGACGCGGTTACAAATATTGTATTACTTACAATTGTGTTACTCTGCAGTGTCGTAATTATATATGAAAATTTTGAGTGACGAGGGTGGTAGAGCTCTTTCAGAAAACCTATCAGTTATATTTATTTAGTACAAGTGGGAATGAAATAGTAAATTTAGTTCTTATGGTCGTCAAGATTCATTATTTAATAAATCATATCTTTGAAATAGTAAGGCACTGCATTAAGTGAAAACAACTCATACGGTAAAATGGTAAAAATTAAATAATAGTGTCTGTTGTTGTTTTTTTTCTCTCTCTCTTTTTTTTCTTAAATATATTTAATTATATTTAATTTTTATTTCCTTAAAATGGAATATCTCTGTTTCCCATAAGATTTTAACTAATAGATGAATCTTAAATATAACTTGGCAAATAAAAATTGTAATAACCAGCAACTATTACTGGGAAAAGGGTCAGCACACTCCCGCTACATAGTGCGGGTATATTTCTAGTATATATATTTACATATATCAGAAAATTTAAAAAATATATATTTATTTACAAAAATATTTAACTTCTAATTTTCTTTACCATGAGTTGTTTTCACTTAGAGAATTGCTTTCCTCATAATTTCACTCACTATTTTAATGGTGCTAAAACAATTTAACAGAATTTTTTTTACAAATTTGCTGACAGCCACCGTCAGGTAAAAGACTTACACATTTACGACCCCACATCGTTAAACTATTTAAAGTAATGAAATATTTGTAACATCAGCTATAACTTCGGGAACCTACGCTCCCCCTTCTCAAAAAGACAATAGCTACTTATCTCAAAGTGACAATAAACTAAATGATAAATTTTGTAAATGTAATGTAATTTCTAAAAGAATTCAAAGAAACTAGCAGTCTTATTTTAAAGCGTGCAATAAAATCTGCGCAAAGTTTCTAGACAAAGAAGATTTTCAATTTAAAGTATAGTAATAAAATAATGCCCCAAACTCACCTATTTTGAATATCCCTATAGTTAGTTTAATATGGAAATTACATTTGATTTTTTATCTTTGTCTAACGATAATTAAATTTAGTAATTGTATCTAGAATCTAGATAATGAAGGTGTTAATTATAAGCTGCATTTGGCAACGTATGGCAGTTCCATTTCATAAGGGAAATAGCTACTTATCCCATAGGGCCAATAAACTACAATATAAATGTTATAAATGAAATGTACTTTCGAAAAGACTTCAAAGAAGCAAAAGCAGTCGCATTAAAAAGGATTCAAGAAAATCTGTGCACCGTATTTAGACAATAAGAGGTCTTGTAATAAAGTATTGCTAAAAAAAAACAGCCACAAAAACACTTTATATTTTGAACGTCTTTGTAGATGTTTCAAAATGAATATGATTTTTACATTTTTATATATTTGTCTCTATATTATACGATATAAATTTACCGCTTTTATGCAATTGGTATAATTTCAAAAAGGAATGCACATCTGTTTTAGATCGCGTTTCCCATAAGGCATCATTTTTGTAGATTATATTCCAACCCCCACAACATATTTTGTTTATGAAAAAAACTAGTTACAAAAAAATATATAAAAATAAAGATTATCCGTCTGAGATGTTCAATTCACATCACAAAATTTAATGCGGAATTTTAGGTTCACTTGTGGTAATTTTTATCTACTTTATTAATAAGTCCGGTAGCTAAAGTTTAAATTGTTAATTTGTTTAGCTTATGTAAACATCTAATGACAACATTGGTCCAAGGCCTTTATATGCATGTCAAGATCATTGATGCTTAACTTTAATAAGTAAGTTTATAGGAATGAGCAAGTAAAATTTAATTTTGAGAAATCTTGATTAGTGATTTAGTGATAAGGCATTTATTGGTATGGAAAAAATGTTATTTATAAATTATCATTAAAAGATAAATATGGAGGATGCATACAACATTATTTAAACATTAAACAACATCAGCTTAATACAACCACAGGAGTAGTATTAAATTGCATTGGATGTATAGATATTAAAAAATTAAATCTATAATAAGAATTTTTTTTTAAAACACACATTTTTAAAAAAACAACCTTTAAGTGCTATACTGTGGAAAGCAATGCCCAAGTCAAATAAACTTACACTTCAAGTAAACTTGGGCCATCGCTTTCCACATAAAATTCACTCACTAATTATATAATTAGTTGTTTTTTTAAATTACATTTTGAGTTATTATTAACAACATAACACAATTGTCAATTTCATTCCCTCATGTTAAAAAATAAATACCATACATCGTGTGACAAATGTACTGAAATAGTTTTAACCCATCTATAATATAAAGAAAGTATTCGTATAAAAGGCCACTGCTTTGTTCCGCAAGGCCAAACCAAATATGAATGTTATTATAATAAAACTAGCTGACCCGCGGCGTAGCAGACGCCGCTAATGATTTAGTGACGGGTGAAGACTTCCTGAAAGACACAGTTGTCAAAATGGGGTGGGTTTGGGCAAACGACTGTGAGTGAATGAAAAAAAGGAACTCTGGAGAGACCCGCGGCGTATCGCCCTTCAAAAATGACGGAAGTTTTCAGCTGAAATCTATTTATTTGAAAAATTGCACTTTTTTTAGGACGCCTACGGTCCCCATCCTTTTTCAAAAGCCCAACTAACTTGTCCTTGATTGATAAATACGAAATATTAAACTTTCTGAAATGCACACAAAGTATTTTATAATAGGGGTTGTAGGGCGTCTAAGGCGCCCCTTTTGTTTGTTTGTTTTTTTATTTTATAATTAACCATCATCAAATCCTCTTTTTACATTGTTCCCTTTTCCAAAATTAAAATATGAGCTAAAACAATGACGTCATATAATATTATTACAGCGCATCTTTAATTTGCACACCTTTTAATGCATTGGTGCAGTCATTTGGTGCACTGCTTTCTAAAATTAGTAGCGTTACATCCACACATAAATACTTACATACATACATACATACATACATACATACATACATACATACAGACATACATACATACATACATACATACATACATACATACATACATACATACATACATACATACATACATACATACATACATACATACATACATACATACATACATACATACATACATGCATGCATGCATACATGCATGCATGCATACATGCATACATGCATGCATACATACATACATACATACATACATACATACATACATACATACATACATACATACATACATACATACATACATACATACATACATACATACATACATACATACATACATACATACATACATACATACATACATACATACATACATACATACATACATACATACATACATACATACATACATACAGACGACGGGAATTATGTATATTGATTACACAGCTCAATTTAAGATGCGTACACGAAAATGTGCGCACCGTAATTTGACAATAAAATATTTTTGAAAGCGCACCGCTCAAAATAAAGTATTTGAAAAAATAGCGCACCAAAATGAACTCGTTTTGAATGCCCGTAAGAAGCTGTTCAATATGTAAATGAGATTTAATACTTCTCTCTTTGTCTCAACATTTTCTGATCTTTTAATTAATGGCTTTCGGGCAAAAGGGACAATTACAAAAAATATACGTAAATCATCTGCAGGTTAAAAGGAACCGTCCTGCCAAATTTGGTCCCCGTCCGTCATTTGGTTTTTCGTGTTTGTTGAACTTACAGTCGAAAAGTGAAACATACAAATATACAAAGATACAAACACCAACTGAGCTTTATATATTAGATATAGCTATAACAGCGCTAATAATTAAGGCTTTTTAATCTCTAGGGCATTTTTTCGGCTCTCAATGATCCATATTCCAAGTAAGATAAATCCATTTTGTTTATATAGCACCCTGCTTGCCATATTTCCAACATACAATGCCAAAATATTTCTCTAATTAAAAACTTTTGTTTCATTCATTTACCGATTTTACTATTCTTACAATGTAAATAAATAATTTACAGAAAATTTAATTTTCTAATTCATTACTAGATACTTGTTTCTTATTTGGTTTGTTTGTAAATTTGTAGTACAGGGATGTCCAAAATCGGACCCGCGGGCCAAAACAGCCCGCGTTGCAATTTTAACTGGCCCGCGGCCTCATCTGAAATAATTAATTCACTTACGTATTATTTCTGTATCGAAATTATATTTATAAGAAAACTCGAAATTTTGTGCTGTTTTGAGAACGTCAAATGATGGCGAAAATCGATGACGTTTTTTTTTACAACTTTCTTTCCATAGCCCAAGATGTAAGCACTGATGCATCTGAGCTGCCCAATTTATTTTTTTAAGGAGTTAATGATGACATGTGTGTGAGTGAAGAATTACTTGACCTTCAGATTTTTTAAGACCAAACAATTGGAAAATAAATATTTGCTTCCGTTTGTTCTGCTTTCACGTGCTTTCAATGACATTAATTTACCATGGGAAACAAATCTGGAAATATTACTGATGGTGCTCCTGCCATGATTGGGAAAGATAGCGGAATAGCAACACTTTTCCGCAGAAAAGTCAGCGAAGAGGGTGTCAAAGTTTTTAAACTTCATTGTATCATTCAGCAACAATTTATTTGTGACAAACAAGATGCGTTGAAGTACTTTGCTAATACTGAAAAGGAAATCATGGGGGGTTGTGTTTGTGTACACCCTTCCCTGTTGACCCTGATAATGTTCCAGTCAATCTGCAGCTGGATCTTATTGATTTGTTAAGTGATGCTGAATGTCGCAGCAGACAACAACAGCTGGATAAAGAAAGATTCCAAGAGATTCTTACATTTGCTAAGGAAATTCTCTGCTTGTTTGGCTCGACTTGCTTGTGTGAGCAGACACTTTCTGTTATGACTTTTAACAAGAATCCCGTGAGGACGAGAATAAGTGACTCTCACTTGCGTCATACCATACGTATCAAAACCAGTGATATTGAGCCTGACCTCACCTATTTACTGAATTAAAGATCTCAGTTTCACCTTTCACATTAAAATTTTGCAATTAAAACTTCTCAACCGTCGTCATTTTTGTTTATTATTTTAATCCAGCCACCCGATTATATTTACTTCAAGGAATATGGCCCACCATGCAAAACTTTTGGACACCCCTGTTGGAATAGGTAAGAAAATTTCAGTTTGAATCTTACTGAAACAACCTGGCAAGAAGGGTGATAAATAAAATGGATGCATCATGTTCGGTCTATGTATCGTTGAGAGACAAAAAAAGCCTGATAAAAAAAAATGGTTTTAAAACGTAAATTAGCGCTGTAATAGCTGAACTATAACATTTATTAATGTATTTATTAATAAATTAAACACGTAAGCTCTGACGAGAAAATTTAAATTCGCTGCGAAATAATATTCGCACCAAAACTGCACTTTTACCAGAAAAAGGCACACACACACACACAAATGAATAAATAATTAAACAACCCGTAAAAACAAAGTTTTTGAATATAAATCACGTATGTATGAGACATTTAACTAAAAGTATTTATTATGTTCAGGATAATATGTATCGTGCGACAAACATTTACAGAATGAACGTGACTGAACTCGCCTTACTGTTAAACACGGGGATTTGGTCATCGATGGCTGGGGTGAACTCCGGTGGCATGTGGATGACAACAATAGCAGAGGGATACAGGTGCTATATAGAGATAAACTAAAAATGAAATGCATTAATTTATTTACGGTACATGCGATTGATCTGAAATTTTGATACAATGCATTGTTAGGTGACACAAGCCTATGTGCAAAATTATGGGATGACGGGAAGTGGGTCATTGTTTTACTTTTGTTTTTCCGCCTGCCCGTCCTCGACAGACAGAGAGAGACGACGGTGAAGTTAATGTAAGGGATTTTAGAATAATAATAAATTTAGTTTTTCGTAAAAAATGGTAGAGTTAAAGTTTAATGACGTGTTTTAATGTTGTTCGCTAAATTCAGCTATTTATTTAATTTGGTTAATTGAAATTGCTTGTTAAAGTAAGTATTCGCTCTCTGCCACTTTATCATTTCCTCCACATTTCCTCCTCTATCGCCACTCTCACCATCGGACATCGCCTCACTACAAAGGTAATCTTCTGCATTTTAACACTGTTTACACTAATGTATACAGTGCAGTGTATTATAGTTTTATTATAAAATTGAAACTGGTGTGTTGTTGGAGCGAATTAGGCAATTTACATATAAAACTTGACTTGTCATACGAAAAAACTGAGATACGAAAGCTACTCCGGAACGAATTAATTTCGTATCTCAATGTACTACTGTATAAAGATAATAATATTAAGTAAACTTTATTGAATTTTTTTTATTTTCAAATCAAAGGTCTACAATGATGCCGTTCATGGAAACATTCAGATTCACCCCGCGTGTCAAATTATCATAGACACACCAGAGTTTCACAGACTTAGACACCTGAAGCAGATGGGGATGGTATGTCACGTGTATCCAGGAGCCGTACACACACGATTTGAACACTCTTTGGGGTAATCTAATATTTTATAAGTATCTATTTTCTGCTAGGTCGTTATTAAGGAGGGGGACATCAATTGTGCTATTAGGTCAATCATGCTGACGTCTCAATGAATGAACTTCATGCCACAAACTGAAATTTCAAAATGCTCCCACAGCCTTTTTAAATGTTTCTTTTTAAAATACTAGCAATTGTAAGAATGTGGATATCAAATTTGTCCATATTTCTTCATAAGTTATAAAGTTATGAACATTTGAAATTCAGGAATTTTCTTTCTTTTTTTTTGGACACCCTAAAAAGCGCTATTTCTGTAAATTTATCTCCCTGAAAATAACTTACTCACTCTCATTTCAACCAAATGTATATAGAGAACAAAATCATTTTTTTCAATGGTACAAAATAATTTAATTAATAACATTTATTTAAATGAAATAAGCTTGGCATCATTTTTTTTTAAAAATAAAATGGAGGTAACACAAAATTTGAAACTTCAAAAAATACGCGAACAATTAGTCAATAAACCAAGATACAATATAATTATTTAAAAATGTAGGGTATCTAAAGATTTATAAACAGAAATAAAGTGTGCAGCGTCAATATGAATATTTAAAATAAAGTATGGTTAGAAAATGCAAGTGTTCTTAAAAAGTAAAAATTTAGTCACTTTCAAAAATTGATTGTTTTTTTTAAAATAACAGTTATGCCGACAGTGGAAAATTTGCTTTACAATAAAGACTAACTATTGCTTTTAACTATTCAATGAGCAAATTAGCGCATTCTATATATATTTAAAATACAACTGAGATTTGAAATGTGCAATGGTTCATATGAAATTATAAGTGCAAAAAAGTTGTACTATATCAAAAGAACTATTTACAAATGTATTTTTAATCCCAATAATAAGAACATGTTATCAGTTATCAATATACAGATTTTATGAGCTTAACAGTCAGCTTACTCATAAAATACAGTGGTACCTCGGAACAAATCCTTGCCTTCACAAGGATTCGAACCCGTGACCATTGGTACGCCAGGCGAGCGCGCATGGCACTCGACCACCGTATAAGCTTGTATATAATGTGAGGCAAGGCTCTTAATACAACGGTGGCCAAACCGTGGCTTGCGAGCCGCATGCGGCATTTCTGTGTTGACTTTGCGGCTCGCTTACTATTGATGAAAGATATGTTGCAAGGATTATTGGAAGATTTCCAAGTAAGGTTTTTAACCCATTGTGCTTCAATGAGGCTGTTAACAATATTTTAATATTTTAAACTGGCTCTCAGTTACTACAGGTCTGGCCATCCCAGCTCTAATATCAGAACAGTCAGAACACGCATGAAGCCATTTAAAATGTCATTAAATAAATTGTAAACAACCAAATATTTCAGTGGAACTTTTATTTAAAGTGGCGCGTTTTGGTATGCGTTACATTTTTAAACGCCTCCTCCCCCTCGTCACAAAATGTCTGACCCCCCCCCGTGGGTGATGTCATTTATGGACGGCTTATGTGAGTCAAAATTTCACATCGGGCATACGTAATTTATAGGAATGACACCGCGCGTTTATAAAGTGTGTCATCACCGAAGTTGCTTTCATATTGTGAACGACTCGCGCAATAAATAAATTATCACGTGATTTCGTGTATTTCTCGTAAATTATGAAGAAATTCACTTATGAGTCCTAAGAAAGTTAATGAGAGTAGCCAAGCAGCTAAATAAAACAAACCCGTAAAAACAAAGTTTTTGACTATAAACCCCTTAGATATGAGACATAACTAAAAGTATTGATTATGTTCAAACGTGACAAACATTTACAGACTGAAACCGATATTATCTCCCCTGGCTTTAAAACTGGGGGAAGGGGGAGGGGGTGTGGACATGGACGGGTGGCGTCAACGCGTTAACTCAACACCAGGTGGTTTACCTGGTTAAAACACGAGATGTGTTCACCGCTGGCTGGGGTGAAGTCAAGTGACCCGTAAAATGTAAACAATAGCGACCGCTACATATAGTTTATATAGATGAACTAAAAATGCATTAATTTAATTACGGTATGTTCGATCGATCTGAAATTTTGATACTATGCATTGGTAGGTGACACGGGTCCGTGTGCCAAATTTCAGCTCGATGGCTTTTACGGGAAGTGGGTCATTTTCGACTTTTGTTTTTCCGCGTGCCCGCCCATGAGACGGCGGTGAAGTTAATATAAGGGATTTAATAATAAAAATAATTCAGATTACCTTTAGTTGAAAAAAAATAGATTGTTGTAAAGGATGAAATTTGCGCGAGTGTCTGGGACTTAGTTGCAGCATACAGAACGACGATTTCTTTGATTGTGAAAAACAAAGACTTTATTAAATGGGACAATGTTGCGAAAGGGGTGACATCTTATCGGTTACAGACGTTCCTTCTATACAGAAGATTATTGTTATTATAAAACAAAGATCAGGGACATTAGAGCATGTTGAAAAATTGCTTTTGAACTAGAGAACAGGAAAACAGTAAAATATCGTCTAAGTTCTTTTAATTTATGTTATTACGTATTAATCAGTGTTTAAATTATTTTATGCAACTATTACAACCACGTCAATAAGTGTATAATATGTAAATAACAATATGACTTTTTTCATGGGAACGGATTAATCATTTCCCCACAATAAATATGTCAAAAATACGTTTGATATATGTCCAGCTTGGTATATGTCCAAGGGTCTGGAACAAATTAAAGACGTATACCGAAATACCACTGTATTGAATTTAGGGGCCGTCCATAAATGATGTCACGCGATTTAGGCCAATTTTTGACCCCCTTCCTCCCTCGTCACACTTCGTCACAAAAACTCAGACCCCCCTCCAATATGACGTCTCAAAGCTTTGACCTCCCCCTTAAAAGCCGTGTTTTCTCATTGAAAATTAGCATGTTTCAAATCACCTCTTTGACATTTGAATATGTATTTATTTTAAGTCTTCAATTTATTTAATATCGTAACTAGTGCTCTCAATATTGTTGAAAAAAACTGCGCTGGACTCGTCCAAAATGACGCGTAACTTTCGCGGTCATGGTGGCTATACAATACAAACTAGCCACCATCCATGCACCTCATTTCACACAATAGCTAACGGCATACTTTCAAAAACATACTATTTAGCTCTGAAAAATTTTATTCCTGCTGTAAATGCATTCCTCATACTCATAAACTAAAACTACAGTAAACTGAACATTCAAACAAAATATCAACAACAATGACGTTACGTTCAGTCAGGTCGTACGGGCCCAGCAGCTTGACTATAATGTCCGCTTGGTGGCGGTCAATGTTCCGTCTGAGGTTCATTGCTTCTTATGCAAAGTAAAAAAAGTCTTGAGCAAAGTTGCACAGCATCCATTTTTTGTGCAATACTACACAATTTGCTGCGCGGTTATTCTAAACCACTGCACGGTGTCGGCCAGAGAACTGCGATGCCGTGCAACCGCGCAGCTTAAAGGGAACATTGGCGGCGGCAGTAACTTTTTAATTGATAAACTTTAAATACTGACAACTTTGTACGGCTTATTAAAATCAGTTTTCTGCAAGGCCTACACAAGAAACACAAGGGAATTGAATGGGCGCAAGTTTGTTATATTGTTTCAGCAAGGCGCATCAATACATGTGGGTGGTGGTAACAGTTATTACATCACCAACCTTTTACAAACCAAACCTTTAACTTTTAAACTTTAAATCAAGCCTAAATTATTTTCAACTAGGGCTGGTACTGATTTTTTTAATGTTCGATTAATCGGGAAAAAATTAATCGATTAATTTCGTTTAATCATATTTTCATAATCCATATATAGATCACGTTAAGTTGCGATTCATTATTTCGCCAAATCGTTTAAGTCGCAGTAAATCAATGGTTCCCAAATTTTGTGACGTAACACAGCGAATTCGTTCTGTTTTGCAAGAAATAAGGAAGAAATACTTGTTTATTTACGTATGCACGCCTAAATAAATAATTAAACTACGTATGTAAGTAACAAACAATATAAATTATTAATAAATCGGGGAAAAAATATATTTGAAATATATTCTTCAATTCTAATAGAATTTTAACCAATCAAATTAATTTTAATCGATTAAAATTGTTAACGATTAAGCTATTAATTAATCGCTAATTTCCACAGCCCTATTTTCAACCCTTTGTTTTGTCCACATTTTAAAAAATAAAAAATATAAAAATTAAAAACTTTCATTTATTTATTGTTACTGCAGTAAATATCTTTGAACTAAATTATACTTAAATTTTCTTTTAGATGAGGTACTTTTTTAACATGGTCGTGAGGTACTTTTTTAACATGGTCGCGATAGGAGTGGAGGAAGGAGTGAGAGGGGGATAGATTTTTTTTTAAAAAAACATTAGTTCGTCTCAACTGGTAACTAAATAATGTCGGCGTATCTCATTGATTCATTCAAGAACCAAAATCTTTTTTGTGTTTTATGATTTTTATTTCATGTTCAGAGGAAAACGTATCAAAATACCTTGATGTCTGTCACAATTTTATTTGATGTCCCTTTGACAGATACTTGGTGGTCGAGTGGCAGCGCACTGGACTGTCGTACCGATGGTCACGGGTTCGAATCCGTGTGAAGGCAAGGGTTTGTTCCCGGGGCCTTGGGCGTCCCTGAGTCACCCCGCTCCGAATGGGTACCTAACACTACATGTAGTTAGGCGGCTGGGTAATGCGTGGAACCCACAAAAGCCGTGGCCTGTGAGCGCTGCATCACTTGCCAAACAGATCATCTGTCATGGTCTGTGGACGCAACTATCTTCTGCATAGAAGGAGCGTCTGTATAGATAAGAAGATAAGATACTTCTCAAGCATTTTCGTGTTAAAAGTATTTCACAGGGAATAATCACACGAAAAATATTTATTTGATAAATTTCCGCGAACCGTAATGTGAACACATATGATTCGCAGTTTGGACACCTTTGTTATAGAGTATAGACGTTGCAGCCATATTTTCATGGGTACCAGGGCGCAATGAATTAGTTAAGTGGAACTTTTATTTAAAGTTGCGCGTTTTTTTATGTGACTTCACATTTCTTTACTCCCCCCCCTCCCCAACGTAACACATCGTCACAAGTGCTTGACCCCCTCCCCCCTAGTCGCGTGATGTAAGTTTATGGACGGCCCCTTAAAATACGTTTAAACACAGCCATAAAAGAAGCAAAGCCATTTATGAATCGCAGCAAAAGAATAATAAGTGTAAGATCGGTTGTTTGTTTGAAAGCAATAGCATAAAAATCAAGAATAAACTGATTTGGTACCTTTCTTTTAGATTCAGCTTTTCATGTTCCTTAGGTGGAGAGCCCATATTTTCTCCGTTGGTTCCTTAAAGATAAGGTAGGACTTATGAAATCCAAATGCAATACTTTATCCAAGAAATGTACATTGTCCACTGATGAAATTGAATTAAAACTGTCCATAACCTTTTCCACATTATTCCGAATTGTAAAGCTGGCACTTTGTTTTGTCAAGCTGAAAATTAATTTAAAAAAATTAGAGTTTAATTTTAAATTCCCCTATTTTCATTAGGAGTAGGAGTAGAGGACAAAATAAATGAAAAATATAAATTTAAAAATCATTATAATAATTAAAAATATTAGGTCCAATTAAAGTTACCTCATCCCATAACTTGTTATTTTCCTCTTTTAAAATATAGAGCTGCAGTAGTTATTTGCTGGTAATTACCAGAGTTGGCAGTAAGGATCTTCTAGCCTGCCAACCAAAATTATGATCACGTAACCCTTTGTAAAATTGACGATTAAGGACTAATAATATCATATTTATTACTGGGAAATATATTAATTACTAGAGTATTATTACCCGTCAAAAATCACAGAAGTTTTCAAAATAAATATATTTCAGCTGAAATCAATTAATTTAATATTTAAATACATGCAATCAGAAATTGTAGAGACAAAAATAGAAAAATTAAATCTCATTTCCAATTGAAAGATTTTATTCGGACGTTCGAAAATAGTTACTTTTGGTGCAGTAATTTGGTGCGCTGCTTTCTAAAATTAGTAGCGTTACGAACGGACGGACATACATAGCAAATTATGTATATTGATTATTAATGAAAAGTACTCCATTTCAGGGGAAACATATCAGTTTTGAATCAACAGTCGGGTGTGTGGGGTGTTTACGCTACTTACGAACCCAAAAAGTTGAAGAAGTTAATGTTCATTGACAATGAAACGTAAAACGAACTTTTAAAAATTAATCATTTGCCGAATTTTAAAAAAAAAGATTTTTAATACGTACGTTTGCTTTATTTTAATAACTAAAATTATTACCAGCTATGCCTTTGAGATCAATAAACGTCAATTGTGTGTACTACTACTACTACTACTACTACTACTACTACTACTACTACTACTACTACTACTACTACTACTACTACTACTACTACTACTACTACTACTACTACTACTACTACTACTACTACTACTACTACTACTACTACTACTACTACTACTACTACTACTACTACTACTACTACTACTACTACTACTACTACTACTACTACTACTACTACTACTACTACTACTACTACTACTACTACACTACTACTACTACTACTACTACTACTACTACTACTACTACTACTACTACTACTACTACTACTACTACTACTACTACTACTACTACTACTACTACTACTACTACTACTACTACTAATACTACTACTAGAGCACTAGTATTGGCGTCAATGGACACTGACATTTCCTCACGCTGGCAAAATGTGATTTTAAATGAAAACACATGGGTTTTTTTTATTTTGCCGCAATGCTTGATAATAACAAATAAAATGTTTTTTTACGTATTTTTTTATAGAAAAAGCGCAAGAAAGTCCGTCCAACGACGTTCCTCTACCCTTCGGTGGCATGTTGTAACTCCCCTTCAACAGCCGTCTCGACCGGCGTCCATGTACATCACATCAAAAATACTATTCACTATAGTTAAAATAAATAACTCTTAAAAAAGAGCTTTTGACTATAAATCGAACGCGCATAACTCAAAATAAAGTCTTGGAAGAAATACTGCACCAAAAATAACTTGTTTTGAACGTCCGCGTGAACGTGTTCAATATGATTGGCTGTAGGAGTTATATGTGTTTGAGGGACCAATCGCTATCGATGACCGCACTGAACATAGCCTTTTATTATATAGGATAAACCAGCTTTTAGAAATGTTAATTAAAAAGTCATGTTATGTTATATACTTATAGTAATATGAAATTTTCAAAGATGTATTAATAAATTTTACACTTTAAATAACATTTTATTGTATATTTAGCAAGAAACTAAATGTTATTCAATTTAGCAGACGATACACTACCAAGTGACCCAATTTAATAAATCGCGCACTACAGCACAGACGTTGAATCTTCCAACGCTAAAAATGATCGCTTAGCTGCAGCTGAAAAATCGTTATGGTTATCATGGTTATTGTTTTCCGGCGACATATTTTAAAATAGGTCAACATTAAAGACAATAATATAGAATTAAATGGCTTAAAACACAGTTTGTAATGGTAATATTTTTACTTATAGAGAATGTGTTTTTATTATAGAAAAGGGGTGTGAACAGTGGCGTAGCGAGGGGGGCAAGGGGGACATATGTCCCCGGGCGCCACGTTAGGGGGCGCCAAAATGAGTATTAAATATTATTAATTAATTTTATTTTGATGTAAACTTATGTATCCAAAATACGCTTGCAAGATTGAATTTTGAAGCTCCGAAAATATCTTCATTACAAGCCAGTTGGCAAGCATGATTTTGGCTCCCCAATTGAGCATTAAGGGCGCCATTCTACTCATAAATAAATTACACATCCACAATTTAGGATTGCTGATGGCATTTTTTACAATGAAAACTGTGAGTTACTGGGAGTAAATCGCTCGTGACTATTATATTCACCAATTAATAAAGCTGTTTAGTGTTTCTGCGGCTGGATAGCGAAGTCAATAGTGCACTGGCCTCACAAGCTGAGGAGCTTTGGATCGAGCCCACGTTAAAGCCACAATAAAAATGATGAATTACTAACGCTAAGAAAGTCCTCCACTGATCTGGAAAGGTGATGGGGCGCCCACCAAGGTCTACAAAGCCCTTAGTAAGTTCTAATGGAAACATTAGGACCACCTACGACTAGTGGGATGCGGCAAAAAAAACAACAACAAAAAAACAACAACAACAACAAACCAAATACAATGAAATACGTTAAACGCGAAAACTTTAAGTGGGAATGCGAGGGGTGTAGAACGCATCAGGGTGACGCCAAAATGTAAAGCTAAGTATGTTCCCGTTACTTGGCACTGAAAGACTCGGAGGAGGTCTATGCGCTAAGTCGTGAAGGGATGACACCATGAGCTACCACCCCGGGTGACACCAACCCTAGTGACACCTCTGTCTACGACCACAGGCTACATCATCAAGTTCAAACTCAAAATCTTCATTTGAGTTACCAAATGGTTTCAACAAATGGTGAAAGTCAGAAAAACTACAGTCTCATGAAAACAGTCTTGGCCACCGCAGAGCTTTTACTGCGTGGAAGGAAGCCGAGTGGAGGATACTTGATAAAACTGGAATTGATGTCCAGGTCCAAGCTCAAATTCAATTGGAAAAACAACGTTGGCGCGATATTTTGAAAAGAATACTTACCTGTATTAAGTTTATAGTTTCACAAAATTTGTCACTGCGTGGCCATGAAGAACATCTGCATAAGGTGCGAGGATAAAAATGTTGGAAACTTTCTCTCTGTAATCATTCAACATCCCCGAGAAAATCCAGGTTCTGTATCTTATTTATCACCGGAAATTCAAAATGAGTTTATCCACCTATCAATTTGTTGTAGACTATGTCTATTCCAGTCATGAATAATTAGTAGAGTATATATTTTTTCAAATAAATTGTTAACAATCGTATAGAGAATTATTAGTCTGTATTCTATTTCATTAAAAATACCAGCTGCTTTGAAAATGAACCCATATAAACCGTAAAATTTCAAAATTTTCTTGGGGGCTCAATGAGCCCCCAGAATATTTCGGTCCAAGAAGGGGCGCAGACTTGGTGTCATGTCCCCGGGCGCAGATGACCCTAGCTACGCCACTGGGTGTGAAAAGTTGTTAAATTAAGGCTTATTACGAACAAACGCAAATTTTGCTCCAGTTTGTGGTACCTACTTACATAAAACAATTATTTTTTGGAAATTATCTTTTCATAATAAATTTTTAACTTTAAACATTAACATAATGAAAAAATAATTATTTAAGATATTTGTGTCAGCTATGATAGACATAAGGATACAAACACCTTTCTTATTCCGTATACAAGAACAAACACATACAAATTCTCGTTCTTCCCGTCTAGATTTCGGGCGTGGAATGGGTTGCCTGAAGAAACCAGGAAAACCAACACTTTATCAACATTTAAAACTCTGATAAGAATGCAGGACTAGACACAAACCATAGATAAGAGTAGGACGCAATAATCTCCAGTATAGAAGGAGCGTCTGTAACATATAAGATAAGATAAGATAAGATAAGATAAGATAAGATAAGATAAGAAATCGTGAAATAAAATAATTGCCCTTACATTTAAGTGGGGATATGACACCTTATGAAGGAAAAAACTAGAACATCAAAATATTTGCATTTTTATGTGTTTATATTGTTTCATATAGCTAGTAAGTGACAAAAAAAAATTTTGAAAAAAAATATTTCGTCATAAACAAGGACAGGGAGGACAAAAAGAGGACATAAAAAGGACAAAAAAGGTCAAAATTAAAAATGATATTTTAAAAAAACTAATGAACAGAATGATTTGAAACTTAATTTTTAGCTAGATATACATCTTATTGATATTTGTGAGTATTAGAATTAAGAAATTTCCATTAGATTTTAAAATATAAATTTTTCAGTGAAAATTGTTGAAAAAACATGAAAATTTAAGGGGGTCAAGTTATAAAAATCTCATTAAAATAAAAAATACTAAAGATAATTAAAAATGCATACTCAGGATTGTCACAATATGAATAAAAAACAAACCCTGAAAATATGAAATAAATTGATAAAGTAGTTTTTGGGAAATTTCATTTTGCGTGGAACAAAATTTATGAAAACGCAGTTTTGAGAAAAACGACTTTTAAAGTTAGTATAACGAAAAAAACACAAATGCGGGAGAGATAAAAGAGTGAAATTTTTTGAGAATATAGCTTAGCCCTTAAACTTAATAAAAAACATTTAAAAAAACCCAGTTTATCATTTCAAAAAATTGTCATTGAAGCAAAGTGGATACATGGTATCTTCATATTGTTTATTTGCTACATCTACTAAGCACCAAGTATGAGTGGGTTTTGAGATTGTGATAGTAGATGGCTGTAAAATTTTGCCATAAAATTGCCGTGAATAGGTTCCAGGTGATGGCTGTGATAAGGTGACAGGCATTTGCTTGGAAGTGGTGCCAGGCAATGGCTGTGAAGTGGTGCCAGGCGATGGCAGCGAAGTGGTGCCAGGCGATGGTAGCGAAGTGGTGTCAGGCGATGGCTGTCAATCGGTGCTAGGAGATGGCGGCAAGGTGATGCTTGGCTATGGCTATAAAATGGTGCCAGGTATTGACTAAGAGGCACTAGATTAGAGCTTGATCACCACTAGCCACTAGTCCTTTTTGATGATGACCCTTGCCCTTCGTGTGATGATTTTAGACTGACAACTTTTCTGTTGCATTTGTTTCATTCGTAAATATTTTTATTTTTGTATATCTAGTAGTAAAGAGGTAGTTGATATTGGACTATATCAACAATCATATAAAAATCCTTTAAAATGATACCAAACACAATATGGAAACGAAAAGTTTGATATAAGTTGCTATGGCTTGAAAAATGGCATTATAAACAGTAAAATGCTATTAAAATCATTGAAAAACGCAAACAGTGACTCACAAAATATTAATATTTTTTTTGCAACTTTAAAAACATAAAATCAACAAAAAAAAATTGGGAACATGTTCTACAATGGCTTAGGTAGTCAATTATGACAAAACCCCAAAACATGTAATTTTTCAGTTAAGTGGTCGAAATATAAGCATAGTAATAAAATATAAAAATTAAGTGGTAATTTTTTTTATTTCATTGCATATTGTTTATTGTTTAGGGTTTGTTATCTAGCTGGAGAGTTTGCTCGTCTTCTACGTCAAAATCAACCATTTCTGGACATAACGGACAAAGACATTTTATGTGTAGAGATTGCTGGTTTGTGTCATGATTTAGGTGAGCTATCAAAAATACTTTATCTTATGCTGCATTTAGTGTAGAAATGTGCAGCCTCTTTTCCTGTTTACTCCTCGTCCAGCAGTGTTTACATATAACGTGTGTACAGTTGCTTTCTCTGCTACTTTCAGAAAGAAAAAAGCAACAACAAAACATACACAAAACTTTCACTGCTTACTTTTATTCTTCTCTTGTCTTTTCATAAAAATAATTGAAAATCAGTGTCTGGTTTTGATCCTGATTTGTAAAATTATGCTCAGACCACATGTTACGCTAGTATTGGTGTGGCGGCTGGAGTGAGGAGAGAATAAACGACAGCAAAAACTCTGAGTGAAGACACCCGTCAAATAAAATTGTCAATAAATAATTTTTAAAATTTCATAGTTATTTAAATTAAAATATTTTACAAGTGTGAACAAAAATGAAATGGCTTATATATGGATAAATCGAAATCACAAACAAGAAACGTAGTTACGCTCAATGAAATGAAAAACAATTTCTGAGTAAATGTAGAAAATATGTATTTAATTAGTTATAAGATCTCCTAACACTAACAGAAAAGCAGTGATTTTTATTCCAAAAAAAATCAAAGCCTTGTGTCTGTTTCAATAATACTTAAATTTAAAAGTGCCTTTGGTGCTCCCTCACAAGAGTGTAGTCCTAAAATTTAGTTAACCATCCTCTAGTGTGCTCATTCCTCTACGCGTGACGCTCCTAGGTGTATGCGTGACGACCACAACCAGCGGCGTAGCGTGGGCATGTGCCACCTGGGTATAACCCAGGTTTGCCGCCCCTCCCCCCCCCCAGAAATTAAGTTGATGCTATAAAGATATAACGAAAAGATAATTTTTATTAGAAAGAAATAAATAAAAAGAGACTATACATTTTTATATTAGAAATAATTACATGTAGAAAAGCTTTCATAACTTGAAAAAAATAATTAAGTTTTCTGCTTTTCCTCATGGCACAATCTTTATGTAGAAATGTTGTCAGCAACTATTTTCAACATAACATGGCTAAACGTCCGCTTTGATCGCCAAAAATTCTTTGAGTGGAAGGTTCGATTAAAATGAAAAGGTCTTCACATTAAATTTTAACAAATGTCAAAACTTCCTTTAAGTAATCTATTAAAATATCTGTGAGTAGTCTCTGCAAGCATTTTAAGCACTATAATTTGTAAGTAATTTTGGGCAACATAGGACTTTATAAAGAACATGTTTCAATATAGTCAACTTTTCCAAATGTCCATTTTTTTAAAGGGCAAACAAAATTTAAAAAGTTCATTGTGGCTTGCAAAGTTCCTACGTCTGTTCTTGTGTTTAGCTTTTCGTCAGCCTCACCAAACGAGAGAGCAAATTATTGGCGATGAAAATGTCAAACATTCTAACAACAACTTCTTGCCACTTTGTTTTGGTTTCTTTTACATCGTTTTTTAATCGGATTTCTCATTCCTTCTATTGTCTATATGCAAAATAATTTGGTAATGTTGAGCACTTGTTCACAAGTACATTTATTTTATGGATTTAGTTTATGCAATTTGTTATTTCCTGATTTAAGCTTTTTGTTCATTATTTTTTTTTATGATTTAGGAGAATAATCCATTTAAATACGCAACATTTTTTCACAATAGCTTACATTCTCGTGGTACCCGTCTCTTTAGAGTGAGGTCCGTGTCTAATTTGGAGAAGTTATTATTAACATGTTGGACACTCTCAATCTTGCAAATCTTTACGTACGGACACTTTATTTATATCAATTACGTCAATGAATGTTGTTGAAATTGTATTGGTTGTAATTGGATTTGAACGGATACAGCAATTTTCGTTTCTGCAAGATGAGCGGCTGACAAGCCAGCACACCAGTTTCATGTTCTTATATTACTCCAGCCTCTTGGTTTTTCATTTCAGTAGCATTAGTATAAGAAGACTTAAGATTCATTATGGAGTTAAAAGTTTTAGCATTAGAAACGTTTAAGTATTTTAATATAGTTTCTTCATTTTTAAAATTAATTTTTACCTTGAAGTTTATTTTATTTAAATTTACATTAATGATTTTTATTTCCATAACCTATTTAACAATGAGGAATTTGCCACCCCAGCAAAGTTACGTCCGGAGCAATCGATCAGCTCATATTTGAAACAAATTATTGGTGTACCGTTATTTTCGCTTTTACAACATGAGCGGCTGTCAAATTTGATGAATCAATTAAGTTACTAGCAGATCAGTTTAAAATTATCATACTGTTTAAGCCTCATGGATTTTCTGTTCAGTAGCATAAGCATCCGAATAACTTTTATCCAATATGGAATTTGAAGTTTTTTGGCATTAGAAACGTTTACATATTTTAGGATAGTTCTTTATCTTTTATTTCTTGTATCACTTTCTTATTGGTATTTATTTTATTTTGATAAAAAATGTCCAATTTTTTGTTTTAAAATTCATTTTTAGACGCTAATTAATGACGAGGAATGTGCCGCCCCTAACAAAGTGCGCCCGGGGCATTTGCCCCCTTGCCCCCCTCTCGCTACGCCACTGACCTCAACTGTAGAGTCATGCTGAATGATGACGTTGGTTTGAGCGGCGCTGTAGTGGGTGCTGGTAAATACATTTAATGTAGACAACTCGTACCGACGGTATGCAAACGACCCAGTTGTAACATCTCTGTGATGTTTTACTTATTAATGTGTTTTGTAGGCGTTCTCTCAATACAAAACCTTGCATACAATAATCCTCTGAAGAATTTGTTTGAATAAAATAACTTTAATATGTATACTATGTACAGGAATATGTAATTTTAGGTTTCACAACGTGGAGACATCAGCCACACTACTGCCATTACACTCTCTCACCCTTTCGCGCGCTTTTACCCATGTGACCTCTCTGTCACTTAACTCGTGATAATCACGTGACATTCACCCCCATCCTTCAAAAAAAATATTTATGTAATACAACATTTTTGGTCTTTATATAATCAAATTAATCTACATTCAAATATTCATCATCAATAAAAACACTCACTGTTTTACACACAATATCTAGACTTGAAAATCATTAAGAAAACAATCTGCAGGACTGCAACAGTCTACCTGTACTGAAAAAAATGAAAATGAAATTTTAACAAAACTATAATTTTGTGTAAGTAAAATACTTTTAATAATTAATATTCATAAAATTAAAATTAAACATATTACCTAGTGGAATTCAAACACTGCTCCTTGTTTATTGTTCAGCTAATAAAAATACTAATATTAATACAGTCTCTGGTTTTATCATTTAGGAATTCACAGAATGTCTTTATTTATTGTCATTCTACTTAGTATGTCTGCACCCACATTGTCCTTTCCTTTAACAGGTTTAATGTCAAATTTGTAGTCGGCTAATAGCATAGCATAGTTCAAAGATAGCCATTCTTCAGCTGACCAGTATAAATTCAAATAGATGGGCTTTCAATGCTTCTTCAGCCTATTAAATGTTCAATAATTCACCAACCACGACCACGAATATTTCCATTCACAATATCAATTCCAGCTTCTTGAATAAGTTGCTTAGCTTTTGAGATGGTATATTTGCTTCCAGATAAGTCAACAGAATTTCGGCCAGATGAGTCACTGTCACTAGAAACCTTTATCCGAAAACCACTGTCTGTTTCTATGTCTCTGATTCTGTTTAATACACAACCAATTATTCTTCCTACTTCAGATGATTCCACACAAATGTTCTCAGACTCACTATCACCATGATCTCCATCTCTGCGACTATGGCCTTCATCACTTCTGCCATATACGTGATTTTCAATAGTGGCTACATTGACATTGTCACTAGTCTATTCTACTCGATTCATTTTTCTTCTATCATCCATGTCTTGGTTTTCATTCTTTCTCCATGGTTCATCATAATTTTTTTTTCTGGAATCAAAACTATATCTGCCTCTCCATGATCGTCTACCTTGATTATAATCTATATATATGGAATTATGATTATATCTGTCTCTCCATGATTGTATACCTTGATCATAATCTCTATATCTGGAATTATGATTATATTTTTCTCTCCATGATTGTCTACCTTTGTTTTCAAAGTGATCTTGTCTTGATTTTTCTTCTGTTTTCTTTCTTATAGGGCTGCCATTAGGTGACACCCTATTTGGTTGTCCTTTATTGTGGTAACACTGCTTCGCCGTATGTCCTGGCTTGTTACAGTACCAGCAAATAGTTTGTCTGTTGCCTTGGTTTGGCAGACTCTGGTTTCTCATTCCTTGTCTTTTTTCTTGGATTTTATTTTGTACTGCTGCAAAGATATCTTGTCTTTTATCCATTTCTACATTTGGATGAGAGTCCTTGAATGTGCGTAAAGCATTTGTTAGCTCTGCCTGAGTACGAATTTTCTTATCAGTTAAATATGCGTGAATAGAGCGGGTTTTGCATTTTCCAGGAACTTGTCAATTAACACCATGTCTAGTATGGCCTTTCCATTGCTTGTATCTATAAAATCTATTGCTTTAAGTTCCAGTCATTTTGTTAATTTAACTTGTGCTTCATGTACTATGATCTGTGGATCTTTGTCCATCTTAATTCTCATCTCATGAAATTCATTTCTATAATCATTTTCTGACTTCCCGAAATGACATAGAAGTGCCTTTTTGACATTTCTATATATGTTTTTGTCTTCTTTGGCTATACTGTTGTAAGCTTCAAATGCTTCTCCAGTTATTTGAGTTATCAGTTGTGCTGGCCACTGTTTTTCTTCATAACTTTTCATATCCATTATGGATTCAAAATAATCCAGATAAACATCCATTTTTTCTTTCTTGCTATCATATTTCCTAACGTTGATTTTATCCTTCGGTGTTGACTTTACATTTGAGTCATTACCAGGATTGTAGCCTTTGCTCTGTAAATCAATTAGTAGTTTTAAGTTGTCATTTTTAAGTTGTTCAAGTTCTCTTCTTGCAGCTCTTTCTTTTCTTTCAATTATTTGTTTTTGCTTCTCTTTTTCTTCAGCTTCCTTGACTTTTTCTTCGATAAAATCTTTCATTTCTTTTCCACTTAATCCAATCTTTTCTGCTATGGCAGTGAATCATTTATAGAAATCCATGTTTTATAGAATTATATGAGTCAGGCAATTCAGTAATCAATGTAATTATTTATTTATTAATGTATAAATCCCCCAAAGGAGAAAATCTTGAATTCAAAGTATGTTAATTCTAAACCAGTGATGAATCGAAACCATTAAATTTAATTTTGACAAAATGAGGCAACAAAGTATCCTCTCACACGGGATCTTCAGTATACTATATATATACGCTCCCTCAGATTGACAAAGCACATCCCATGGTCCAAAGTTTTGAATGAAATAAGTCACTTGGTCAAATTTTCCAATTTCCGAAATTGATATTAGTTTTTAGACACTTCAGATTAATCTATTAATCCAAATTCCACTTCTCGCAATTTCCATACAATGATTTCAATGAAAGAATATAAATTCAGTTCTTCACTTTGTTTGGAATTTACCAACTTGAGGCACCGTTTTTTTTCCACAAAGTTCCTTGATACACGATTCACCGATTTAAATAGGTAAACAGCTGTTCATAGCTTCTTAAAAGTCAAGGTTTGTTTTCAGTTATTTTTTGGAATTATTAGTAATGGCCTGTGTCACGTTGACACTGTGTGCTCAGCATGCGTTGCGCTTGACCCAGATTCAGTGCGTCTAGCTGTAATGTGGGAAGTCAAGCCGCCATCTTGAAAACTTTTTGTATCATATATTTCATTGAATTACAAAAGTTTATTCACTGCTGCTTACGAACTTGAATATTCACAAATTACGATGGCTCACAATATTTCTGCTTTAAATGAATACTTCCCTCTTTTGAATACACAAAATAATTGTCACTTCCACGAAGACCTCGTTCCTGTACTTTCTTCACTCAGGACTAATGGTAATCAGTAATCACTTTTACTTTCTGATACAAATGTAACATCTCTGTGATGTTTTACTTATTAATGTGTTTTGTAGGCGTTCTCTCAATACAAAACCTTGCATACAATAATCCTCTGAAGAATTTGTTTGAATAAAATAACTTTAATATGTATACTATGTACAGGAATATGTAATTTGAGGTTTCACAACGTGGAGACATCAGCCACACGACTGCCATTACACTCAGAACTTCTCTCACCCTTTCGCGCGCCTTTACCCATGTGACCTCTCTGTCACTCAACTCGTGATAATCACGTGACACGAGTGACGCGAGGAGAAAATCTCATCTAGAAAACTCATTGAAACAGACTAACAAGATGGCTTGCAGAATTATCTATGTACTTCACACAATGGGCCTGCCTCTGACTGTTGTAGGGGCGTAGTCCCATCACGGCAAATTAAACTAATATTCTAATAACAGTGTTGAAGAAATCAACTTTTAAAGAACTCACTTGCAGTTTAGTTAGATATCTTTCTGGTAGATCATAGTACTAGTATGATTTATCCTGAGCAGACACAGAAACATATCAAGTGTCAATATCATACTAGAGCACTGGGCTGTCCAACTCTGATAAAAAAAAGTGGGCGACATCTAGTCAGGCTAACAATGCTGTTAAAAATATAAATAATGGACTAGTCAGTCCTTTGCTCCAGCACACGGCTAAAAATCATCGCTCTCCCGCCATAACAGAGACGAGGCCATGCTGGGCAATGCGGTAATAACAGGCAGCTAAATGCAAGCTGTTCCTTCCTGCCACCAACAATCAGTGACTGTAATAAGTCTCTAAAAGGATCAGTTGAGGGGACAACTATTGGCGCATATTGTCTTCTGTTCCCCAAACTCCAGTAACTGATATTCCGATGAGCAGCCCTGCAAAACTTATCGTCGCCACGTATGTTTATAACAAAATTACCCATTTTCCACAAGCTGTAATTTGAGTATTGATCGTAGGGCCAGAAACAAGCAATAGCTGTGGAAAGGATTACGTTAATGTGGCGATATTTATGAAATCTTAGGTGGCTTGTTGTCTAGGGGCATATATATATGTATATATGTTTAATTTGATCTCGCTCACAAGGTATACTTTAGTGATCTGCTCGCATACGACAATCAACAAACTAAAAGGTTGAATTTTAACACAATTTAATTTATCATACACTTTGTACAAGGATGGGATTGCTGCAATGCAATGTCCCCTTCACATAACATTAATCATTAGGCTAAGCTTGCAATTAACTTTATGTTAATGGTGGGTACTTATAGTTGCACTGTGTGCTGTGGGTCGTCTCGTCCACTCCGGGTTCCCTCTGTAGCTGGGGCGGGTAGGGGTGCCTCACGAGCTCCACGGGCTGTGCTTAGTACTGATGTTGGCTGCAGGTGTTCTTGCCCCACCCGTGTCCTGTGTAAGGGGCGGGATGGTTGGTTCTGCAAGTCCTTCCTGGCCGATGCGGTTCACTGGCTTCGATAACACTGGGGTCAACTCTGGGTCACCTCGCCCTGCGCCGGGTTCCCTCGGTTGATGGGGCGGACGCAGTTGGTACTGCAAGGTCGTTCCTCTGGCTGGCGTGTTGAGTAAGGAGGTCACTCGGGCGTGCTCCTGATACTCGATGCTTGGGGTGTGTTGGCTATCTCGTCTCGGGTTAAGACGACATTAACTTTCACAGGATGTGTGATAAGTTATCTTTCGCACTCACGTGTGTGATGTGCGAGCTTCGGGGCACAGCTATGTGTGGCAACCGGCATCGACTGGTACGATGTGTGACCAATCGGGTATGACGACAAGTCAGCCTGGGCAGGACTGTGGACAGGAGTGCGTGTTGCCTCTCTGCACAGGTCCGGTATCCAGGAACCAGACTAAAACAGAAAAGAAAACTAGGGTAGTTTCTCTAATTTAGTCTGTCTATATTCCACCTTCCGACAACCAAGCCTTCAGAGCAAGGTGCCTAAAGGGGATTACATATATTCATATACAATGTGAATTATTAATTTAATAATAAAGGGGGGGGGCTTAGACTAGGTCTAAGTCTTAAACCACGGATGCAGACCTAGCTGGCTGACACCCGGGCACATGGTTCAACATACATAAATACATTAAATGCATCTTATTTTGTGAAAATCTAGCTCAAACCATCCATTCGATGGAGAGCGTGGGTAATCACACAGTTAAATAACAACATGGAATGTTCACGTGTCCCACGTGGTCCCGCACGGCGAGCTGTCGACCGTGGGGCTTAAACATTTCAACAATTTTACAACCGGAAAATTCAATGGTTCATATATAAGTATTTACATGTAATGCATACTATACAAATACGGCAAATAAAGCTAGAGCTCACTCTTACCAGATTTCTGGGTTTTGGATGGACTTGTCGGCTCTCTCGACCAAGGATGGGCACAGATTGAATCCTGATGCGAATACTACACTTCGTTGCTGTGGTCGTTGGCCGGAAAAGAGAACGAGATCCAGGGGCGCACTTGTATTTATACCCTGAGGGGCGGTTTGGTCCAGTTTTGTCCGATTGGCCTCTAATTATTCTCCATCTCACAAAGAGGTTGGACTCTTTCACCTGACATCCTTGCATATTTAATTGGGTTCCGTTGACACAGGCGAGCTAATCAGGAGTGTGTGAGTTATCCCCCTTGTTTCACCCGTAGGCTGGGTAGCAGATATTTGAGTCAACACAAATTTCGTCACAGTTAAGAAAAAGTCAATCTCATTTCTTGAAAAATTTAATTTGATGACAGAGCTAAATATGCTGGATAAATAGTTTTTAATTATTTTTTTTAAATATTAAGATCAACCAAATTCCAGTCTATAAGAGAACTAGATTTAATATATTACTACAAACTTAAAGTACACTTGGCCATTGGTGACACTCCTAAAGTCTTTGAAAAACATATTTCAAAAAGTTTTAAAATCAACTTCACAACTGCCGAAATCTCACATAAATGACAATAATATCTTTTCAATGAATCATTAAAAAAATTAATTGGATAATTCTTATTTGTAGTATGTAAACAATCAATGTATGCTCTGTTAAAACAAAACATATTGGATATGTTATCTGCTAAATGCGTCAGGTGTAAGTAATCTCCGGTACACGGTAATTTTAGATATAGAATCCATAACATTTAAACAATAATAATAATAAGATCAATAACTTTTGGTCTTTTGTTTTCATATGAAACTTTCTAAGGTCATGGCCCTTTTTCTCACACATTTGATGGACAAGTTATACCTCAGCTTCATTCCGAGAGTAATTTTAAGGTAATTATCATTATATTGGTTAACCTTTTAGTTACAATTTAACTAATTTTAGTGGTAAAGCAATATAATAATTAATGTTTATGTTCTTATTGACTGCAGTAAAAAAAAATCAGTTTGTATTTCTTTCGCTATGGACTGCAAATGCAATAATTTTTAAAATATATTTTTGTTTTTCTTTTGAATAAGCACGAACATGCTTCCAAAGAAATGTTAAACTTTCTGTTAGAAAAACATAATCTGATGGATACAGGAAGCCGTCTAAGGAAAGAATATGGATTGGATCTGAAGGATATTAAATTTATCAAAGAAATGATTTACACAGCAGAAGGAGAAGTAAGGGACATTTCAAATTAACTAGCATGTATAAAAATAAAACATTAACCTCAGTTAATTGTGTAGAAGAAATATTATCGGAGACATCAAAATTAATTGTTAATGTTTACTTATTTATAAAAATTGCGTTTTTATTGTTTGTTTGTTGTTTTGTTTTGTTTGTTTGTTTGGTGTTTTTTGTTGTTGTTGTTTTTTATTTGGGGGGGGGGTTGCACGCTCTGTTAAAAATCTTGAAACCAAAATGATTATGATTTTGTGTCTATATTTTCAATTTTAAAAAAATAATTTGTAACTGCTATGGACTTTTGCACTATGTCACTCTGCGTTATAGATGGAGACAGACAGCCAGACAGGGACTTGGTCTTTTATATTGTTTATAATATTTTATTTTATCTTATATTGCAGGAGCGCAAAGGGAGGTCAAAGAGCAAATCCTTTTTGTACCAAGTATGAAAAAAATTATATTTAAACAATATTTTATTTTGATTAAAGCAAAAACTTACATTTTATTGAAATCTTGCAAGCAGTCCTTAAGAATATGTTGTTTAGTTTGTTTTTTTTAAATCCAAGTGAAGATCTAAAATAGGGCTGTTAACGATTAATTTAACATTTAATCGTTAACTTTTGAAAAATTAACTATTAATTAATCGTTAATTTCGATTAAAGCCAAAAAATAAAATTTATGATATTATAAGTAACACTTATTAACGTTCTTATTGAAAATCTAAATAACACTGGAATGTCTCCTTTTGTGTCATCATTTAAGCAACTACGCAAAAAGACAAGTGTGTTGACATTATTTGGTTCAAGTGATAAGCTGGTCTAATTGACAATATAACCAGCCGAGCTGAACAATCATTGACATTGAACTGAGTTAACTGGTATGCACAAAACGGTCTTGGCAAGGAATGACATTGTAGTTAAATTTTATCAACATTTTGAACATTCACGTCAGTCAATAGTTTAAAACCAAAATGTTCGTGTTATCTTCAGGAAATTTATTATTTATCGGCGCTATTTTTTTATTATTATTTTGTTTACCTTTGACTTCCAATAATTTTTAAGTGATTGGTCGATTAATCGTTAAAAATAATTTAATCGTTAAAAATTTGTAACGATTAATCGAGAAATTAATCGTTAATTTCCGCAGCCCTAATCTATACTAATAAAAGGCAAAGCCCTCACTCACTGACTGACTGACTCATTACTAATTCTCCAACTTTCCGTATAGGTAGAAGCATGAAACTTTGGGGATTTGTTGAGTACCCTCTCACGACGAAAAATGGCTAAAAAGAATTTTAAAATTCATACTCTTTGGGGCCGGGAGCCCAAAAACGCTTTTTTCCTAATATGGACAATATAAAATATGAAAATCTCTAATTTTCTTATTTCGAGAGTAGGCAGAAGTATGAAACTTTGGGAAGTTGTTGAGTACAATCCCGAGATGGTAACAGCCGATTTTTTTTTAAATATCGCCTTCTGTGGGCCGAGGGCCCAAATGAAGTTTTTTCCTTATATGAGCTTTATAAAACCTGAAAATCCCTCATTCTCATATTTCCCGTGTAGGTAGAATCATGAAACTTTGGGTTGTTGTTAAGTACACTTCCGCGGTGTAAACAGGCGAAAACAATATTTAAATTATCACTTACTGGGTGCCAAATATTTTTTTCTAATATTAAAAACTGACTCATCCCTAATTCTCCAACTTCCCGTGTAGGTAGAAGCATGAAACTTTGGGAAGTTGTTGAGTACCCTTTCACGACGAAAAATGGTGAAAACGAATTTTAAAATGCACACTCATGGGGGCCGGGGGCCCAAAAATAGTTTTTCCTTATATACTGAAAATCGCCTTATTCTCCACTTTCCCGTCAAAGTAGAAACATGAAACTTTGGGAAGTTGTTGTGTACACTCCCGCAATGGTAGCATGCAAAAAACAATTTTTAATTATCACTCACGGGGGGCCGGGGGCCCAAATGTATTTTCTTATATAAAAACTCAGTCATCACTAATTCGCTGATTTCCCGTGTAGGTAAAAGCATGAAACTTTTGGAAATTGTTGAGTACACTCCCGCGATGGTAACAGACGAAAAAAAGATTTAAATTGTCACTCACTGGGGGCCGGGGGCGAAAATGTATTTTTACACGCTTTTATTTAAGTCACAATGTTTGTATGTTGTATCCATCCTTCCTTCAAAACTTGAAACGTAAAATTATACCACTTCTGATGGACCTAGAGATCTAAAAATTTTACCACAGATAGATCTTGAATGACAATGCATTGTATCAAAATTTCAGATCGATCGAATGTACTGTATTGAAATTATTGCACTTTTAGTTTATCTATAGTCTATATATAAGCATCGGTACCCGTCTGCTTTGTTGACATCCATGAGTTCACCACGTGAACACAACACCGTGGTATAAAACGTTGGGCGGGCGCTTATGAGGTGTTTGGTATAAAAAAAATAGTGGTAAATAAAACAAACCCGTAAAAACAAAGTTTTTGACTATAAATCCCTTATATATGAGACATAACTAACAGTATTGATTATTTTCAAACATTTACAGACTGAATCTGTCTTAACTCAACTTTGCATCATAACCCTAGTGGGGGCGGGGGGGGAGGGGTGGGTGGGGGTGGGGGGGGGGAGAGGGGAAAAGTCTGGTCACCGATTCGCTTGACCGAGCTCAGAGTGACACGTAAAATGTAAACAAAAGCGCCCGTCGCTTCGTTGGGTCGCCTCAATGCGTCAGCTCAAAATTTCACGTGGGAAAAAAACAATAACAAACAGTGAATTTAAATTACATACCTCATATAAGGATAAACGAAAAATGCATTAATTTAATCACGGTACGTTCGATCGATCTGCATTGTTAGGTTAGACGGGTCCGTGTGCCAAATTTCAGTTCGATCGGATTACGGGAAGTGGGTCATTTTTTACTTCTGTTTTTCCGCCCGCCCAAGACAGAGAGAGAGAGAGAGACGCCGGTGAAGTTAATATAAGGGATTTAAAAAGATGTGTGGGCTTCAGACGTGAATTTTAAAGAGTTTTTATTATAAGATTTAAAAAATAGCTGTAAAAACAAAGTTTTTGACTATAAATCCCTTATATATGAGACATAACTAAAAGTAGTGATTATGTTAAAAGCGTGAACTTTTTAAAAAAGATTTTTTAAATATTTAATTATTTCTTATTATAAAGCTAATCATCACAAATTCTCCAACTTCCCATGTCGGTAGAAGCTTGAAATTTTGGGGAAGTTGCTGAGTACACTCCCGGGATGGTAACAGGCGAAATGTGTTTGTTTAATAATCACTCACTGGGGGCCTGGGACACAAATGTAGTGTTTCACATTACATGAGCTAAATTACAAATAAAAAAACTTTGGATTTGATACTGTGTAAATGTATTTTTACAAAAGATAAAAACTTGATGGCCTATATTAAAATGGGTTAGGGCATTAAAATTGTATTTTTTCAATCTGTTGTAGCCTATGGCCCCTAATCTCTTTTTTTTTAAACGTTTAAGACATTTTAACCATTCGATTTCATTCAAATTTTAAAAAAAACAAATGTTGACTAACAAATATATTCATCAAAATTCAAATTGAAATAAGGTGTTGTTTTGAACTAAACATATTACACCAATAGGGACCGCGCCCTTATTTTAGTTTTTTTTAAAGACGTATTAATAGTCAATGTATTTTATTCATCCCACGGTCATTAAACTTTAGGAAGTTTTGGGTATGCTCCAGCGAAGGTTTCTGGCATTAAAAGTAAACGTTTTAAAAACATCACTTATTATGGGCTTGGGGCCCGTATGCCATTTTTTAACATTAGTTATATATAAGGTAATTAAAAAGTGGCTAATGAGTAACTGGATTTTGGACAAAATTTGATTTTTTAAAAAAAATTAAATAAAATTCTATAGGGTAATGAACTTCTAACGTCTGTTCCTTCTGGGCTGGAACCCAAAACATTTTTTTCGTAAACATTTAAAGTTTTTTATCTTTAGATTTTAAATAATTTAAATAAATATAGACACGTATCTCTACCATGTCCTAGATTGAAATCCTCAGACCTTATGAGATATGCACATCCTGCATCTATTTTGCACGAGGGCCCGTAATGTCATTTTAGTACCCATTTTATTTTACACGACTAGGGCTGTCAAATTTGTTGAAAAAAGCTGCCCGGGTACCCGTGAAAATTTCGAACGGGTACCCGGGTTACCCGTTCTAAACTTAAACGTCGCATAATTTTCCCCGTCATGATCGCCATACAATACAATGCAACCTAGCCACCATCCATGCACCTCATTTCACACAGTAGTAGTAGCCAACGGCTTGCTTCCAGTTACAGTAACATACTATTACTAATGCATTATAATTAACTATAATGCACTGAAAACTTTTATTCAATTCCTGCTGTAAATGCATTCGTCATACTCATAAATGACAATAAACTGAACATGCAAACAAAATGTCTACGGCAATGACGTAACATTCAGTGTCATACCTTTAATGCTAGTATCCACTTGGCGTCGGTAGTCGATGCTAAGGGCGATGACGTATGCTATACTGCGATAAATCATAAGTAATCGTGCTTTGGTCAGTGATACTGCTTTTGTTGACACCAAAATATTTCTGACATTTGGTGGATGGGCGGTTTGTTTATCAATATCAATTTTATGAATAACGCTCACATGGCGTTTTATCGCGTTGGGTTGCCACCCTTCACAGACACAATTTAATTACAATGGTTGCATTTTGCCGTGTCGCTGTCAACTTGATTGGCCTGATTCCACACGACGTCTAACCATCTTATTAACTTTGGGTGTATTATTTATATCAATTTTTGGGCTAGGAAAACACGTGTCAATGAACACAAGAAACACAAGCGAATGCAAGGGTGTGGGTTATAGCAGTGCTTCTCAAAGTGGGGGTCCGCGGAAGTTATCAAGAAAGGAGAGAAAAATATAATTATAATCCTCCAATTGCTATCAATAATACCAACCCTATAGAATTTGTCATTTTTGACAATAAGCAAATAAATGAAAGAAATAAAAGGAAATAAAATAAAAGGAAATATAATTCATTTCGCTACCATGTAAGTACAGGGAAAATAAGGCACCGGTTCCAGATGCAATGGAAAACATTCCTGCCGGTCCGCAATACAAAAATTTTGAGAAGCACTGGGTTATAGGAGGGAAGAGAGGAGAGGGGGGAGAGTAGAAAAAACGCCATTAGATAGATAGTATCAATCGGTGACCCACTGTCGGCTATTTCAAAGCAAAGTTAGTTTCAAAGCAAGGGTGTGTGAATGTACAAAAAACAAACACGGCATCTTTCATCTCTGTGCAGTCCATCCTCACAGCCGACGTCTGCCCATCCTACACTGTTAGTAACTGTTAGTAACTATTCAATTTATTAAATTTAAATACTGACGACCTTGTACGAATTATTAGCATCAGTTTTTCTAGGTCACCACGTGTTAATGAACACAAGAAGTAAGGCGGACGTAAGGGGTGTGGGTTATAGAAGTGAAGGGAGGAGTGGGGGTAAATAAACAATATTAGCTAGTATCAATCGGCGTATTTCAAAGCAAAGTTAGTCAAAGCAAGAGTGTTTTTTTATTAACAAACACAGCGTCTTTCATCTCTAAGCAGTCCATCATTTTTTATTTTTTTTTGGCAGAGGACTTTTGTTTTCGTTATACGATTTTTTTAAAGAACCATTTTTTTAGTGAATTTAGTGTATTGTGCGATTTCTGTTTCAGGTTGAGAGAAAAAAATATATATCGAAATACATTGTATTTATTGGGACCGTATTTTATTTCCCGTTGACAGATATTTCTCCTTATAAGTACTTCACAGCATATATTTGAAAGAAAAATGTTCACTTGATAAATTGTTTCGCAAGCCACAATGTAAACACAAAAAGCCGCACGGGAGACGAAGTTTGGCCTACGGTTAATATAGACATAGAAGCCACATTTTCACGGGTACCCGGGCTGAATTTTACTACCCGGGTAATCACACGGCAACGGGTACCCGGGTCCCGGGTACCCGTTGACAGGCCTATACACGACCTTGACAAATATTGACAAACAAGTATATCCATCATGATCCAGACTGAAATCAATTGGTGTTTTGAATTGGTGTGAAACGGGTTTTCAACGCTTACTAAAATCCTAACTTCCACAGCAGAGCGCGGGTATTTTGCTAGTCTAAAATAAAGGCGTTAAGATAATATGCACTGTTAAAACAAGATCTGTCCATGACTCAATTATAATAGCTCTCGAATATAATATGTAGCCGAGTGGTGGCCAGATTTAAAGTAGGTAAATACTCAGTGGCCTAGCTGGGGGGCAGTGGGGGCGGTCCGCCCCGGGCGGCACACATTTAGAGGGCGGAATTTGTGGGCAGTTGAAAAGTACAGCCATTTCCGACAACCCCCCATTTTGAGGCCACTATCCTATAAACTCGTGCACGCTTCCAGATCTGTATATGTCGTCAACATTCCGGTTTGTCAACGCTTCTGGATCTGTCCACTTTTTCAAAACGCTCGTTAACACATTTTCTGACTTGCTACAGTGCTGAAATTTTCAAAGTAGGTTTGGCTTTTGGGGAGAATAAAGCTATTAAATTTTCAGATCGATCGAATGAACCGTAATTAAAATAATGCATTTTTAGTTTATCTCTATATGTAAAGGCCAGTTTTTGTTGACCAAACTTTTTCCCTGCCTCCTCCGTTTTACAATAAATGGGATTTAAGACAATCTCAGTCTGTAAATATTTGTCGTGTTTAAGCATGATCAATACTTTTTAGTTATGTCTCATATATAAGGGTTTTATAGTCAAAAACTTTTTTTTACGGGTTGTTTAATTAAAGCCCTTATATTAACTTCACCGCCGTCTCTTGGGTTAGCAGGCGGTCGGTCGGGCAGAAAAACAAAATTCAAAATTGACAATGCGGATTTTCTTTCAGGTCTTTTTTTTAATCTCTCTTATCGATTCCTTCCCAAATCTAATAAACATAAGGTGAGTTTTCAACAGATCTTAAGAATATTAATTTCAGTTAAATCTGACGGAAATCTAAAACAAAAGGAACATTGCCAAATGATATTAAGTTTTACGAAGCTTTTTTTAACGCGTAAAAGTAGAAAATAAAATGAACAAAAAAAACTTTTTTAAAAAGATGAGGCCCAGCTGCAGTGAGGAATGTAGAATCTCGCATGAAAAAGCAGAAAATAACTTTTAGACACAAACTAAGTAGTCACACAGAGGGACTCAGAACGTTTGTGTTAGTTGATCAAATTTTATCTCACATTAAATCCCACAATCGATCACAAAAAATATCAATAAAACTTAGTGTTCTGAGTGTGACTACTTAGTTTGTGACTAAAAAAATTATTTTCTGCTTTTTCATGCAAGATTCTACATTCCTCACTGCAGCTGGGCCTCATCTTTTTTTAAAAGTTTTTTGTTCATTTTATTCTTTTGATGGGGGGAAACCGAGGTGAAACAAAAATATTCGTAATTTCGAGTCTTAATAAACTGGTCGCACATTTCTTAGATTACATAGTGGTTGTTATAAGTATTATAACTAACTCAAACCCGATCAAAATTTTAATATCGTTCAAAAAAGGTATGATTTGTTTAGACAATCAATCGGTATATGTCACAGATGACGCTTTTATATGAAAACTAAACACAAAAACACATCCTCGCTGGGCCTATCTTCTATCTTCTATCTTATCTATACAGACGCTCCTTCTATGGAGAAGATAATTGCGTCCACAGACCATGACGGATGATCTGTTGGCAAGTGATACAGCGTTCACAGGCCACGGCTATGAGGGTTCCACGCATTACCCAGCCGCCTAACTAGTGTTAGGTACCCATTCAGAGCTGGGTGACTCATGGTGACGCCCTAGGCCCCGGAAACAAATCTTGCCTCCACATGGATTCGAATCCTTGACCGTCGGTACGTCAGTCGAGCGCGCTGCCACTCGACCACCGTGTCCCAAATACTATGTGCTATTAATATGCCACGACTGTTTTTGGTGGAATTTCGACATGCGTCGAAAGTACCTACATGGCATGATGGTTCAAATATTGTGTTTAACTTGCAAGTAGTAATTTACTTTACTGTTTCAGTTTTCAGAAAATTATCGTAAGGTAATAATAAAAACTCAAATTTTTATTGCATTAAAGTATCACAAATAATTTTTCCTTTTTTTTTAAAATTAAAATACGGTTATTCATTAAAAATGTTACGCCTATCCAAATAAAGTAATGTGTAAATACTTTGAATTATGTCAATAATATGAAAATATTCAAATTTCTCCGTTAATAAAAACCACTACATGCACAAATAATTAAAATTGACATCTGAAGAAGTAACTAGTAAAACGCGATCAGATTCTGGATTTTACTCGATTCAAAGGAATCTTTTTGCAAACACATTTCATGTCTCAAAGAGATCTGCTAATAAAAAGCCGTTAAATCAGCCAAAACAATTTGTGAAGAGTTGGAGATATCAACTGAACGTCGAGTTAGAAGGAGAAAAATATATGAGTGGGAAAAATTTAGAAGACGTGGTTCTATCTTTAGAAAAAGAAGTGCAACGAGAATTGTTTTTATCGTGGATAGAATTATAAAAGGAAATAAAAGAACGCTTTGATCAGGTGCATATCCTTGCAGGACCGGCCTAAGGACATTGGAGGCCCTAGGCGAAGTGAATTCGGTGGCCCTAAATGTAATAGAAAAATAAACATTAAATATCGAAAGATTCTTGTGTGAGGCCCCAACTAATGATGAGACTAAGCGGAGGCCCGTGGAGGCTGCCTAGTTTGCTTATGCCTAAAGCCGGCCCTGATTATTGCAATAAAATATTCGTGTATAATACCATATAATACCTACACTACAAGAAGAGGCAGTACGTTACAAAAACGGTGGGAAAGGCTCCTTGATTTATTAAAATTTATTCAAGAGTATAGATTGGAAAATTCTAAACACAACATTGTAATTTTGCTAAGAATGTTTTCAACAATTGCTATCAGTGTCTCTAGTTGTGAAAGGAGCTTCACCAAACTAAAGTTGATAAAAAATATTATCTTCTTTCCACAATGAGGGATTTAAGACTACAAAATCTTGCAGTATTGTCTATCATCATCATCAGTCCCGTGACCGTTGCGGTCGTTGGGGGGAGCGTATGGACACATAACAGATAACGATCTCCACATGTGCCTATTTTGAGCGGCGGCCAATAATTCATGCAATTTTATCCCTGTCCATTCCTTTATGTTGTCCAGCCAGCTTTTCCGTAGACGACCTCTTCGCCGGCCCCCTTCTACAGTGCCTTGAAGGATAATTTTTGTCAGGGCATCATGTCGCAGTACATGACCGAACCATGCAATCTTACGTCTCTTAATTGTTGTTATGGTGGTTTCTGGATGACCCGCAATAGAGTTTATTCTGTCCCAGACATATTCATCGGTCTTGTGTTCTAAATAGGAGATCTGGAGAATTTTCCTCATGCATTTGTTTTCAAATGCCTGCAGCTTGCTTTCAGTGGCTGCCATTAGTGTCCAGGTCTCACATCCGTAAAGGACAATGGTTTTAACGAGAGCTCTGTAAAGCCTGAGCTTTGTTGGCAGACTAATGTTTTTGCTGTTCCATATTTTGTTTAACCTCGTCATTGCAGTCATTGCCGACCAAATTCTAGCTCGAATTTCAGCTTCACAGGTACCATCTCTCGATATAATTGCTCCAAGATATTTAAAGTTATGTACCTTCTCCAGCTTTTGTTGGTTCATTACGATGTTGGCCATACTGACAGCTAAGGTATTAACCAATATCTTGCTTTTCTCTGAGCTAATTTCCATCCCATATGCACCTGATCTGTCTGCAAGTTTGTCAGTGAACTCCTGTAGTACTTTACTGCTCCCAGCCAAAAGATCTATGTCATCCGCAAATCTTAGGTTGCATAAGGGCCCTCCGCATATAGAGATAAATGTGATGTGATCGCTGAGAGTTTCTTGCATGATTTTTTTCAAGGACGATATTGAACAGGACAGGGGAGAGAATGCAACCCTGGCGGACTCCAATCGTCGTTTTGAAGAAGTTCTCTACGCAGCCTTTAAATAAAACTGCACTGCTTGCCTGATTGTAGAGTTCTTCGATCACCTTTACCAGCCCTTCTTCAATATTGAAACTTCTCATCACCTGCCAAAGTCCCTCATGCCATACTCGATCAAAGGCTTTCTTGAAGTCTTTGAAGTTGTGATGGAGTTCGCGTTTGTGCTGTAGATGTTTTTCTATGAGCAAGCAATAGTTGAAGATGTACTCGATTGTGCTTCTACCTGGTCTGAAACCTTCCTGTTCTTCTGTCAGTAATTCCTTGGATATTGGCTTTAGCCGGCCGAGGATAATTTTTAGTATTACTTTGCTAGGGTGGCTGATAAGGCTGATTGTTCTATAATTCTAGCATTGTTTCGTATTGACCTTCTTAGGTAATGGTATGATTAGCGACTGGGTCCAATCTTTGGGCCATATCTTATTTTCAAATATCTTCTGGCAGAGTTTTGTTAGGGCTTTCGTTACCTCTGCTCCTCCATGCATTGTCTATAACAGGAGTTCCCAACCTGTGGGTCGCAACCCCCAAGTGGTTCTCGAAGGGTTTTCTGGGGTTCGCCAACTGTCGACTAAAAATATTCACTATAATGCAAATTTGCTCTATTTTGTAAAAAAAACTTTATTGAAAATGACTTATTTACATTTCATGGAGGTCGCGAGTCACATGACTTTATAAAAAGGGGTCGCCACGAAAAAAAAGTTTGGGAAACCACTGGTCAGGAAAAGATATTACAATTAATTTGAAATTTTGATAGCAGAGTACACGATTTTTCTACAATGAAAATTAGTAAAGTAACTGTATAAATATATTTACATACTCATGTATAAAATTTCTTTGCATTGTAAAAAAAAATCATTTATCAATAAATACAAAATAAAAGCATATTAATTGTTAATGGTTTGGGTGTAAATTTGGAATATGTTTCATCTCATAGGGGGGGGGGCTGCGACCTCAGTAACTTTCTTGTGGCCATTAAAAAAAGTAACTCGTATTTTTATGTGTATATCGGAATATAGGAATATCATTTTATGCGGCCCCTTTTATTAATGCTTACATAAATATTGCATGCAAAGGTAAATATGTTTCCCACCTTTTTTTGTGTCCCATAACCTCGTGGTCGTAGGGGGTTCTAATGTTTCCATTAGAACTTTCTCGGGGCATGGTAAGACTTGGCGGCGCCCATCTCCTCTCCAAGTCAGCGGAGAACTCTTAGCAATAGTCATTAATCAACATTTATATTGGGGCTTAACGTGAGATAGATCAGCTTGTGAGGCGAGCGCATTATTGACTTCGCAATCCACCTTTACTTCACTTCAATTACAATTATTTATTCATGTTTATTAATTTATAAAATCCATCATTTCATTGACTTAAACGTCACGCTATTTTGGCTGATTTTTCACCCCCTCCCCTCTCGTCACACGTCGTCATAAGAACTTGTACTCCTTTTTTAATATGACGTCACAAAGCTTTGTGCCCCCCCCCCTCATAAAAGCCATATTTCTATTTGAAAATGAGCATGTTGCAAATCAATTTCTTTGTCATTTAAATATGTTTTTAGTATAAGGCTGCACTATAATATCGTAACACGCGTAAAGCCATGTAAAACGTCATTAAATAAAGTGTCAGTAATCAAATATTTAAGTGAAACTTTTATTTTAAGTTGCGCGTTTTGATGTGACGTCACAATTATTAAAACACCCCCTCGTCACACATCGTCATAAATGTGTGAATTCCCCCCCCCGGTGCGTGACGTCATTTATGGACGGCCCTTAAAAGGGGCGGCAAATTGGAGACCGCCCCGGGCGGCAAAAGCTTTAGCTACGCAACTGTAAATACTTAAAAACAAATTATGAGAACTTGGACTATAACAGTACAGTTTAATCAACAGTCATGAAACACCCCTTGTTTCCTCGGTTGTTGTTTTGTTTTTGTTTTATTGTTGTTGTTTTGTTTTTGTTTGTTTTTGGGGGGGGTGGGTGTTGTCCCTTCCCTTTATTCTTTTTTGGCGCGACGGGTGCACATTGTGTGATGCGCTGTAGGTGCACATAATGCGGGTGAACACTGCTACAAACAAAACAGTCGGATTTCGCTAAGTCGAACTCAGAGGGACCCGAAAAAAATACATTTATGGATTTTTACAGTAAGGTAAAATGGCGTAAAATTCGCAGATTAATCAAGGAATTAGGCCGGGACCTAACAATTAATTCGATATATGGAGGTTTTCGACTTAGGCAAGTTTGACTTAGCGGGGTCTGACTGTGTACATTAAAATTTATTATCCTCAGTAGGGGCAAAGCCCATGAAATTCCCTTACATGTTCCACTGCAGTTTCCCATGCGGATATACCCATGGCTTTGTGCCTTCATATGTGGATCCCTAGATGATATAAGCCATCTAAGCATCGTAAATTTAATTCTTAGTTGACTTGTCAATCCATAGTTTTATCCATGTTAATCACTTTTGAAACCCTGCTATGCAACATAAAGTGTCTTACATCCATCACACTCTACCTTTTATGATGATTGGGACGATTCTTCGAACACATGTTTTATCACTTGCTTGGTAATGTTTCGCCACTCATTATTGTTGATCGCAGAATTGTATATACTTTCCTTAAGGTCTTCTGATTTTGCCTCAGCAGCGTGTATGATCCGTAGCAAGTGTTTCCAACAGAATAAGGTCGATGCCCATTTTTTTAGTGGAGCATTTAGTCAGTCATTTTAATTGTTCTTTGGATTAGTTTGGTTTGGTTTTTCATCATCGGCAATGTATCTAAATGATTTGCCTAAGATCCGTACAGTGACTGTAATCATATGACTAACACCTAACATATTGGACTTCAGCGTTGCCTTGCCAAAGTACCCTTTGAGGGTCGGATAAAATCCGAAGCGACCGTTTCGTCCCCCTCAGTTTCACAAGCAACGCCATTGAGCGGTGCCGGTTTAGGGCCAGGAGCGCCAATACGGATTAGCAAAAGGTACCGCGAAGAACACAGAGGACGTCAGGTCTGATGAAACAGTCCAGTGGAGGTTACCCCCTAGGTAGGTCTTTGATGATCCCCCGCACTGCTGCGGTCCTAACCATGGAGACCCGTATGCTTTGCCGGGGGGGCACCAAAGTTGTAGGGGGTCGTTGTAGGGAATTCCACCCCTCCTTGTGAGGTCAATTAAGTGGGAGGCATTTTCGACTTTATGTCCTGAATGCCCAGGTGGCCGCTTCAGAAGCGACCACTTCCGGGGGAGGGGGGGTCCTCAGCTGTTACGTCCCTTTGGGGGCCAGATAGCTGAAAGGGTCTTCCAGGAGGACCAATGAAGAGCACTAGGCTCGGGGCTTTTGATTTTCTTCCACATGTAGGATCAATTGTTCTTTTATTTTCATTAGCTGAGCATTTTCTGCTATATAAAATACCAAACATTAATTACTAAGGAATTCTGCTGTCTGGCAATTGGGCAATCATGGTTTGTCTAAAGTCACACTTTTTTCTAGGATAGTGTGGATTATGAAAATGTAAGCCAGTGCATGAATTCTGCCATTTTATACTCCAAACCTCTTGTAAATAATATTGAAAGATTTTTTATAAGTTGGTTACCTTTACAGATTGCCCATGGTCACTTCTGCATAGTTTTCTTACTTCTTTTGCGTAATGCTTTCTCTGCTTTTTATAATAGCGTTAAAACTCGTCATCTAAATAAAATTTTGTTTAAAAGTGTTCAAATATTTTGTATGGTAAATCATTTCCAGATTGTGAGTAACAAAGAAAATGGAGTTGATGTGGACAAGTTTGATTACTTTGCAAGGGATTGTCACCATCTGGGAATAAAGAATAATTTTGATCATCGCCGTTATATGATGTTTGCCAGGGTCATTTATGACGATAATGATGGTCAATGGACCATATGTGTAAGAGATAAGGCAAGTGAAAGTAGATTATTTTTTCTTAATACTTTTCATTAAAACTTTGTTGCATAATCAGAAAAAGACCATTCAAAGTTGCATAGTCAATTTCGTTAACAAAATTCGTTCTTTTTCAATAGCACATACAAATGTTAATTTTATTATCATTCTTTTAAAATTTAGTCGTATCTAAGTTTCTCTTAGATATTGATATTGCTTTAAAATTTTATTATCAGGAACTACTAAATTTGTACAACATGTATTTTACAAGATACACCCTACAGAAGTTCGCCTGCCAACATCGAGTCAACCAAAGCATTGAACTCATGTAAATAAAATCACCCTAAATTTAAACATTAACATAAATTATTCATCTGTTATTTCATAACTACTTCTTATTTTTTAATTACTTGAATTACCTAAAATAAATCTCAAGATAAAATATACATTGATTATTTAGGCATTTGATAACATCACATTTTCAAGGCAATGATTCTCATCAAGATTTAAAGGCAAAACATGTGGAATTATTTTCTTGTTGTTTTAGATGACTGGAAAAAAGAGGGAGGGGAATAAATGTCTGTCTTCTAAGATAGTAAAAACGTATATTCTTGATTAACTTCTAAGCATGCACATAAACTCAACAAAAAGTATATAAAGACTTCTTAATAAAATTTAGACCTGCTTAATGATTTTAAATCACTCCAAAATTGTGTATCTGTATATAAAATATATGTCATTAATAAAGCTTGAGAAGTAGTTTGAAAAGGTGTAAAAAAGCCAATTCAATACTATAAAATATCTTTGGCGATAAAAAAAAATCGATACATTATGTTTCTGGTATATAAGGGGAGAGGATGAATTAATCCACTTAACTTTAAAAAATAATAAATTACATTATTTGGGGGTTTATATATATATATATATATATATATATATATATATATATATATATATATATATATATATATATATATATATATATATATATACGTAGTTCTGTATATCGTTTTCAATATTTATCTGCAGGTTAACACATGCCCTTGTTAAAGCAAACTCTGGTCTTAGGTTTCATGGGAGTAACGGGTAAGTTTAATACACATTCTATTTATCAATCAATCTATCCAACCAACAATCCATACATATCCATATACCCATATACATATTTTTTCTCTGAATTTTAGTGCATTTCAAGGCCAAACACGGGGGGTTCGTACGTTTGAACGAACCCCCTTCTGCTAATTAGTGCCCTTTTTTGTAACAAATAGATTTTTGGAAGAGCATGTATCCATGGATAGTATACAGTTTTGAAGCAAATTGTGTGTTTTGCATTCAGTGTTCCCTGTTGCAAAAAAAGGCGAAAACCACGCGAGTCTTGTAAATCAGCCGTTTACCAAGTGGACCCGATGTTCTAATACATTTTCAAAACACGCTTCACAAAAGGCGCATTCAGAGTCTTTGTTTTATGCCACAAACTTCATGAACGTGATAGAGGGAAAGCATGTACCTGTAGAACAATTTTTCGATAAAGGAAAACAGGAACTTTCCAAATGAAATAGAGAAGTTTTGGCTTGCATTATACAGGCAATCATTTTGTGAGAAAAACAATGTTTAGCATTTAGAGGCCGATTCGAAGAAAACAAGTTCAGTGGTCAAGGGAACCCAGGAAATCTTATTGCTGTGTTGAGGTTAGTGAGCAAGCACAAGGAGTACCTGATGTCCAACTTGCAGAAACCACTCGCAAAGAACGCGACGTATTTGTCCCCACGTATCCAAAATGAACTCATTTCCATAATTGGCAATGTCATCATTAAATCAAAATATTGTTAAAGAAATAAAAGATGCAAAATTCTACACTGTTTTGGATGACGAGGTGACCACTCACAACAAAGAAGAAATATCATTTTGTATCAGATTTGTTGACAGCGAAAACAATGTAAGAGAGGAATTCATCTCTTTTGTTCCCCTTGTTCGAACCACGGGAGAGGCGATGGCCTCAAAGATCTTGACATTATTGAGATATTTGGGGATCCCACGACAGAATATGAGGGGCTAGTTTTATGAAGTCGCTGCATCTATGTCGGGCCGCTGTCTCAGGAGATCAAGCGCGTATTCTTCGAGAGGCCTTTGTGCCGTACACACACTTCAGAAACAACGCTTTGAACCTAGTGATCGCGCATTCGTGCAGACTTCCCGATGTGCATAACATAATTGACAAATTAAAAGAAACTTGCATGTTTTTAAACAACAGCCCAAAGCGCGAAGCCTTGTTGAAAAACGTCATAGAAAAAGTCTTCTATTTCACAATGCTAATCGGAAGGCATTTCTAGATTTTTGCATAACAAGATGGGCTGAGCGCCATGAAGCATACAAACACATTTATCAATCGTATGTTCACATTGTTCAGACTCTTGAGATAATTTCACTGCCACATGGAAAACACAACGACCAAGGATTGGATCTAAGTTTGACTACAAATGGTGATTGGGACATGGACAGTAAGTCTCGAGCAACGTCACTTCTTCATTCCTTGTGTAACTAAACACATTAATTGTGACGTTTGTTGTAACGTACAAACTGTTATCTAGGCTGAAGGAATAACAGTGGAACATCAGAAAGAAGCGATTGTTATAATTCAGGCTATGTCACTTATCGAAAACGTCAAGCAAGAGTTTAGAGATATTAGAACAAATGTATATTCTTATTTTCAAAACACGTATGATCATACTGTTATCATGGTGCAGTCTCTAGAAGTTGAAGCTTCAATGCTCAGATTTGCTAAGCGGCAAATCTACCGAAGCAATGTGAGCGCAGAAGTGCCAATGTAACACTATGTAAAACACTGGCTTAACCAGGACATCCTCACAACTGTTAACTCTTTTTACAAGTGCTTTTAGAAAATGTACGTATGAAGATCTGAAAGGCGATGTGCATTTATATGAGCACGATCTGCCTTTACCAGAGGTGCTGCCCGAAGAGTTCAGCGGGTGGAAATTGAGGTTCAGCCAATTGGAAGAGTCAAAGCTACCAAAAAATTGCACGGAGGCTATAAAACATGGCAATGAATCGATTTAACTGAATATTTATTGCTTACCGAAAATCGCGTGTGTGATTCCTGTGACTACCTTCGCATGTGGGCAAAATTTCAGTGCACTTCGATGTTTGCACAATTACATGAGATGTTCAATGGGACAGGAAAGACTTATTGAGCTTGCGTTGATGCATATTCACTACGCTTTCAATATCAACGAGGACATTGTTTTAAAGATATTTGTTAACAAAAATCCAAGAAGGATTTACATCAAAGTCAAAGATTTTCTAAAATAAACTTCATAGCATTGTGGTCTTCCGTCTTGTCAGTTCCGTATCATAATGTATGTATTTCAAGTTTATCAAAGCTTGCACCTGCACATTTCATTATTAACAAGAAAAGAATTGAATGATCGAGCACTTGCATTTTTTTATAAAATACTGTTTTGGAAATGTTTATTTACAGTGTTAAATATTTATTGCATGAAAATCTACTATTTTCGTCACTGTACTCACTGAAAACAATTTTTTGTTTTTGCAAAACGAGTCAAAAAGGGATCAGAAGCTTAATCAACGCGCTCAACAATTCATAGGTGCAGAATTATTGATTAAACATTCTCATCCAAATTTGAAATCATAGCACCATATATTGTAGGTATCTGAACATGAAATGCCTTCGCTCAAGTTTGCGAACCCCTAAAAAAGTCTGGGTACGTGCTTGCATTTCTATATTTTTATATGAAACACGTATGTTTACAACATTGCAAACATCTTTGGTTGTATTTATTTTCAAACTTAAACTTGAACTTTAAATTATGGTTATTAACGAGCTAACTTAACCAAAATTTAAGTTTGCTACCAAGCCAAACAGAAAATTCTAATAGAATCGTTCTTTTACCATCTCTTATTGATCATCATTCCTTAGACCCCTACAACCCATTCAGGCTGCCTTAGACCCATAATACCTGTAATAGTACAACTGTGAATCAACACTGCTAATCAAGACACCAGTCTGAGGTCTCTGTAACAACTCCCTTTAATAGTATTTGCTTACATTTATAGCCACTCAGAACTCACCTCCCAACACAAGCACGCAGCCTCCGATCTCAGTCACTTAAGTCGCATATACAGTGTAATCACAACAAACACGTCCTTTGCCATTTCCATTCATTCTTCATTAGACCCGTATAACCCATTCATTCTCTCCCCCCGCCCCCCAAAAACACAAACATTATCCACCATCCTATCACAAATCACCTCTGTATTGACATTTTTTACAGCAACCGCTATTCGATCAAACTCAACTTCATTTTTTTCAATTTCTGCGTTACTTAATTGTTTCGACAAGCTCTTTTCATATAATCTATGATGACATTGTGTTACCTTCTTGTCGTGACATACATTTCAAGTACGTAACACAACCATTTGTTGTTATTGAAATGTGGTCCCGTTGAACAATGAAAAACATTTTAAGATTATTTCTTATTTAAATCGATCCGTATGATAGATAATGTCTTTACTGAATTTCCAATACCTTTTGGACTGAATTCTCAAGGCATTATGATTATTCCAACGGTTGCATCTCTTCTTAGTAAAAGACACACGACTTGAACACATTGCTGAGTCTTGATATTGTAGTATACTTTTAAATTCAACGCCCAACACGCTTAATAAAGTCAAAACTTTGTGATTAAACATTCTTCGTGGCCATTTATGAGGAGGAATGTGAGAATTTGTTAAGGATGTTTATCAAGGCATTTATTAATAGAAACATATTATTGGTCAATACATAAGCTTTAAAAATTAGTCTGATACATTTTTAGTGACTCTGGGATGGTGCAAATAAATATAGTCTCATTAATGTTGCCTAACATATTAACAATTAACATCAATGGCTTGACTTATATATTTTCAAGATATTGTCAACTAAAGGATTGCATCAATGACATGCAAGCCTTCAGCAAAGTTAACGACGACATTGTGTACCAAATCCGTAATTCTGAGGTTAAATCCAGTGAAATGCAGGAGGCAAAAAATCTAATTGAAAGGATTTTTAACAGGAAGTTATACACGTGTGTGTATGAGATTGGTCCAATAGTGAAGGAACAACTCCCATTGAAGGTAAAACTTGTTTAATAATTTAACTATTATTAATTAAAAACATGTGCAATATTGACGCAATTATTTTTAAAATTCAAAACGCAGCGTATCTAAAATGACGATTAAGCATCTTACACTATTTCTATTTACCAATCTTATTCATAAGATTTTATTCTTGAAATTAAATAGCATCTATATAGTAGAAAACGTTACGTACGGTATAATACGCAATCAATATACATAATTCCCGTAATGTTATGCTGTAATGCTGTTAGGTGGCGCTGCGATCGATGTAATGCTGTTATGTGGCGCTGCGATCGATTTTGTTTTATTCTCTTGATGGGGTTTTTTCGGGCTTACCCATTACCCTGTTCAATAAATTCCTTTTCGCCTTTATTATAAAAATAAAAAGTTTGAGCTTATATTTTAATACAAGGCGTGCATCGGAAGGCTGGCAAAAAGGTGTGCAAAATAATTATAAATTAAAGACGCGCTGAAAAAAAAATATTATATGACGTCATTGTTTTAGCTTATATTTTAATTTTTGAAATGGGAACGATGTAAGAATAGGATTTGAGGATTTATAATTATGAAATACTTTGTGTACATTTCAGCAAGTTTAATATTTCATGTTTATCAAACAAGGATAAATTACTTATGTTAATTATCAATATACGTAATTCCCGTTATCTGTATGGATGTAATGCTGTTAGGTGGCGCTGCGATCGATTTTGTTTTATAGTGCTGTTAGGTGGCGCTGCGATCGATTTTGTTTTATAGCTCTACTAATTTTAGAAAGCAGCTCACCAAATTACTTCACCAAAAATAACTATTTTCGAACGTCCGCATAAAATTGTTCAATGGGGAAATAAATGAATAAAATAAAATAAATGAAAGTTCTGTTTTACGTTATTTTTTAATCTGATGTGTCTTTATTTTGAAAACTTCCGTCATTTTTGACGGGTGATACACTAGTTTAAACAGATTTTACTCTGAGCCTTAAAAAATGAAAATAAGTTATTGTTGGGTTTAAGTCATTTAAAATATCATTAGAATTTTAAGCTCTACAAAAAGTCATATTAGTACGTGCACTATATGAATTTCTTTAAGGGCAGGTCATCACGTACAAATTTTCATCATAATTTGTACGTGAGACCAGGCCTATTTTAAATGAATTCAAGACCTAAAAATTTTCATTATTTTCTAGTTAAGAGACAAAGACAGGAAAGAAAAAGAAGAATATATTAAAGATGGAATAATGCAGATTTTTGGAGTCGTTCGTAATTATTCTTTTGATGTTAAGGTAAATAGTATTTTTGTTTCTTGTAATTCTTTTTTTTTGGATTTAAATTAAACAAAATGTTGAAGCAATTTGTCAATTGTATAATTACATTCTTTTTAACAATGTAAATTTAAATAAAGATTCTGTATGGGAACCATCCACCAAAGTAAACAGATAAATTAAACACATTTTAAAAAGAGCAGCCAGATTCATTACTAGAGTACATACAGAAGTGACAAGAGTGACACCATTTGTTAAATCATTAAACCTAGAAACACTAGTCACCAAAGGATATACGATCAGAGGGCAAATTTGTAATAATACATAAGGCAATTAATTCTACCTTGGAATTACAACACAAAGATAATCTAATACTGTGTCGGCAAACAGGGGTAAATTACCCCATTTGGGGTAAATGGGGATTCTTGGGAGTAATGCAGAGTCATTGGGGACATATAAAACATGGCCGTACGCAGGGGGTGGGGGGTTTGTACGTTCGAATGAACCCCCTTTTGCGATTGTGTGTCCTTTTTTAAATAAAAATATAGATCTTGACATTATTGAGAGATTTAGGGATCCCACAACAGAATATGAGGGGCCAGTGTTATGATGGCGTTGCATCTATTTCGGGCGCTGTCTCAGGAGTTCAAGCGCATATTCTGGGAGAGACCCCTTTGGTTGGTATACACACACTGCAGCAATAACGCTTTAAACATAGTGATCACGCATACGTGCAGACTTCCCGATGTGCGTAACATGATTGACAAATTATAAGAAACTGTATGTTTTTTAACAACAGCCCAAAGCGCGAAGCCTTGTTGAAAAAACTTCATACAAACAAGTCTTTGACTGTGCTAAAACGGAAGGCACTTACAGATTTGTGCAAAGCAAGATGGGCTGAGCGCCACGAAGCAAAGAAACATTTCTATTAATCGTATGTTTACATTTTTCACACTCTTGAGATAATTTCACTGCCACATGGAAAACACAACGACCAAGGATTTGATCCAATTTTTACTACAAATGGTGATTGGGACATGGACAGTAAGTTTAGAGCAACTTCACTTCTTCATTCCGTTGTGTAAATTCGCATTTATTTTGACGTTTGTTGTAACGTATAAACTGTTATCTAGACTGGAAGGAATAACAGTCGAACTTCAGAAAGAAGCGATTGACATAATTCAGGCTATGTCACATATCGAAAAACGTCAAGCAAGATTTTATAGAGATTATAACACATGTGAATTATTATTTTCAAAACACTTATGATCATATCATTATCATGGCGCAGTCTTTAGGAGCTGAAGCGTCAATGCCCAGAATTCCTAAGCAGCAAATCTACCGAAGCAATGTGTGCGTAGAAACGCCAATGCAACATTATCTGCGGAACTTAATGAATCCATTTCTGGAGCACATCATTGCTGAACTAGATATGCGGTTCTCTTGCTTAACCAGGACATCCTCACAACTGTTAACTCTTGTGCCAAGTGCTGTTAGAAATTGTATGTATGAAGATCTGAAAGGCGATGTGGATTTATATGAGCAAGATCTGCCTTCACCATAAGTGCTGCCCGAAGAGTTATACCGGGTGGAAATTGAGGTTCAGCCAATGGGAAGAGTCAAAGCTAACAAAAAAATTGAAGCTATAAAACATTACAATGAATCGATGTATCCAAATATTTATTGCTTACTGAAAATCGCGTGTGTGATTCCCGTGACTTCCTGTTTGTGTGAGCGAAGTTTCAGTGCACTCCGACGTTTGCCACTTACATGAGATGTTCAATGGTGCAGGAAAGACTTACCAAGCTTGCATTGTTGCATTACTACGCTATCAATATCAACGAAAACAGTGTTTTACAGATATGTGTTCACAAAAAACCCAAGAAGTGTTTAAATCGAAGATCTTCTAAAATAAAATTCATAGCTTCGTGGTCTTCCGCCTTGTCAGTTCTGTACAAGAATGTATGTAATTCAAATTCTGTAACGCTCGCGCCTGCAGATTTCATTATTATTACGAAAAGAAATGAATGATCGAGTACTTGCATTTTAAAATAAAATACTATTTTGGAAGCTTTTATTTACAGTTTTAATTATTTATTGCATGAAAAACCTACTTTTTTGGTCACTGTATGCCAGTCAGTGGCTCCCAAACTTTTTTGACCCACGGACACCTTTTATAGTCAAAACTTCCCCACGGACCCCAAAGTGAAAAAACTTTATAAATGCATAGTACAAAAATTACAAAAGCAACATTTTGATGAAGAAGTGCGGTATTTATTGAAATTATCACTTTTGTTTAAAATACAATTTAAAACAATTAATAACTTGGATTAACGTGATGAGATTTTATGAGTTTATTTATGACCGACTCACTGTTTGTGTAGGAACCGTAAATCCTCACGAGCACCAATTTCTAGTTGTTTTATGATGAGGTTCATAACACCACTGAATCTTTGTTGTACCGAATAGGAAGACAGGAAAACAGTCAAAAAACTTCTGTACAATCACCTATAATGCATGACCTAAAATTGGGCTGTACAATAAACCCATAATGCATAATATAAAATTGGGATCTGATTTTGTAACCATAATTTGTGCTATCCTAGTTCAAACATTAGTTTAAGTTCCTCATTAGTGGACATTTCAATAAGCTCCTCTATTAGGATGGATTCATCTGTGTTTGTGATCTGAGTTTGTCCATGCGCAAAAGGGTTCAACTGCCAGTCGGAAATATCCAAAAGTGACGAATGCCTAAAAATCTTTGGTTCACGTCTGCGGTCTGCATGAAGACCCGTTAAGTTTTGACAGTAAGCCAGAAAATCTTTATCTCTATTTTGTTATTTCGAGAGATTTGGAAACTGAGAACATTCTGCTGTTCCTAAGTTTTGTTTGCACAGAAAAAGGTTTGCAACAAACTTAGATACATGTATAACGCTTTTAGTTTTCATTAAATTTAATTGGTTACCTTGTAGTTTCAAATTGCTTGCTTTAAAGTTGGGTAAATAATTCATTCATAACGGATATGTAATTTTTTTTTCAGTTAATTGTGTTGCATATCATTGTCTTCGTTTTCTAGGAATTCGGACATTGAATCAAAGAGAGCATAAAATCGATTTAAATATGTGCGTGTTAATAACCAGCGTACTTCTGTGTGAATAAGTATTCCATTATAGTCTTCTTCATTCTCCAAACAATATTGAGCAAATAATATCTAATTGAAGGCATTCCTTTTGATTTTATTAACTGCTCTTATGTCATAATGTAGTGATCCTTACAAACTTTCATTAAGATTTTTTGTGATTATTTGATGTCGATGAATGACTCAATTTACTCAAAATACATTTAAATTTGGTACAGCATGTTTTAAGTATGCCAGAAAGTCAAGAGTATTGCTTTAACTTCGAACATTTTTTTTAATTTAGTAAATAACGTTTCACCTTTCTTATCTGTTTACAAACATTTAGCCATACTTCAAATATTCAAAAACACTGTATTGTATGCATTGTTTCTTCGGCTCACTCAGTGCTGTATTTACCTATTTGCTAAACAAGCTATATCTTGGGGCACTTGCCTTCTTGGGGGCCCCCAGAATT